>RJVU01057378.1:2777225-2823559 GCA_003731715.1 Anabarilius grahami
CGCATTAGGACGATTTAGACACACGTCCTCTTCCAGGCAGATTTGTAACATCTTTAGTTGATTGGAACTTCTTAATTATTGCCCTGATGGTGGAAATGGGGATTTTCAATGCTTTAGCTATTTTCTTACAGCCACTTTCTATTTTGTGAAGCTCAACAATCTTTTGCTGCACATCAGAACTATATTCTTTGGTTTTACTCATTGTGATGAATGATTACGGGAATTTGGCCTTTGTGTTTCCTCATGTTTATACTTCTGTGGAACAGGAAGTCAAGGCTGGACAATTTCATGATCACCCTGGTGTGCTAAAAAAAATGTAAATATGAATGGGAATATACTTCAGAGATATTTTACTCATACAAAATTCTAGGGGTGCCAATAATTGTGGCCAACATGTTTTGGAGAAAAACATTTATTTCATAATGTGATTTTCCCCCCACTTTCAATTCTTTTCCTTCAATGAAAGGTTAGATTTTTGCTCATTTTATGAATTAAAGATCAAAAGGCTAAACAATCTAGATTCATTTTTATAGTCATCTTTGATCATATTTACCAAGAGTGCCAATAATTCTGACCACCACTGTAGGTTATGTAAATATTACTGTATTCAGACTGAAATGTATGGTGTTGAAGTGTTGTGTTCACTCACCTGTTTTTAGTATCAGTTCTGTCATCAGTGTAATAGAGTTCAGTAAAACAACACCAACTGATCCAAACAGATACACGAGTACAACACGGTGCAATTCTGTAAGATCAAATAATACAGTTTAAAATCATCATTTAGAGGAAATTATTCCACATTAACCAAGATACAGGAACAGTACATAACAGGAGAAAAATTAATTATTTCAGGCTCTTTTTTGTTCCCCACGTAATTTTAAATCCTCACCAGTCTGTTTTTCAAATATATTATTTGATAATGTTGATTAAAACCTGACATTAATGTAACATATTTGCATATACAAACACACAAATACAATACAATAACATGTTTCACACAATAGATTGACCTCAAAAGAGATTCAAAATAAAGCGTTTCTGGGATGGTAAATGTTGACACTCAAACTCTCTTCAGAAGAGAAAAATAAAAGGGAGTGAAAAGAATAAACTAGACCGGGTAAAAACATCAGTGTGAGATACAGGTGATTAATACTGTACCACAATTAAATGACCATGCGAAGTTTATCACTGCCCAGAGTAACTGAAGAAACGCAATCGTACAGGCCCATCCATTACGATCTGAACATGAACAAACACATCAACTTCATTATCACAGTAACAGTTTCTTTAAAGTGCCTGTTCATTGACAAAGCTCTACTGTAACTTTTGTAACTCATAATTGTAAAACCATTGTTTGTATTTTCATACCTTTTTCATTTTCCAGAGTTATGCTGTAGAAATAAACCATTACAACATTGACTAATAACATGAGAATTATCCACACGGATCTCCTGACTGAAAGCGAACCTGAAAAACATGAAAAAAATTCAAGATGATACACCGAACATCAAAAATAATATAAAACATCTCACAGATGTCCACAACAACTGATAACAGATTTAGTGTGTGAAACTACAAATATTTCTACAATTAACTGTATATTCAAAATAATCAAAGATAAGAAATTAATTTTTTTTTAATTAATTACTAAATTAATAACAATGAAAGCATTTTGAATAATGTATGGATCACATAGAGACAGAGCGCATTTAGGCCACGTCCACACCGGAGGGGAAAACAATCCAGCCATCTCCATTGACTTTGTACAGCGTGAGGCTGCCTCCTCGTCATTTCTGGCTTATAACAAAAAACAGAACAATGTCTAGCTGCTATGTGACATGGATTACAGCAAACAAGCTAAAAAAAAAACAGAACCAAGTTTTTATAAGCTCTCGACCCCAAAAAACAAATGTTTAAGGACACAAAAGTGGATACAGGCAGTGAGACAGAGCGTAACGGGTCATAATACTATAAGAAATACATTGGAGGGGAAAGTAATCGGCGACTGGTTATGCAAAACAAAGAAAAAAAAGACATTCATTATCAAAGAATTATTTTACCTGTCACCAAATACGCCCAAGGTGGGTGTGGTTGTCAGATTATGACGCGTGTCGCTCTGTCTCTTATGATGTCATGATTTATGTGTTTTCATCTGGAATTAGATCATAATTCAAATACTTACAGCCCATTTTTTCACCGCATGTTTCATCCCAATTGTATCTAGTCACCATGAGAAATACTGGTAAAACTACAACAATGAAGTTTCCTGGAAACAGAAGAGTGATTATATTACTAAATATACTGGACTTTACTGACAGACATCAACACATACTGATTTCTTGCACTACTCCTCATAAATTAATCTATAGTTCATAAAGGTGAATTTACCTCCTCTGCCAGATCCAAAGGCATAAAACAGGATGATGAATTGTATTGAAGGTAGAACATCAAAGCTTATACCAGCCAAAACATCAAACATAGAAATGATCCGTTCACTTAACTCCCCAATGAATTTAACCAACACTGTATAAGAAAACAAAAATTAATAAAATAATCCAAATGTTTGATCTGATTTTAAATTAAAGTCATGAAGAACAAGTACTGAACTCAGTTCACACAATCATTCACCATTTCCCCTTAAATAGGTTATAAACATGAATAACACACATCAAAGTTATAAACTCACAGGGACGTGCAGGTGGAAAGTTTTACACACAGCCATCAAACATTAATTTTACACACATCAAAAACAATGTAGACAATATGAAAGAAATACTGACAATCATTTGCATTTTGAAAGTAAAAGATATGAATACCCGAAAGTGAAAGTAAAGATTCAATTTATTGAGGACAGCTCAATAAAGTATAAAATGTAAATGTTGTAAATTCCAGATTCCCTGATCTGGATCAAAGCCTCCCTGGCCCTCCTCCAGGTATGGCAACATCACTGAATAAAAGTCTGAATCGAGAGAACAGCAGCCTCAGCCCCCTGGGAAGAAAACAAAGGAGGTTGATAACCCAGGAAGCACATGAACGGGCACCGGCAAGGAGTTGTGGGCAAAGTCTGCCTATGTCAGTTGCTGACTCCAGGGGGATGGGTTAGGGGAGGCCAGGCATTGAAAGATCCACTTGAGAGCCTTGTTCACACTCTCGGTCTGGCCGTTGACCTGAGGATGGAAGCCTGATGACAAACCTGCGGAGGCTCCAATCTGCCGACAGAACTCCCTTCAAAAATGGGAAACGAACTAGGGCCCGTCAAAGACCACATCATCCAGAAGACAATGAATCCAAAAGACATGGTCAGTGACCACCCAGGCCATCTCCTTAACAGAGTAAGGTTTGGGAAGGGCAATGGAGTGTATCGCCTTAGAAAAGTGATCCACCTTTGTAAGGACAACAGAATTGCCACTGGATAAAGGCATCAAAATCAGGACAAATGTTGGGCTTGCCATTTTTGGTACCTAGTCTGTAAGACAGCACAAAGTTGAAGTGCCCAAAGAACAACACCCAACAGGCCTGTCCGAAATTCAAGTGTTTAGCAGATTGAATATATACCAGGTTCCTGTGGTCAGTCCACACCACAAATGGAAAAGCCGCTACCTCCAGCCAGTGACGCCACTCCTCCAAGACCAGACGGACTGCCAGAAGCTCTCGATTGCCGATGTATTAATTCCATTCTGAGGGAGACAAACGGTTGTGAATAATAAGCACAATGATAAAGCTTCTTATCAAGAGGGGATAGTTGAGACAGGCTCACTCCAACACCAACCTCCGAGGCCTCCACTTCCACCAAAAAATTATATGATGGCTCATGAGTAACAAGAATGGGAGCAGATGAAAATTTTTCTGTATTTGAGCTCAGCAAATGCCTTTTGCACAGACAAAGACCAAATGATTTTTAGTCACCTGACTAAAATTCCAGATGAAATGCATAAAAAAACTGGCAAATCCCAAAAACTACAGAAGATCTTTACCAGAGCCAGGTGTTGGCCAGTCAGAAATGGCCTTTAACTTTGCAGGGTCCATGCAAATCCCTACAACTGAAATAATGGTCCCCAAGAGACAGAACTGACTGGGCATGAAAATGCAGCACTCGCCTGATGTGCTGGATGTGCACATCCAGATCTATTCTGAAGGAACAAGAATAGATTACAGTGTTGTCCAAGTACACAAAGAAGAATTTATTTATCATGTCTCTCAGCATGTCATTGACAAGTCCACAATCAAAGATATTTTAATAAATATCCTGATACATCCAAGCTTTATAATGGTAGTGAACAGAGGGTCACTAGTATGAGCTGAAGAAAATGCTTCCATCCACATCCATCCATCATAAACGTTTACTTAATAAAGGCCTTCTGAAGCGAAGCGATGCATTTATGTAAAAAGAAATATCCATATTTAACAAGTTATGAAGTAAAATATTTAGCTTCTGCCAGACAGCCTTCTGTAATCAACGTACAAAGAAAGTTGATTACTTTCATCAGAAAGAAGAAAGTCATATATACCTAGGATGGCTTGAGGGTAAGTAAAGCTTGGGCTGATTTTCATTTGAAAGTGAACTAATCCTTTAAGAATTCTGGAAACCTCTTTGCCAAAAACAGTCAGGTCAAAACCTTGACGGTGGCACCCCAATCACAAGTTCTTCAGGCCAGTAAGGAGATGATGAATGCCACTTTAGATCTTTCAGATGCATAGGTCTGTCCATTGAATTAGACAACAAATGACACTGAGTGCTTACCGGAAAAAAATGGAGGATTATCCACTCGTGACTCAAGAAGACTGGAAGGATGGTCACCGGAGTGATGCACTGAGACACCAACTCATGGTCAGAAAGCTAGAGATGCCTGAGGCAGCTGGAAAGTTCAGTGACCCATTTCACCAAGGCATCCACAGACAAGCATGGCCTAGTTCCTCTTCATGTCGGCCCAGCAAAACTGCTTGACGTTTCACAGCAAAGGTGACTCTTTCTGTGGCTCCATGTTTGGCGAGTGATCTAGTCTATCATGATCACTAATGAAGAGACCCAAGAGCAGAAGAATGCTTAACAGTTTTATTTACAAATGCTGGAATATACTCTTGGACAAGAGTCAATTTAATGGAAGATTAAATGACTGAGATGAGCAAGAAGGTCAAGACCAGGCATTGTGGAATTACAAATCAAAGTCGGAAGCACAGAACCACAACACCAGAGAACAACAACAAACAAGGAAAAAGTCAAAGATAACAAAATCAGTGAACTGACCAAGCAGCTGTGAGCAAACACTGGCACAAAAAAAGACAAAAGAATAAATAGCAAAGAAAACAAGGAAAGAATGAGAAAGAAGTGCAATCAGCTGAGCATAGTGGCCACAAGAAAGAAATAAAACAAAAACAAAGGAAGGAGAAAGGGGGAACCTAACAAACCTAACAAAACCTGTCATTGTGAAGTACTGCGATCTCATCAAGAAATTGTTATATCCTATCATTAATGTTTTGACATTTTTAATTTTAATAAATCAGATGTTAATACTTACAGAAAATAATATAGATGAGTTTGAATATAAGCGCCGCTACATAGAAGATTATAATCATGACACCTTCAAATCCCACATAATCCATACTTCTGTTCAAGGCAAATTTAAACAGAACTGGAAGGGGAAAAAAACAAACAAATATTACTAATTACCAAAACAAAAATACACATCACATGAGTTAAAGACACCCATCTCATATATGTTGTTTATGTAAAGTATTACAGTGCATTTGCTGAACTAACAGAGCATGCATCAGAAAACACCACCAATTCACTCAAGTTTGAAACAGATGCACTGACTGCCATTTTTCTGTATTTGTGATGTGTCAGGCAACTTTGCAGGTCAAACAAAAAGAGAACAAAGGGGCCACGCTTGAATGACAAGACACATTGAGTGTCCAAATTTGCTCACTTGTTTTAATTCACTCTTTTGAGAACAAGTCATATTATCATCTTATGTTGCTTAATTAATGCCTATTGCATTATTTTAGAATCATGTGTGTCACCATGAATGTGTTTTGTATTTGTGTGTAGGACACAGTGCACCTTCCTTATATTAACACTGTATATATACCTCAGCTTGTAGAAAATTAATTGTGGTGAACTTTGAATTGTAGCCCATGTAGGTTTAAAATTTTAAAAAAGTTTGTATTCAAAACTTGATAAAGTTAGGTTAAAATGTACTGTGGATAAATGTACTCAGAGATAACCTAAAATGCTGGGTCTGTCATTTTTAGTGGATGGATTATCAATCGACCCAGATAAAATCAAAGCAGTTGCTAAGTAGCCGCAACCAACTGATCTGAAGTCCCTCCGCTCTGTTCTGGTCTTCTGTGGTTATTATAGGATGTTTGTGGTGAACTACTCTGCTATAGTTAAGCCTTTGACTGATCTTACCAAGGGATATCCTCTGGTTAGGAAAGGAAAGAAACAAAAGTCTCTATCTGATCAGACATATCATGACAAGTCAGAAACATTTGGTTCTAGATGGACTGATTCCTGCACTGAAGCCTTCCATAAGATCATTGACTGTTTGACTCATACACCAGTATTAGCATTCTCTGATCCCACAAGGGTCTTGCACATGGATCTTGCAGCTTGAAAGGGCTGGGGTCTGTGTTGAATCAAGTGTAACCTGAGCGCTACCCAAGCGCTCAGTACTGCTGAACAGAAGTAGCATATCCACCAGCTTGAATTTCTCTTTATTAAGCAGTGTTGGGCACGTTACTTTAAAAAAGTAATTAGTTATAGTTACTAGTTACTTCTCACAAATAGTAACGGAGTTAATAACTGAGTTACATCATTATAAAAGTAACTAATTACCAGGAAAAGTAACTGCATTTAATATTAAATATAAGTCTAAAATAAATTATTCTTGATCCGACCCGTGACTCATGATCCGCTCTTGCTTATGAAATTTCTCTGTACTGTACAATACGTGTTGGTAGCCATTAAAGAAAATGTAGTTTCATATTTATGTTTAAATAGTCCTATGCTATGTTTTAAATTCATTTACTTGATTATGAAAAGTGAACACCATGAGTAAGATTCATCATAAGATGCGCAATATATCGGGAGACATGGAGTGGGTCAGACATGATTTTGACTACTTCATTAAGTTATGTTTTGTAGAAAGCCTTTCTTTAAAGTGAATTTCATTTTGTAAAAATTGTATCTTAATTTTAATCATCGTTTCATCAACCAATTGCTTGGATTTAATAAATAAGAAGCAAATATAGCAGACTATATAATCATGGCAGGCGCGGGCGCGATTACTGGCGCGTGAACTGAGGCGCGTCTTATAGGCTAAATGAACTGAAACTCAGCGTATAGGCTGCTTGCCTCGCAGACATGAGAAATATATCTATAGAAAGCTTGAAATATCCAAAACAGAAAATAAATAGTCTACTCTGATTATGTAGACTAATCCAAATGAAATGTGTATTCTCTCTCTCGAGGCGCGTCCACTAGAGCAGATGATGAGAGTCAGTAATGTCAACTTCATCTTTGCAGCCGACACTGATTCAGAAAACATTACTTTATTAATAAACAATTAAAATGTCTCCATGCTGTTTTTGTCACATTCATAATTATTACTTTTGCCGGTTCTTTATGGCAAGCTTTATGCGTGCTCTTGAGTGCTATAGCCTATATTACATAAATGCTCATTATTATAGTTTATTCTCTCCAGTATTTAAGAAATTAAATTAATATAAATGTGATAAGTCAACTAATGGCTTAAATGAATAACTACTAGTCAACTAGAAAAACTTATTTCACATATTTTCGATCCAGCATGTCACAAAGGGTATTCTGGTTTGAGCTCGTGCTCAGCTCGCATGCTCACAAACACACACACACACACACACAAACACAGAGCATTGTTTATTATTATCAGTTTAAAAATTTATTTGTCTATGACTAACCGCAGCACACACCAGAGAAAAAACTTTGCAGGTCCTATGGCTGAGAGAGAGCCTACTCGGATGAAAACCGCTTCAGTGAGCTCAATTATAGTAATGCGGCATTTTTTTTTGCCAGTAACGGTAACGGTGTTGTAACGGGAGAAAAAGTAATTCGTTTGATTACTCATTACTGAAAAAAGTAACAGCGTTAGTGTTTGTATGGTGTGAAATTTACTGTTGTGAGGGATAACATTCCACTCACTTATGTGTTGACCACTGGAAAGCTCAATGCCAATATGTATAGATGGCTTGCAGCCTTGGCGACTTATGATTTTGAGGTAAAGTATCGTCCTGGTCATACAAACATTGATGTGGATCTACTATCAAGGCTTTGGAATGTCTCACATACTGAAACATGGAAACATCTTTCAGAGATTGAGGTGAAATATGCAATTGTATCCGACTAATCGAGTATGTATCCGACTGCAGAGCGACTAGTTGACAGGTTAGGGCTGCCTGCAGAAGGTATTCCTAAGCTATATGCTTTTGTAACTAATCTTGGAATGGGGCAGTTGGAACAATTCAATAGAGGTGATTTGAGGAATGCCCAAGACATGGATGATGTCACAGGAATGGTAAAGAAGTTTATGAATGCAAAACTATCTAATCTGAGTCAGTATCCCCAAGAGGTAACATTAATGAAATTTGAGAGTAAGAAGCTGAGAATCAAGGATGGATTATTGCAGTTGTGAAGGATGTATCAGGAAATTAAACGTTTCAGTTAGTGTTACCTGACAAGTTCTGGTTACAAGTGATTAAAGCTTTACATGATGATTTCGGCCATTTGGGAGTGGAACACGGACCGCACAGATGGTAGAAAATAATGTGAAAAATTGTTGCCATTGTGTTTCATGGAAGCTGCCGTGTACTCGTACAGCGCCATTGCATCAGAAAACTTTTGGGGGTCCTATGGAACTGGTGAATCGATTTTCTGGCACTGGAGACCAATACAACAGGGTTCAGTACACTGGTTGTTTAAGAACACTTTAGTAGATATGCGCAAGCATATCCTACCAATGATCAAAAAGCAGTCACTGTAGCCAAGGTGTTGGCTGAGAATTTTTTTGTCCATTATGGATTACTAGCCTGAATCGATTCAGATCAGGGTCAGGATTTTGTAGGAAGAGAGATCCAAGAACTCTTGAAGAGTTGAAGGATTTGTAAATCCTGAACAACAGGGTGATCCACAGCCAGAATGTTTAGAACATTGCAGTCGATGTTAGGAACTTTGAACACTACACAAAAACAGCAGTGGCGTAGTTGTGTGAGTCAACTTGTACATGCATACAATAGTACAAAGAGTGACGCCATTCATCGGATATCTACCATATCGCCTCATGTTTGGTAGGGAGGCTAGGGTACTGGTGGATTTTTGTTTTGAGACTGAGGAAGAGAGAGTTATTCATTCTGAATATATAGAAGGAATGAAAAGAGATTTGAAATGAGCCTATGATCTTGCAGAAGAAACAGAGACTAAAGTGCACATAAGAAACAAAAAAGCTTACTAAAAAGTAGTGAGACACCAGACGTTTACAAAAGGTGACAGAGTGTTGGTGGAGAATCTTGGTCTTCATGGAAAGCATAAACTGCAGAGTATAGATGGAATCAATTGCAGTATGTGGTGGTGAATAAATACCAAGATTTACCCGTATATATGGTCAAGCCGGAAAGTGGGATGGGTCATACAAGAGTCATTCAAAGAGATCACTTACTGCCAATTGGACAGATGGTTAGGATCGCAAGACCTACCGCCTTCCATGAATAGGCCTTTGACCCAACATCAGAGAGGTACCCGTTATGACGATCATAACATGCATTTATCTGTATCAAAGAATCTGAAAGATGATGAAACGAACAGTGAGACAGAAAGTGAGTTTGAAACTTTTGAAAATATTGTCATGGAAAAGAGCATAATGGGTTTCTTGAAAAGCAAATTCCTTAAGAAGTTGTGTCACATGTTTAGTAAGGAAAGGCCTGATCTTCATGATGTTGTGTAGTGCAAATCAGCATGATGGAGCGGTCTTTGCATATGTGGTCTATGAAGGTTAGTTGGTCCTCAAAGATTACTCCCAGATTTCTGGCCTACCTTGATGGGGTAATTGATGATGTGCCTAGCTGGATGGTGAAATCGTGCTATAGAGTCAGATTGGCAGGGATGACGAGAAGCTCAGTCTTTGCCAGTTTGAGCTGCAAGTGATGTTCTTTCATCTATGCTGAGATGTCCGCCAGACAGCTTGTGATTTGTGCAGCTACAGTTGGATCATCTGGTTGAAATGAGTGTTAGAGCAATGTTTAATCAGCATAGCATTATCAGCATGATGGGACCCAGTGATGTGGTGTATATGGAGAAGAGGGGGGGTCCAGAACTGAACCCTGAGGAACCCCCTGTGATCAGTTGATGTGCTCTGGATTCCTCCCCTCTCCAGGCAGCACTGAAAGACATACCTGTGAGGATTCAAGACAGTGAAGTGGAGTTCCTATGATGCCCAGTGATGAGAGGGTGGACAGAAGGTTCTGAGAGAGTGAGAACTAATGATTTGGAATCAACTTTCACAATCCGCAGGTCTTCAGTGACCAACAGTAGTGCAGTCTCAGTTGAATGGCCATTCTTGAAACCTGATTGGTTGATGTCCAGCTGGTTATTTAAGAGAAAAGATGATACCTGGTTGAAAACAACTCATTTAATGTTGCGTTATTTTAATGACAAATGTTGAGAGCACATTATTGTAATGCGAGAGCAAATCCATGTAATGTGCGAGCATAAATCTCTTCACTCACACGCAATTTCCTTTGCTCTCACACAAAACTGGACGAGCGCTCTCAAACATACAGTGCTCTCTTATTAACTGCCTCTCCTCTCGCTCCCCTCGCTCAAATATTGCGCTAGCACTGTGTCCTGTGTACTTGCGAATCTCTCTGTGCTCCTGCACTAGAAATTAAATCGCTTCTGTATTAAACACTGTCAAAAGTTATCAACCAATCAGAATAGACGACTGACGAAAATGCTACATGGAATCTTATTGGATGAGAGTGAACTGCACCTGGAATTCTTTAGAAAAAGATGGATTTTTAATTTCTTTACAACTATAATATTTAATAACATTAATCAAATGTATATTAATAAGCTTGTCTGCATCACACAGGTCAAACCCCTCTGAATGATTTATCTAAAACCAACATACACTGCCCGGCTAAAAAAGAAGTCACTGTTTGGATTTTAATAGGAAAATATTTGTATGGATCATTATTATGGTGATTTTTATGTTTCTAGCATGTTTTATGTTCTTTTAACCCTAAAAGATGGAGTTTATGAGCAGCAACCATTTGATCATCTGGTTGGAATGAGAGGTAGAGTTGTGTGTCATTAGGGCAACAATGATAGGAAAAACCATGTTCCTGAATGACAGATACTATTGATGACATGTAGAGAAGTGGTCCAAGCACAGAGCCCTGAGGTACCCCAGTAGTAAGGTGATGCGACTAAGACACCTCAACTCTCCAAGATACCCTGAAAGACCTACCTGAGAGGTAAGACTTGAACCACTGGAGTGCATTTCCCGAGATGCCCTTCGATATGAGGGTTGACAGGAGGATCTGGTGGTTAACCGTGTCAAAAGCAGCAGACAGATCCAGCAAGATGAGTACTGATGATTTTGAAGATGCTTGTGCCAGTCTCAGGGCTTCAGTAACTGAGAGCAGGGCAGTCTCAGTTGAGTGGCCACTCTTGAAACCAGACTGGTGGTTGTCAAGGAGGTTGTTCTGTGTGAGATAAGTAGACAGTTGGTTGAACACAACTCTCAGAATCAGAATCAGAATCAGAAAGAGCTTTATTGCCAGGTATGTTGTTTACACATACTAGGAATTTGTTTTAGTGACAGAAGCTCCACAGTGCAACAGAGTGACAGCGACAAGACAAGACACATAATAAAAGGAATAAAATAATAATATACGAATTTACAAGATAGACAAAGTGCAAAAAAAGCAAAAAACAATATATAATATAGACAATTGTATGTGCAGTTATGTGTGCAAATTTGAAGTATAAGTAAGTGTTTTAAGTAAATAATGTGTAATAGTGTTGTGTGTTCCATGTTTGTCAAGTGTTCATGAGATGGATTGCCTGAGGGAAGAAACTGTTCCTGTGTCTGGTCGTTCTGGTGCTCAGGGCTCTGTAGCGTCGACCAGATGGCAACAGTTCAAAGAGGGAGTGTGCTGGATGTGAGGGGTCCAGAGTGATCTTCTTTGCCCTTTTTCTCACTCTGGATAAGTACAGTTCTTGGAGAGTGGGGAGGGTTGTGCCAATGATTCGCTCAGCAGACCGGACTACCCTCTGTAGTCTTCTGAGGTCAGATTTGGTAGCTGAGCTGAACCAGACGGTAATTGAAGTGCAGAGGATGGATTCAATGATGGCAGAGTAGAACTGTTTCAGCAGCTCCTGTGGCAGGTTGAACTTCCTCAGCTGGCGAAGGAAGTACAACCTCTGCTGGGCCTTTTTCACAGTGGAGTCAATGTGAATGTCCCACTTCAGGTCCTGTGAGATGGTGGTGCCCAGGAACCTGAATGACTCCACTGCAGTCACAGTGCTGTTCATGATGGTGAGTGGGGGGAGAGCAGGGGGGTTTCTCCTGAAGTCCACGATCATCTCCACTGTCTTGAGCGTGTTGAGCTCCAGGTTGTTAAGACTGCACCAGACAGCCAGCTGTTCAACCTCCAGTCTGTAAGCAGACTCGTCTCCGTCCCGGATGAGGCCGATGACTGTGGTGTCGTCCGCAAACTTCAGGAGCTTGACAGAGGGGTCTTTAGAGGTGCAGTCGTTGGTGTAGAGGGAGAAGAGCAGTGGGGAGAGGACACAGCCCTGAGGGGCGCCGGTGCTGATGGTGCGGGTGCTGGATGAGAATTTTCCCAGCCTCACTAGCTGCTGCCTGTCTGTCAGGAAGCTGGTGATCCACTGACAGACAGAGGTGGGCACGGAGAGCTGAGTTAGTTTGGGCTGGAGGAGTGATGGGATGATGGTGTTAAAAGCAGAGCTGAAGTCCACAAACAGGATCCTCACATAAGTCCCTGGTCTGTCCAGATGCTGGAGAACATAATGCAGTCCCATATTGACTGCATCATCCACAGACCTGTTTGCTCGGTAAGCAAACTGCAGGGGGTCCAGTAAGGGTCCAGTGATGTCCTTCAGATAAGCCAGAACCAGTCTTTCAAATGACTTCATGGCCACAGACGTTAGAGCCACAGGTCTGTAGTCATTAAGACCAGTAATTTTGGGTTTCTTTGGGACGGGGATGATGGTGGAGCGTTTGAAGCATGAGGGGACTTCGCACAGCTCCAGTGACCTGTTGAAGATCTGTGTGAAGATGGGGGCCAGCTGGTCAGCGCAGGTTTTCAGACAGGCTGGTGAAACGCTGTCTGGGCCTGGTGCCTTTCTTCTCTTGTTCTTTCTGAAGACCTGGCGCACATCATCTTCACTGAACTGAATTGTAGGTGTGGGGGAGAGGGGGGTTGTTGGAGGTGTGAATGGTGATGATGATGATGATGATGATGATGATGATGATGATGATGATGATGATGATGATGATGATGATGATGATGATGATGATGATGATGATGATGATGATGATGATGATGATGATGATGATGATGATGATGATGATGATGATGATGATGATGATGATGATGATGATGATGATGATGATGATGATGATGATGATGATGATGATGATGATGATGATGATGATGATGATGATGATGATGATGATGATGATGATGATGATGATGATGATGATGATGATGATGATGATGATGATGATGATGATGATGATGATGATGATGATGATGATGATGATGATGATGATGATGATGATGATGATGATGATGATGATGATGATGATGATGATGATGATGATGATGATGATGATGATGATGATGATGATGATGATGATGATGATGATGATGATGATGATGATGATGATGATGATGATGATGATGATGATGATGATGATGATGATGATGATGATGATGATGATGATGATGATGATGATGATGATGATGATGATGATGATGATGATGATGATGATGATGATGATGATGATGATGATGATGATGATGATGATGATGATGATGATGATGATGATGATGATGATGATGATGATGATGATGATGATGATGATGATGATGATGATGATGATGATGATGATGATGATGATGATGATGATGATGATGATGATGATGATGATGATGATGATGATGATGATGATGATGATGATGATGATGATGATGATGATGATGATGATGATGATGATGATGATGATGATGATGATGATGATGATGATGATGATGATGATGATGATGATGATGATGATGATGATGATGATGATGGTGATGGTGATGATGATTTCTCAAACCTGCAATAAAACTCGTTCAGATCGTCTGCCAGGTGTTGATTTGCCACAGAGCTGGGGGATGGTGTCTTGTAATTGGTGATGTCTTTTAGACCTTTCCACACTGAAGCTGTGTCATTAGAAGAGAACTGTTTCCGAAGTTTATCAGAATAATTCCTCTTTGCCACTCTAATCTCCTTTTCCAGTGTGTATTTGGCCTGTTTGTACAAGACTCTGTCCCCTTTTCTGCGAGCATCTTCTTTGGCCTGACGGAGCTGGCTGAGTTTTGCAGTGAACCAGGGTTTGTCATTGTTGTAAGTGAAATGAGTCTTTGTAGGAATGCACAAATCCTCACAGAAACTGATATATGATGTAACAGTCTCTGTGAGCTCGTCCAGATCGCTGGCAGCAGCTTCAAAAACACTCCAATCAGTCCATTCGAAACAGGATTGTAAAGCCTGCTCTGTTTCGGTGGTCCATCTCTTTACAGTCTTTGCTACAGGTTTAGCTGATTTTAGTTTCTGTCTGTAGGTCGGTATGAGATGAACTAGACAGTGATCAGAGAGCCCCAAAGCTGCCCGTGGGACAGAGTGATATGCATCCCTTATTGCTGTGTAACAGTGATCCAGTGTATTACTGTCTCTGGTGGGACAAGTAACATGCTGTCTGTATTTTGGAAGTTCACGTGAGAGAACGGCTTTATTAAAGTCCCCGAGAATGATTAGAACAGAGTCCGGGTGTTGTTGCTCGCTCTCTGTGATCATATCAGCGAGTATCTGTAAAGCTGAGCTCACGTGCGCTTGCGGAGGAATGTAGACACTCACCAGAATGAACGAACAAAACTCCCGCGGCGAATAGAACGGCTTGCAGTTAATGAAGAGTGTTTCAAGATCTGGACAGCACGTCTTCTTTAACACAGTTACATCTGAACACCACCTTTCGTTGATGTAAAAGCACGTACCACCACCGCGTGATTTCCCCGTTGATTCTGCGTCGCGATCTGATCTGAACAGCTGAAAGCCCGGCAGACTTAACGCGCTGTCCGGAATGGCGTCGTTCAGCCAGGTCTCCGTGAAGCACAGAGCAGCAGAGTTTGAAAAATCCTTATTTGTCCGGGAGAGCAGAAGGAGTTCGTCTGTTTTGTTGGGAAGAGAACGGAGATTTGCCAGATGGATGCTGGGGAGCGCCGTTCTTAATCCGCGCTGTCTGAGTTTCACGAGAGCTCCGGCGCGCTTCCCCCGTCTGCGCGTCTTCCTGAAGCGTCTTAACAGCGCTGCCGCTGCGCCGACTACAACGTTCAACAAAACGTCTGAATAATCGAAATCCGGTAAAAGATTTTGTGGTGTGTACTGCCGAATGTTCAGCAGTTCATCCCTGGTAAAACTGATGGTGTTTGAAAAACAAAAAACAGGAAAAACGAACAAAAACAGAACAAACACTGAAGAGCTATGCACTGAAGCTGCCATCCGCGGCGCCATCTTGCATTTCAGCATTGCATTTCTTGCATTTTCACTCTCAAGTGTCTTAGCGATGAAAGGAAGAAGTGAAGTGAAGTGAAGTGAAGTGACATGTGGCCAAGTATGGTGACCCATACTCGGAATTTGTGCTCTGCATTTAACCCATCCAAGTGCACACACACAGCAGTGAACACACACACCGTGAACACACACACCGTGAACACACACCCGTAGCAGTGGGCAGGCATTGCTGCGGCGCCCGGGGAGCAGTTGGGGGTACGGTGCCTTGCTCAAGGGTCTCACCTCAGTCATGGTATTGAGGGTGGGGAGAGCGCTGGACATTCACTCCCCTCACCGACAATCCCTGCCGGACCTGAGACTCGAACCCATGACCTTTGGGTTACAAGACCGACTCTCTATCCATTAGGCCACGACTGCCCCACAGGAGTGGAGATGCCAGGGAGAAGGGATACTGGTCTGTAGTTTTCTATAAGTGCTGGATTAGAGTGGGTTTCTTAAGCAGTGGGCTTATCCTATTCTGCTTAAAAGCTGTGGGAAATGTTCCAGTGTGAAGAGAAGAATTGATAATGTGAGTGAGTGCAGGTAGAATTGAGGAGGAGATGGCCTGAAGAAGATGAGTGGGGATAGGGTCAAGTGGACAGGTAGTAGGGTGAGTTTGGAAACATCTGCCTCAGAGAGCAAAGAGAAGGAGGGGAGAACATGTGTTTTCCGTTAAGATGTTGTTGTCAGTGTGTGGTGTGGAGAATTAGCTGCTGATGGTTGTTATTTTATGTGTGAATAATGTGGCAAAGTCATCAGCTGTAAGAGCTGATGTAGGAGGGAGGGGAGGAGGGCAAATAACTGAATAGGTTTTGAAAAGTGTGCAGGAATCAGTAGAATTGTTCATTTTATTGTGATAGAGAAAGAAGAGAGGAGTGACTGATAGAAGCTAAGATCAGCAGGATCTTTAGATTTGCGCACACTTTCTCTCTGCAGTCCTGGGCTGAGGGTCTGGCGCGGGCTGGTCTGGATGACAGGGGGCAGAAGTCATCTAAGCAGGATGTTAGAGTGGTGCAAAGAGTGTCAGTAGCATTGTTAGTGTCCAGTGATGAGAACTGATTAGGGGGAGGAAGTGTGGATGAGACCAAAGATGATAGGCAGGAGGGTGAGAGGGAGTGTAGGTTTCGCCGAAAAATGACGTGGTGGAGTGTGTGTTGAGTTAGGAGAGAGTGAAAGTCTGTAGCATAAGGCTTCTCTAGATTAATGTTGAAATCGCCATTGACTACAAGTGGATTACCATCCTCTAGTAATGAGGACGGCAGCAATTCCAGCTCCTTTAAAAAGGTACCCAGTTGAACTTGGGGGCAATAAACTATTACAATATGGATTTTAACAGGAGTTGTAATTGTGATAGCATGGAATCAAAGGAATTGTTATTGCACAGACCTGTTCCCCCACCCCTCCCAGACTGGTGAGGGGTATGAGAGAAAGAGAAGTTGTTAGAGAGAGAGTTGCAGAGTCCTCCGGACGAATCCAGATCTCAGTCAAGCCCAAAATGTTGAGAAAAGATTGAGTTGCAAAAGCTGGAATGAAGTCAGCTTTGTTAACTGCTGACTGACAATTCCATAGACCCACAGAAACAGAGAGAAATGCATTAGAAGAGGAGTAAATAAGACGCAGATTAGCAGTATTGCACCGCCTTCTACGTGTGAAGGTGAAACGTTGTTGAGAGACAACAGGAATGTACTGAAAGCACATGTTGAGTATGAAGAAAAAGAAGAGAGAAAGAAAAGGGAAAAGGAAGATACTTAAGAGCCTTACCGGTACCGGTGTCCTTGCTTGGTGGAGTCGCACAGGTAGAGTTGCAAGTCTTTACCCGAGTCGGTCTTCACACAAGGAGGCTGAACACATCCACTGACTCTTCCATGGCAGCGCACACACACTAAATAAATATACTGCTTTTTAGCGCATAAGTGAAAACAGCTGTGCACGCCCTTACAATTAGCACATCAAAAGCCTATAGCCCGTGAATTTCTCAAATAGTTATTCTAAATAAGTATAATTAAAATCCAAATAACTGTGAAAGTAGAAAATAGAAATAAGCAGAAAATAGAAATGAATCCTTCCTAGCAGAAAGCAATAAACTAAGCAACGGAACAGTACCAGGTATTAAGCAAACACTTATGCGTTCTCACTGCCTTCAGTGACTAGTCGCTTCTCCATGTACTGGTGACCACATTTTTTACTGCATATTTCACTTTTTTTTTTTTCTCCAGTGTATAAATAAATATTAAATGCCTAGTAATTGATATTGGAATTACTCCCAATTTACTGCAAGTTATTTTAACAACTACCTGTAAATTGAATTTACTTCACACTTCATGTCTGCTAAATTTAACTGGATTAATGCAACAATATGTATTCACTTGTCAAGTTGGGTCAACAAATTATTTTTTACAGTGAAGGAATTTAGTAGCAGTTTAAGCATGTGACTGTGACATGATATTTGTAGTGTAACAACTGTAACGTGTAATAAAGTTTGTTTTTGTTTTTTCATTAAGAGTCACCATAAATTGTCATAAGTTCCTTAAACACAGAGATTCAGCACTAAAAACATGCAGAATCAGTTATACTAAAACTGTCACACACTGTTAATTTACTTTTGGATTTGTTTACCTGAATAAAAAACAGCTGAGAAAACTATATATTCTGTTTCACAACTGTATTGAACAAATGTTTTGATCTTGCCTGTAAAACAGAAAAAGATTAAATAATTACAAACACTAACAAAATTAAACCCAAATGTCAATAAAACACTGTACGCTTTTAATGGAAAATGTGTTTTTGTTTAGACAAAATAGAGTATATGTAATTTATTCAATAATCTGACAGTCATAAATAAATCATACCTGTGAGCTCATTTACAAACGGAGCCACCCAAAGCAACATGAGAGGTCTCAGAAAATAAAGAGCAGAACAAGAGACCGTCTCATTCAGAGACCCTGAAAGAAAATCAGATATTAATAATTACTGTAGCAATAAACACATATATGAATGATTAATTACAACACACTGATGATAAACAATCAGTAGTGAAACACTCACCCTCAGAAACACCCCAGAAGACAAAAGCAAGACACATGATCATATTTGGACAGACAATGAGGAACTTCTGCAGATCTACAGAGAAGAGACAAATTAAATCATTGTAAAAAAAAAAGTTAATGAAATATTGGTTCCACTTTAAAAACAAATGCTAGTAATTAAGCATTTGACACAATTTTGTACATGCACGTTGTTCTTTTCACAAACACACTCACATCACTGTTGTTTCTGATTAAAGTAATAAACATATAAATTGTACAGTTCAGTGGTACAAAACAAAATCTGACAATTGCATTTATAAACACTATGATTCAAACTCAATTCCATGTGTTTACTAGAAGCACATTACATACCTAAACAATCTGTTCATTTGTGCAAAATATTCGCTTTTTCTATATGTATGTCCCCCCTGCCTGTCCACATGTCTCAAATTCAGCTCTAGGGGAGAGAAATTCCCCACGGAAGGCGGGTATATGTAACAATCACAATTTTCTGAGATGACCATATTTAATATACATAGATTTTGAGGCTCAGATAAGGTCCAATTCTGGTAAATTGTTTTGCTCTTGGCTGACATGTGGCATTGCTATGGCCTGCTTGTGGCTCAGATCTGGCAAACAGGAGTGGGTCACCCAAGGGCAGTCGTTCCATGCATCATATGGGCCAGATCATCATTCCACATGTGCCAGATGTGGGCCGGATCTGGGCCGACACAATGTTGCTATCTGGCTTGTAATTCATAAGGGTGCTCATTAGTGCCAGCGCTAATACAGAATCAACAGGTGACTACTACTCAAAAACAGCAAGACTATTTCACCAAATTCAAAACTCAAAACTAACAGAACAGTGTACTGGAACCCCCATCAATCAACCATTTATATACTGTAAACTCTTCAGAGAAATGAACCTATGGTTTTCTGATAATTTTCTCTAAGAAAACAGTAATTTAACTTCAAGAAAATTACACACCTAACATCTAAATCATGGATACCTCCATACTAATCATGCTTAAAAATTAACTGACCCTCATTGTCTCAAATAACTCACAAAGGAATAGTCTATAAGGAGATATGGCAAGAAATGCCACACACCGAGTTGGACCACTGACTAAGGGCCCGTCCACACAGAGACGAGTTTAGCTGTATACGCAAAACCTTTGTATCATATAGGCGTTTTGTCTAGACGGATCCGGCGTCTTGAGAAGGTGAAACCAATATTTTTTGAAAGCGGGTCCCATAATGGATGAATTTGAAAACGCCGTTCACCCTTGCGTTTTCGTGTGTACAGCCAATCCGTATATTTTGTAAAACGATGATGATCACCCCACGTATCGACCCTAGTCAGACACCGCTAAAAGCACAAAACAGCAACAACAATAGCGGACTACATGCTTGTACTCATGCTGCAGAAGCTACTGAGCCTATTAGCTTTACTAAAATAAAGAGTTATTTCTAAGCTTTACTAAAGTTTGTATACAGCGCACAAGGTTTATGTGCATGCTCCAAGTCTTATTCTCCATTTTTAGTGTATCCCTGTGGCAGAATTACAGCGCCACATACTGATCTGGCATGTATACTACATTGTTTCAATGTCTCAAGTTCACTATTTCCTGCAGTGCCATCTTTAAAGTCTTTCTAAGATTGCTCTGTTATTCTTTATTGTGTGCTGTTCTATTATTCTAGTGAACGTCGGATAGTGAAAGTCTAGCTACATGTGACTGAATTACTAAACAGTTAATGTGAACATCTATGTGAAGTGTATTCTGCAATTATTAACATATCTTTTGTCCTCTCTAAATCTTGAAGTCCCAAACGAACTACAGCGAATAAGAATATTTGTACCTTTATTATGTGAAGTGCAGTAGATCAGACAGCAGAGCAGAAGTGCACATCCAGATGCAGAAATACAGAGAATCAACACCATTATGTGTGAAACAGAGAAACCTGTGAACCACAGACAACAGTTGGTCCAAACACACACACACACACACACACACACACACTTACTTCATGACATTCACTATTTAAAGTAATTTAACATTGAATATTACCATGTATAATCATTCAGATTTAGTCATAAGAATATCTGTCACTCAAACTCACAGTATTTAGAAATTCTAACTGAATATTGGATGTAACATAAGTAAATGCAGCTAGATTTTTTTTTATTAATTCATTGACTCACCCAGTCTCTCCAGCACTACAGTTGCATTGGCTGAACGTCCTCCAGCAAACACTTGACACATGTAAACTCCTTTATCCTCACTTCTGACACTCTTCAGTCTGAGAGAGAAGTTTCCTTTGGGGATTTCATCAGTGAAGAACTCAACTCTGTCTCTGTATTGTTCATCTGAAGAATCTGGTAAAGTCTTATTGTTTTCGTAGAGCAGAACCAGAACTTCTTCATCAGTTCTTATCCATTTAACCTCTTCAAAGTGTTCAGGTGTGATGTGAGAGTCTACAGAGCAGTTCAGAGTGACGTACTCACCCACAGACACATATATGGACTCATCTGAGCCTGATACTAGCAAACGCTCTGAAAGAATAAAATAAAAGTGAAATATGAACAAAAAATATTGTCATGAATTAACTTTTTACCAGAAATAATTTGGTCCAAACTCACCAACATCTTTTATTTGAACCACAGTCTGTCCAGATTCCTGCTGACTGTAAACTTTACATGTGTATTCTCCCTCATCTTCAGCTGTCAGATTGTCCAGACGGAGGGAGAAGTTTCCATGTTGAATCTGATCAGTAAAGAAATGAGCTCTATCATGATACTCCTGCTGCTGGGCCTCTGGTCTATGGAATGCCAAGTCTGCCAAAATTAAAAATAAATAAATACATAAATAAATATACAAAGAATTGTAAAAAAAAAAAATAAATATACATAGAAAGCAAAAAAATATATATAATAATAATTATTATTTATACATTTATTTCCTTATTTATGTATATATTTATTTTTTTCACATTTATTTATTTCCATATTTGTTCATTTCCACATTTATTCATTTTTTACATTTCTTTATTTCTACATTTCTTTATGTTTACATTTATATATTTTTATATTTCTTTGTCCATAGAGTAATGAGGAGGACTTGGTTTAGCTCAAACATAGCAATCGAGCTCAGAGTAGGCGAGGGTGAAGTGTTGAGGCCACAGTGACACCTTGTGGTGTGACCGAAATACAAGAAGTGTAGCCTACTGACATTGATACTGGGATGAATGACTTGGATGGGTAGTATGGCCAAAATCATATATCATGGGATAAGTCATAATATCACCCTAACTGTACTGTGTGACATGGATAGGCTAATTCAGGACATGGCCGTAGAACATCGTCTGGTCTGGATTTGTAAAATGTCCTGGGCTGGCAAACATGAACAGCAACATCTTCAACAGATCTGATAACAGGGTCTCTGAAATGGAAGCGCTTGTTATTTTCCATTATTAATCATTTGAATGAATGGGCTTGTGTTTGATTGAGATTCGGACACCGGTCAGGACATGGAAAGGATCGATCCAGCGCACATATAGGCTAGTGAAGTCGATGCAAGAATATTGATCATTTGAAATGAGACCACAAATTCACTTCACATTCATATTTCCTACTTTTACATGCATAACATGTGACAAACGCTTAAAATACTACGCATATTTCAAAGATCCAAAATAGAACGAGGTGCTGGTTAAAGAACATTTTGTCGTGTTGCGTCACTTCCCATGTGGACAGTCACAGCATCACTGATTAATAATGGGTTCTCCTGGTGGGGTCTTATTATTAATCTCACATCTTAGTCTAAGTTATCAACTGGAAATATCCAGAAGAATTAGAAAAAAAAACAAAATGTGCCCATGGAGCTAGTGAAACACACACGCCATGCATTAAACATACACAGATGCATCATGCTCTTTCAAACAGCACCTGCCGCGTACTCATATTTTTGAGCTAACTGCATATTAATGTAACTTCCAAAAACAATACTGACGGTAACAGAAACAAACGTATTTTCTATTAAGTAAACTGCACTGCAAAAAATGCTGTTCTTAATTAGAATTTTTGTCTTGTTTCTAGTCAAAATATCTTAAAGTTCTTAAATCAAGAAGCATTTTCTTGACAAGAACAAATTATTTTCTTGTTTTCAGGAAAAATAAATCAAAATTAAGTAAGTTTATCCTTAAAACAAGCAAAATAATCTGCCAATGGGGTAAGCAAAATAATCTTAGTCCAAACTGAAAACAAGATTATATAGCTTATTCTTGGTTTGAAATAAGATTATTTTTCTTACCCCATTGGCAGATTATTTTGCTTGTTTTAAGGAAAAACATACTTAATTTTGACTTATTTTTCCTGAAAACAAGAAAATAATTTTTACTTGTCAAGAAAATGCTTCTTGATTTAAGAACTTGAAGATATTTTGACTAGAAACAAGACAAAAATTCTAAGTAAGAACAGCATTTTTTGCAGTGTGATGTCCAGGGGCAACCTTATTAAACGTATGAATGCCAGGCTAATTCCAATCCATAAATTCAGTTTGATGGCAAAAGGCTGTAGGGCAGTTACCAATCAGTGTCCACAATCAGAGCTTCATCAGAGCCATCATACAGAAGAGACATGAATGCATTTACACAGCAATTAGCCTACAAGTGCATAAAAATGTTATGAGATAAATGTTTTACATTTTGAAGACAGAAATATGGCATGATAGAATTAATGAAATGATATATTTAATATGAAACTAAAACAGACAGTAGGTGGCGGCAAGTCACTGTCTTAACGAGTGAGTTCATTTAATTTGTTTGATTTCTTCAAATTTGCTGATTCGAAAACAACACCACGTGTTGCAGTGGTTCAGCTGTAGATTTGTTTCTGTGATAATTCCTATGTAGGCCTAATGCGTTATTTAAAATTTGATAGGCTATTTGTTGTGGCCATGAGTTTAATGCACAAACATATGTGACCATAGCAACTATGGCTTGTATTTCGGTCACACCACAAGGTGTCACTGTGGCGTCAACGCTTCACCCTTGTCTACTCTGAGCTCGATTGCTATGTCTGAGGTAAACCACGCCCTCCTCATTACCCTACAGACAGAGAAATGTAAAAATACATAAATGATTAATAAATGATAAATAAATAAAAATTGAAATGAATAAACATAAATAAATAAAAAATATATACATAAGGAAATAAACATATATACAGCTCTGGAAAAAATTAAGAGACCACTCCAAGTTCAGAAATCAATGTTAAAGGTTCTCTAAGCGATCCTGGGTGGAGTAACTTCCTGTTGACGTTCGAAGTGTTGTCAAACAAAACAGAGACACTCCCTCCTCCTCCTGCCCCTCCCCTCCGTGCTTCCTGAAACAGTCATGAACGATCATTTAAAATGTAAGTAGCTTGCGTATTGACGCTGCTTGTTGGTTATTGGCTGGAGCATGTTTATTATGTTTTGTGGTCCAGGCTGCACCAGTTTGTTTTTGTTGCCGTTTTCGGAGCTTGTGGCGACTACAGAGACCACGTTTTTTTTACAGTGTGTTCAGGGGACAGGCAGCTAGCGGATAGTGAGGAGATGTTTGCTGTATGTGACAAAAATGTTTTGGCCTAAAAACGCGTGAGATCGCTTAGAGCGCCTTTAAGTGGTCTCTTAATTTTTTCCAGAGCTGTATATATATATATTTTTTTTTTTTTTTNTTTTTTTTGCTTTTCTATGTATATTTATTTATTTATTTTTGCTTTTTTTTACATTTCTTTGTATATTTATTTATGGATTTATTTATTTTTTAATTTTGGCAGACTTGGCATTCCATACGTCGACTCTCACCATCTTGATACAGATGAACCAGAGTCTCTGAGTCTGTTCTTCTCCATTCCACCTTCAGATCCTCCATGAATAAGACTTGATCAACACAGCACGGCAAAATCACTGAAGATCCCAAAAGACCAACCAGAGGACCTGAAGGACCTTTTACAATGAAGCCTAAAAAAAAAAAAATACATTAAATACTTGGCCCGATCTCCGGGTCTGGCGCTACCACTTTTAGCATAGCTTAGCATAGTTAATTGAATCTGATTAGACCGTTAGCATCTCGCTCAAAAATGACCAAAGAGTTTTGATATTTTTCCTATTTAAAACTTGACTCTTCTGTAGTTACATCGTTTACTAAGACCGACGGAAAATGAACAGTTGCGATTTTCTAGGCCGATAGGAACTATAGGCTACTCTTGGAGCATTTGAGTGCTCCTGGGAAGTTCATATTTACGAGGTGGGAAGTCTTGTTTATGACAGCAGGTGCGTTCAAGTCACTTTTGTCAGAGTAAGATGGTGGCGTACCTTTCTTAATTAATTACACATTAATACAGCACTTCTACTTATTGAAAATGAAGAACAAAGAATGTAAACCAGGTGTGTTTTGCTTTGTTTTTAAATGTTTTAGTGAATTTATGAAACCACTGTAAACTTTATCATATTGTATTGTCATATTACAATGCTATTTTGTGCAGGCAATTAGCTTACTTCATTGTAAATATAAAAGCTGGACAATGTCGCTGCTAAATACCTAATACTGTAGTATCCGTCATCCCATGTTTCGCACTGATACGCCCCCAACTCGTAGAGATTGAGGCTTAAAGAAAATCCCGAGCTTCCCACTCGTAGTTACGACATTGTGGTGGCGTTCATGTGCGTTCAGCTCGTAAATACGATCTTTCCAACATGACTTGAACGCACCATCTCATTCCGACATAGGCCTAATGGTGCGTTCAAGTCCTCCTGGGAAGTTCGTATTTACGAGGTGGGAAGTCGTGTGTACGACGGTAGGTGCGTTCAAGTCACTTTCGTCGGAGTATGATGGCGGTGTGCCTTCTCTAAATTAATTACACAAAATATCAACACTTCTGCTTCTAGAAAATGTAGAGCAAAGAATGTGCATTAGTTGTATGTTGCTTTTTTATGTTTTTTAATTAATTTATGAAGCCATTGTAAACTTTATTGTTACATATTACATTTTTATATTGTGATGCTATCATATTTTTTGCTGGTAATCAGCTTACTTCGTTGTAAATAGAAAAGCCTGACAATGTCACTGCTAAATACCTGTAAGTATTGTGGTATTTCGCCATGTTTCTGACTGACACGCCCCCAACTCGTACAGATCGGAGCTTAAAGAAAATTACGAGCTTCCCACTGGTATTTACGACATTGTGGTGGCGTTCATGTCGGTTCTGCTCGTAAATACAATCTTTCCGACATGACTTGAATGTATGGAAGTAAATCAGTAGCAAAACATGAGAGGTTGCTGATTTGAATGTGAGAACTTGTCGTATTAATATTTGTATTTGTAAACTGAAATTTACACTCACAGCCCTGATGTGAAAAGCTGAATGTTTCGACTTGCACACGCAGACAACATTCAAAACACCCGTGTTACGAAGTTGAAGTTGCAGATTAATAGTTACAAATGTGTAAAATGGCATTCACAGAAACACAATGACAGATACAAATGTGTGAGACATATTTATTTTTACACTTTACTTCTTTGTACAGCTTCAAGTCGGCGCTTACAACCTCTCAGATCTGGCAGTACAAGTTCAATTCCTGGTGCTTTGACTTTTGCTACTCTTTTTGCGATATTCCTGTAGCAAAACTGACTTGAGCACTTGAAAGCAGACATGAGAGAGCAGAAGGGGGGTGGGGGGGTTTTGGGGAGTGAAGCCGTTTTATTGGTCGATGCCTGACCAATGAACAACGCCATCCAGTGCGACTTGGCATGCGGTAATAAATAATTGCATATATATGAGACAATATTTTCATTAAATTATCATTAGTTTTAACAGGTTTTGATATTACAGTAAAAGAGTAGTAAAGTCGTTTATTGGGTGGCTGCTATATGGACCACCAAAACGGCACGATCTGCTCTATGTAGTGACGTCATTGCGTACAAAAACGTCCCATTTCATTGGCTGACTCCAACCAATATACGACTTTACTACTCTTTTACTGTAATATAAAACTCAGTTAAAACTAATGATATATTAATGAAACCCAGACCACTACTATATGAAAGTTCCAGTAAGTCCATTTACTAAACATTTTAAATATATAAGCCTGTAGCCTATATTAAATCATCATATGTTCTGACATATAGGCTACAATAAAATAACAGCACAATTTACTTTCATCAAACAACTCAGTAGGCTATGCATTATTAGTAATTATTATAATTATTATTTTTGTTGATACATTTCATTTATTGCCAAACTTTAAGATGTGAATTATATTATTGAAATAAACACATTTAGCCAGGGCCGCGGGAAGTAATTTTGAACAGGGGGTGCTGTGAATTTATTTTTATTTTTTTTGACAAAAAACCTATGAGCCTATAGGCCTATTTAAAATACATTTTAAAAATAAATACATTGAGATTTACTACTTTATTGTCATATACACTTCAGTGCACAGCCAGCCAGGGTCTGAAACACACAGACATCAGTTCTCAGATATGCGCAATGCGCTATTAATCTGAAGCAGAAGCAGAATCAGAAATAATAGTTTAATAATCGAAAGAAAACGAAATAATTACTTTCATTACAATTTCAGATAGCCTATACATACATGCAACTTATTTAGATACAACAAATAATATTACAACAAAATATAATATTAATCAAACTTCACAATAACGCTAAAACAATGCAATCGATTTGGTCAGCTGGCTTGAGTCACTGCACGTTTATGTGACACGCAACTCTATTAACTCCAAAATCTTTTTACGCACACCACAAGGAAATAATCTCTGACTATTTAAGCAATTTGTTTATTGAACAGTTCTCCACATCCATTACGCAAAGAACACGCGCACAGTATAAAGCTTTCTGTCTCCATCTCCAACCTTTTTTCACAAACCACAAGGAAATAATCTCCGACTATTTTAAACGTTATTTAACAGTTCTCCACAACCATTACGCAAAGAACACACGAACGAAATAATACTCCATCTCCATCCCCACCACCTTACAAAAATACTATAGTGTACTACTTACAATTGCTTGGCTAGTCAAAGCTGATCCCACACTTGTTGCCAAAAAAATAAATGTTACAAGCGTTGACAACGTAACTTCCGAACCTGTGTTGATTAGGCCTCAAAATATGAAATTAAAATCCAAAATATACGTAATAGCCTACGTGTGTCAAAATCATTTTCTAAAATATTCATAAGGAATTTATAAATTGTGCAAAATATTTTAATAGGCCTACATTTTTTTTTTTTTTTTTAAATCTCCCTCTCGTCACTAGGGGTGCTGCAGCACCCCCAGCACCCCCACTTCCCGCGGCCGTGCATTTAGCGTCGTCAGGCTTTCATTTGTGTTTAATGGATAAAACAACGGAGCTGCGATCTCAGGTTTATGCCTGCTGTAAATTTTACCTGCCACAAGATGGCGCTGTTTCGACACTTTTGATGCTTTGAAACCTTTCCCGAAACGTTTAGAGAAAAGCTTCAACTATTTAAAAATCTTCATTTTCCATCCCTACTCAATAGTTTTAGGCCTTTTTGCAAATGTTTCAGTTGAATTTAGCTGTTTTATTGAGCCTTTACTCATTTTGAGCCTGCTTTTTTAAACATTAACCATCTGTAACTTCATATCCAATCAGATTTCTTTTCACCCATATCCCCCACGTCCCCCATGCACGCACATACACACATTTTACTTATCAACACACAAACGTACACCTTTATTTATTCTCATTTTTCCCTCAGCACTTCAAATGTTATTTTTAATGTGATGACCACAAACATTATTTGTTCATCCTTCTGAGATTGTCCCCATTGTAAAACCGAACGTTTAAAAATTTAGGAAATTCAACATTTGATAGAAAACACTTATTTAAAAATTTAAAAGACAATAATTACCACTTTAACCAGCAGGTGGCCGCAAAGTAGGCCTAGCATTTATTTGCGCAAATATCAGCCATTTCCTCTAATCGTTTTTTACTTCGTTTCTGACTAAATATTAAACATTATAAAATAACTAGGTTTAAAAATACATTTTGTCAATGTGAAGTATGAAATACTCACAAAATCTTAAGCAAAACAATAACTTTTCTTGTGAATGAATGACACAGAGCACCGCGCTTTCCCTTTAATCCCAGCAGCTGTCAGGCAGTGCAGCGCAATATCATGATTTCAGCACAATTGTAAAAACACACATTTTATTCAATGAATCTAACTAAAGAGCACAATAAATATTTTATTTTTGAAGCTTTTTTTCACATAAAAGTGTGAAAACTGATGGTTGAACTGAATTTAGCCGAGGAGGAACACTGCCCAGCAAGCAATTTTATGTCTATTAGACGTCTAATAGCCGTCCAAACATAGCCCGGCCGTCTAGGCTAAAACAAGCCAAAATTTGGGCTGTCAGTGAAAATCTAATAGACGTCTAACCATAACCCAAAAATAGACTAGTCATCAATTAGACGATTATTAGACGACTACATATATATGTCTAATAGACGGTGAATATGGATCTAGGCTAAAATAAGGCTGAATTTGGGCTGTCAGTGAAAATCTAATAGATGTCTAACCATCACCTAAGAGTAGACTAGTCATCNTTCGCAATATAACATGTCAAAGATGTGAAACCAAACACCTTGTAATCACTGTTGAATTCACTTACATGATGCAATATCATACAACTCGCAAGTTATTTGGTTACATGTCGTTTTTGCCTAAAGGAAAGATTATTTTGGCTAAAAGTGGGTTACACATAGCTGGACTATATCGGGTCTATAGTTAACCGAGACGGTGAAATGACGGCTATTGCTTGCTGGGTGAGGTAGCCTACATCTTTATTTATTTATTTTTATGCTGTCTTACGTTTGAATAACTAAATTAATGCTATGCCTGACTATTTAAGCTAATATATTCTGATTATAAACTAAGTATTACACTACTGATGCTCAACACACCAGCAAATGACTCTCACCGGAAGTTTTCGAGCTGGCTTATATTATTGCGGAAGTTCTAAAGAACNTCTGCTTTCAAGTGCTCAAGTCAGTTTTGCAACAGGAATATCGCAAAAAGAGTAGCAAAAGTCAAAGCACCAGGAATTGAACTTGTACGGCCAGATCTGAGAGGTTGTAAGCGCCGACTTGAAGTACAGCGAAACTGAAGTAAAGTGTAAAAATAAATATGTCACACACATTTGTATCTGTCATTTTGTTTCTGTGAATGCCATTTTACACATTTGTAACTATTAATCTGCAACTTCAACTTCGTAACACGGGTGTTTTGATCGTTGTCTGCGTGTGCAAGTCGAAACATTCAGCTTTTCACATCAGGGCTGTGAGTGTAAATTTCAGTTTACAAATACAAATATTAATACGACAAGTTCTCACATTCAAATCAGCAACCTCTCGTGTTTTGCTACTTATTTACTTCCATATGAATGCACCATAATAATTAAGGTATTTTGCTGCCGTATCATGGGTGCAGCAGGCGCAATGATATTACGCAGCGCCTCTCTCAAATGTCTCCATGGTTGCAAAGCACGCTCCCTGTGCAAGCAGGGGGTCACAGTCAGACACTGTAATATCATTGCATCTAGTTTCCTATATTTGGAAATGTATTATGTAATACATCGCATTACATTTTGCAGTATTCACACATTTTTGTTCCGTAAGGGCTAACCAACAAGCCTCTGAAAGACTGGACGGACACGCCCTCATAGGATGCAGCATTCCCTTTGAGAAGCACCATATAGCCTACCTAATGCTTTTGATCGATTCGTGGTGGTTTGCGCCTTTCGTAAACACAAGGAAAACAAGTGCGTTTGTGTGTATTATTATTATTTCCTTTAACAATAATAGAATAATAACAGTAATAAGCTATTTATAATATAGAATTAAATGAATTATTTTGTATACATTTTTCATCTCGATGAGTTAAAGATGTGGCAGCCCTGTATCTGTCTCCCCTGAATAGTAGCTATAGCATAAATAGATAGGCTACTTACCATCAGCGATCATCAGCAGTACTAACATTAAAACCGAGTTCGGCATCTCCAAATAGCCTATTCAAATTAAACAAAACGATAATGTCAACAGCCAGAAATGATCGAGACTATCTTTGGTTTCGGATCCGCGGCTGGCCGTGAAATGCTGCAGACTGCTTCTTTTCTCATTCATTCTTACTTTCACTTTAAAAATGCGCATGCAGGGGCTGGGTCGAGTCAGAAGATTATTAATGAAATGTAGACATATAAACACTTAACCGCGATCAATTTAACTGTATGATCACACTGAAACTGATCAATCCGAGAGGAAATAATCTAATCAGCATGTCAAAATAAATAGGCTACTTCAACAAACTACTGTTCCCTCAATAGAGAAATAGCATGCGAATTGATTTCAGGTTTGGTAGTCAATCAAATCTTTATTAAGGACATACATGGTAACACAATAAAACTGTACAACAACAGACAAAATACTGGAGAACCTGAATGAACAGCAGACACAGAGTTGCCCCATTTTACATACATTAGCTGATGAGCATACCAAAAGTCAGAATTCTCACAAGAGATTAGGAACTCCTCTGTTGTGTAACTTGTAAAATAATTCTTCATGATTTAGCCTACATGATCAAAGGCTTTAGAGGCATCAATAAAACACATAAATATTGTGGAATTATGCCTGTTATACAAATCTAAAATCTCCTTTAAAGCAAAAATAGACATATCTGTGCCAGGTTTAAATCCAAATTGGTTGTCAGTGGTCAGGACAAACTGTTCCAATTTATTCAGTGGCATCCTCTCAATGACCTTGGAGAAAATACCAGAGCTATAGGCCGGTAATTATCCATGCTATTTATCTTGCCAGCTTTGGCTTTAATAACAAGCACTAACATAACAGATATGATGGACTGAGGTAAAATACCATGAACAAAAAACCCAGTAAAACAAATAGCAAGCAGAGGAGAGAGTTTTCTACTTGCAAATTTTAAATGTTCCGCAGATATCTTATTCATACTACATACTTATTATCTTTTACCATCATGCATCATAGACTTCTTGTGGAGGGACAGTCACATCTTCATTATTATCAATGTTGCCCACCATGAAGGAGTTACTTTTAACACAGTTAAACAGCTCATAATAATGTTTTTGCCACAACTGAGTAACTTCTTCTGACCCGCTTACACCATCAATATTTAAATCAGTTCAAATCAGCCTTATATTGTTACAAATTGAGGATTTGAAAACAGATGGATCGTAATAATTATTTACTTAGCCAGCAAGAATTCAGTAAAGTGACTGATACCCATGAGTGTGTTATGTCCATGTTTTTACATCTAATATTACACCAAACAGCCAGCCTAAGTTTTTGACAGACACAATAACATGCAATAGGGGAAAACTGTTTCATTTGGGGTAATTATAAAACTGCTGTAGATGTTCTAAATGCTTTTTGCGTAGTTCATTATACTTATTTTATGAAATGACGTTTATTTTGTGGCTTAAATAAATATGTTACTCAGAGACTGATGTTTGGCTTGTCAAAAAGGTTACATTCAACTGGTGTAATATATATATATTTTTTTTTAACCAGGAAAAGTGTGTTTTTGTCTCTCATAATGAAAATATTTTATTTAAACCCCTGAAAATGCTGAGATCCTTTTGTAAATAACAGTGAAAACTGTATATGTAAAACACATTTACGTGTATAAACTATGCACAAAAATACAGAATGCTGCTGGGCTTGTGTCAAAATGTCACACAAAAGGTAAAAAAAAAAACCCTCATATTTAAAAATCTGTCATCTAAGCTAAAGGGGTCATGACATGAGTAATCAAATTTGCCTTGACCTTTTGACAAATACATTTGCATATGAATGCCTCCAGAGCAAGACATCAACGAATAATTATACTGTACATCATCGTACCATAGGCCCCGCCCACTGGCGTTCAGTCGCTTAACAGCTGACATTTGCCTACATTGGATGCAAGTGTTGTGTCAAAAGCATATTGAAGACATTAAAATCAATGACGCTGTATACATGTTACAGTCGCTCCCAGGAAGACGAAGACGAATATAGAAATCCAACAAGGTTTATTTACAAGACTTAAAGGTAATGGTATGCTACAACACAAGTTGACACAAGCAATACCAGACAACTCAAGAGTGAAAAAGCAGGAACTTAAATACAAGGCAAATGAGGGAACTAATAACGAACACCTGAGATGATTACATGAATTACCATGACAACTAAAAGGTGGCGGGAAAAAAGAACAAAGGAAGACATGTGACATATGCAAACCAAAACAAACAGAACATGACGGTGACCGTGACACTACATTGGATACAGTATACAGATGTGTGGTCAGGTTCTGACATACTCTGAAATACATTTTGTTTTGTAAACGAGGCACAGTGTAATGGAGAGTTCACAGAGAAACTTTTGTTGACAGATGAAGCAGCCAACTGTATCCTAATTGTATTTTGAATCTGACAGCAGCTGCATCACGAACAGTAAGTAAATGATTTCATAATGCTTTTTCTGTAAATGGCGGTTTTATATGGATGTTTTCAAAACACATACATGCAATAGTAAGTGGGTGTTGACACCATTTCCTATGCAGTGTCATTAGCCAATCACAACAGTAGCCATTTTCTGACAAGCCTTAAAGGATCTCTTAAAAAGAGAATTTTGGTTAATTTCAGTTTTAATTGATTTCATCTAAGGCTGTGGCTGGAAGTCAGTTATAGTTAAGTTTCTACTTTTATTTTTTTTTTAGTTGTTTCTCTTTCCTTCTGTGATTCTGCTTGTTAAGAGCATGTGTTCATCATTAATGCTCAATCATCACTCAATTATCTAATTAACTCCAACACACCAGCTCCAAACAATGACACTCAAAACTGTCCTTGTTATGCCCCATTCTAAAAAAAGGGGCTTGACCTGAGTTTGATGTTAAATTGGAAACCAACCCCAGACGACAGATCAGAGAATAGAAGTGGAATAAAAATAATTAAATGAAGGAGCAATAGCTTCTGGGTGTCCCAAGGCCAAAACAACAAACAAAATAACTTACAAATAACATATATATAAAAACAAAAACAAAAATACAATAAACTTTCTTAACTCCCCAAAATAAATAAATCTCAAAAAAGGTCAAAATAAATGGCAGGACACCCCTATGCTCCTAAAGCACAGGCAGTAATTTAATTAAATCACTTCACAACAAAAGTATGAACCATTTACAAAAACCAACAACGGGTGGTTTGGAATCTGTCGACAGGAGAAGATATTCAGAGCTCTTCATGCCAGAAAGCCAACGCCACAGTGAGCTTGCCATTTTCCAAGAGCACCGCCCTTTTAAGACGAAACAGAAGGTTCTGCCAATCACGTCTCTCTTCAGCAACCAATTCCTGCACAGACATATAGAACACTCCACACAAAAAACACAGATGGCGCACCGCCACACACAAAACGAAAAATCAATATAATTGATATAAAATTATATAAATATCAAAATATAACTGATTTTTATATTTCATATAAATATAAAAATCAATATAATATGAGATCAGAATACAAGTGGATTGTGATCAGTAAAGACAAGCACAGGATTTGAACTTGATCCCACATACACTTCAAAATGTTGTAAGGCCAGTAAAAAAAAAAAAGAAAGGGCTTCTCTTTCGATAACAATATAGTGTAACTGTTTTTTCAAGAACTTTTTTGAGAAGTACGCTACAGGATGCTCAACTCTGTGAATATCATCTTGCAAAAGAACTGCTCCGGCTCCAGTAGCACTAGGCTGGCATCAACATTGAGTTTAAAAGAACATGAGTAATCCGGTGCAGATAACACTGGGGCACAACACAAACTTTTTGCAGCTTCAAATGCATGTTGACACTCATCAGACCATAGGAATTTTTGCGAGGCATGGAGACGATTGGTTAACGGTAGAGCCACATCAGAGAAATTTCTGCAAAATGCTCTATAATATACCATTCCTAAAAAATGGCGAAGATCACACTTGGTTTGAGGCACAGGAAAATAAACAATTGCCTGCACTTTCTGGACAGTAGGAAGAACTTCTCCTTGTCCAACCTGCTTTCCCAAAATACATAACGGTTGCCTTGGCAATTTCACACTTAGTCAAGTTCAACGTGTGGGAAGTGTCTATATGTTCTTTCCAGCTAGACGAATACACCACTGTCACAGATTCAGTCACGACATCCATCCATCCAGATCCACCCACTCGTTCACATTCACTGAAGTTCAAATCACCTGCACCTGCACGCCCTCATCAAGTCACCCTTTATAAGTTCTCTCACCTGGATTACTTACCTGTTAACTACCTGCCTTCCTGTACCTGTCCCCGTCTTCGGTATGTCGTCCTGCTCGTTGCCCTTTGGATATGCCTGCCTCCTTCACCACGTTCATCACTCCTGCAACATACAAAGACTCCATTACCATCAGCTAAGTTCACCTTCAACATTCAGTGACTGCTATCCTTACCTGCACTGCATTACCAATCTGCTATCTCCTGCATTCTTGCAAATAAAGACTGTTTTGTACTCACTTTGTCTGCCTTCGTCTGTTCAAGACACCCACAATGTCGTCCAAGTAAGCTTTTGTAGCGAATTAGCTAAAATGGTAAAATATAATATTCAATATTATTAAACATCAACTGTGTAATACGATACTTTGACATGGTAAAAAATTACAGTAAAATGCTGTATTCAATTTTACTGTTGACTGGACTACAGTATCTACTGGATAATTGTTGCCAGTAAGTTACTGTTAATTGACAATAACTTTTTTTACAGTGCGTCATCATCATCATTCTTATTGAAATGAACAAGTATTTGTCAGTGCTTCAAATCTAGAGACAAGCTGCTTTCACTTTCTTTAGGAAAGCAATGTTTAAAATCTTCTCAAACCAGGTAATAAAATCTGAGCAAAACAAAATGTATAACAGTAATAGCAACATCCAAAACCGATTTAGCCAACCACAGTCGTGTTTGCTGAGACCTACATTATGACAAAAGCAACGTAGCAATCTGGTTTACCCACTTGCATATGAGAAACATAATGAATGGAAACTAAAGAAAATCTTCATAAATATCAGAAACAAGTATGTTTAAATAATGAATCAGAATATGAGCTCTGGATTGAAATCTAATCGTCATCTATTAATTAAATATCTTGCCTGATCATAACCCTTCTTTGTCCAGTGATATTCCTCTGATCCTTTCTCTTTTGTAATCTCTCAGCATGTCTTTCTAAAGTTTTCCCCCCTCTTCCTCACTCTCTAGCTGCGTTCCATTCAAAAGGTTCCCTACACAGTGTGCTGCTCCCTACTCCCTGAGCATGGTATATCAGTAGAAGTGGACTCATTAGATAAATCGCTCATTTGGAACAACCTGCAAACATCAAAGAAAGTCAACAACGGGGTCACGCAGATTATGATATTTATAGATGGATAATTTAAATGTAATTTACTTTACTTTCAAATTTAAAATATACAAAATACGTATACAAAATGCAAGTTATGTATCTAATGTAATATAATTAAAACATATGTTTATTATATATTTGTATGACTATTGCAGCTATTAATTGCTACGTGTTCTTAATCCATGGTCTGGGTTTCATCCAAGAGTGCCACACGAGTCCTGAAAAGTAAAGCCAAAGCGTCTCGATTTCCCCCAGGTGGCTGGATGCAGTATAGGTCATAAATCCCACCCATTCCATGTAATGTAATGGGATGTGAGACAAACTAAATCAAATAACATGTCAAATATTTTTTTTTTCCAAAGATGGTTTCTGTCTATTTAAGTCATTTTATCATGCTGATGTTAGCTCAAGTGTTCATTCTTTAAAAAAATTTGGTTTAAGTTAGATATTTGATGCTATAAAATTCAAATTTTGACGTCATGATTGACAGCTGAGATTGACAGCTTCTCTGAGCGAAGTAGTCACTGAAGCACCAACAGACTTTTTTTCTGGATCTTTGGGAGGAGATTGGAGCTTTAACTTTAATTTCTACATTTCCATAACTGTTTATTTCACACCGACATAATGATTTGTTCTGCAGTGAACTATATTATATCCACTTCACGCTCACTATTGCGCAGACTCTGGCTCCAAGTTCACTTCTGCGCAGACTTAAGACTCAAGATGCCATATTGGGAAACTGGTGGCTTCACTTACTACAATGGAAGAGAATGAAGGTGCATCGTCCACCTTCCACTTTTTTTTTTTTACAGTCTATGGTCTCATCTCATGCGCTTTCTTTTCCACAAGCAGCTGCATAGTAAACAAACATGAGGTAAATAAAGTAAAATAAAAACTGAGAACCTCAGCTGCTTCTCAACACTTTTATTTTATCACGTCTATTCATACAATAGAAAATGCAAAAGTAACATTCATCACCATAACCATTCATAAATACTTTAGCTTGTATAATAATAACAATTTATGAATACTTAAAACGCATTCGTAAATTCCTCTATCGCAGAGCCATTTAAAAACTCTTTCAACGGCTCTGCTTTATCGTTAGTTCTTACTGTTGACAAAGTGCAGTTTTTTTCCCTATCTGCTTCCTGTGAAGTGATGTATCGATGTTCCCTTATTCCCTATGCCACTCGCAGTGCCCTTTGAACTGAACATTTTCACTCCCTACAGATTGGAATCACACTTAAGCCCCGGGTATACTTCGGCCATCAGCGTTCATGCACCGTCCGCATGACGAAAATTACGTCACACTGTTCGCGTGCAGCCCAAATTTCGAGACAACGCGGACGGTGCGCATGCGCAAGCAGGACATAAGAGTCCACTAGGTGGAAATACACACAGCACTGAGCACAATGCGCAGTCATTGAAGAAGTGTGTGTAAAGAGCGATTCAAAAACAAGACGAGTAAACTCAGAAGCATGCCTTCTCCATCATTTTTGATTCTTGTTCTCCTGGTGTATCTTCTGAGCTATGTTGCAATGATGGATGCACTATTTTCCCGTTGATGACACAAGTCTGGTGAAGAGTATAGAAAAAAAAACTGTACTGCGCATGTGTCGAACTCGGTCATCCGTGCGGATCCGTGGTTTAGTATACTTTGAAGGATGCGCGAGACACGTCCGGGCACGGAAAGTTAAGTATACCCGGGGCTTCAAGATGGCAAAATACTATGTGAAGTCCACTTCGCAGTCCACTTATGGTCGAATGGATCACACCTTCTCTGTCCTCCCCCATCATGAGTGGACACTCCCCCTACTGCTGATCGGTTACAAGTGTGTTGTGCTGCTCGGTCTGATCCACTTTCAACAGTGTTCCTCCAAAATCACTTACTGCTCCTTTAAATTGCCTTACTGCAGAGTGAGAATGGCGAAGATGAGCTCTGAGACTCGTGTTCCATTTAAATCTCTTCTCACAAAGATGACATGTGTAACGCATCTCTTCAGTGTGAATTCTCATGTGACTATTAAATCCTTGTATACAGGTGAAACTCTTTCCACAATGACAGCAGCTGAAAGGCTTTTTCCCAGCATGAATTAACAAGTGATTCTCAAGGCTTTCTTTACGCGTGAAAGTGTTTCCACACTGAGGGCAGGTGAAAGGCTTTTCTGAAGTGTGTTTTACCAAATGGTCCTTAAGGTGTCCTTTACATCTAAATCTCTTTCCACAGTGAGAACAGGTATAAGGCTTTAATCCAGCATGAATTAACATGTGATTCTTCAGGCTTCCTTTCCGTGTGAAAGAGTTTCCACACTGAGGGCAGGTAAAAGGCTTTTCTGAAGCGTGAATTACCAAATGATCCTTAAGGTGTCCTTTCTGTGTAAAACCCTTGCCACACTGGGAGCAGACAAAGGGTTTTATTCCGGTGTGAATTAACATGTGACTCTTAAGGCTTCCTTTACATGTGAAAGTGTTTCCACACTGAAAGCAGGTAAAAGACTTTTCTGAAGTGTGAATTAGCAAATGATCATTAAGTTGTCTTTTCTGTGTGAAACTCTTTCCACACTGAGAGCAGCTGAAAGGCTTTATTCCAGCATGAGTTAACATGTGATTCTCAAGGTATCCTTTACGTGTAAAAGTCTTTTCACACTGAGGGCAGCTGAAAGGCTTTTCTGAGGTGTGAATTAGCACATGCTCATTAAGTTGTCTTTTCTGTGTAAAACTCTTTCCACACTGAGTGCAGGTGAAAGGCTTTAATCCAGTGTGAATTTTCATGTGATTCTTAAGGATTCCTTTACGTGCAAAATAGTTTCCACACTGAAAGCAGGCAAAAGGCTTTTTTCCAGTGTGAATTAACATGTGATTCATAAGGCTTTCTTTACGTGTGAAAGTGTTTCCACACTGAGAGCAGGTGAAAGGCTTTTTTCCAGTATGAATTAACATGTGCTTCTTAAGGTTTTCTTTACGTCTGAAAGTGTTTCCACACTGAGAACAGGTGAAAGGCTTTATTCCAGTGTGCATTCTCATGTGATTCCTAAGGACTCCTTTACGTGAAAACGTTTTTCCACACTGAGAACAGGTGAAAGGCTTTTTTCCAGTATGAATTAACATGTGATTCTTAAGGCTGTCCTTACGTGTGAAAGTGTTTCCACACTGGGAGCAGGTAAAAGGCCTTTTTCCAGTATGAATTAACATGTGATTCATAAGGCTTCCTTTATGTGTGAAAGTATTTCCACACTGAGAACAGGTGAATAGCTTTTTGACTTCTGTTATTTGAACGCTGCTTTGTGAGCAACTGTTTTCAGTTTTGGAAGAACTTAATGGTTTTTCTCCAACGGTGAAATCATGAGCTTTCTGATGCTGATATTTCTCCTCCACTTCATTCAGATCTTCTCTTTCCTCTTTCACTTTCATCAGGCCTAAAATGAAGACATTAAAATGATGCAAATCATTTGGGACAAATGGAAATAAAATGAAAATATAGCTGCAAGCAGCGATGACGGGACCACACCCCGGAGACACCGCCACCCCATTGGGTTAAGGAAACCTGTGCGTGGCGGGCAACATACAATCTTAATTTAATTTAAATCAAAGTTTTAATTGAATTGGGTAAAAATAAGAGGGTGATTTCAAAGCATTTTTAAGGTAACACTCCCTGTTGCCAGTTTGTGGTGCTATGACTTTGACTAACAGACAAATCCATGTGATCGGCCTCCTACAATGAACATTTCATCATAATTACGCTGCCTCACCACAGCCAAACCATTTGAGATATCCAATATCTGTCCACAATGTAGCATTCTTAATGTCTTGACTTCATGTTGAAAAGTTTGGTGTCAATTGTATGATGGCCTTTGGAGCAGTAGTTAAAATTTGAGAACTTGGATTAAAAAAATAAATAAATCTGCATTCAAACCAAAATAGCTGACTTCCTTTTGGTTGACTAAATTGAATGTTGTGAGAACAATATTTGTACCGAGTTTGGTGACTGTAGGTAAAACTAAAGGCCCCGATATACTTCAAACAAAGTTCTTTTTCGTTTTTCGTTCAGGGGTAAAACAAAGTTCGAATTACGTGAGCAGCGATATACTGTAATCAAGCATCTGACACCGCCCACACTGCTGAGAGCGGCGTTTAGATGCATATGTAAATATGTGCTGTACACTTTCTTCTCAGTAACAAAAACAGCTTATGCTTTTTATAGAAAGCATAAGAAAAGCATCTGATCATGACAACATTGGTATGCTAACACGAGCTATGCAAACCAGCACTCCAGTCACGTCACGTTTATTTACATAGCACTTTATTCAATAGATTTCTTAAAAGCTTTACAGTAAAAAAAGTGTCATTGCCTCATTTCATCAGAAGCACAACCTCAATTTGTACTATAAAGTGGCTATCCAGCCACAGTGTGTTCATGTTTTCACCCACAGAGATCATACCTAAACGAACTCAACAAACGAAATGAGTCAGAAGGGTTCCATGCGAAAGAAGGCAGAGTCTCGGCGCACACCTCCTATTACGTTATGGTCACTGACCAAAGGTAGTACGAAGGTGTTTTGCAGCTGAAGTTAACTTTTCCTGAGAGTTCACTTTGGCAAGCCGTTTCGAACTCCCAAAACAAACACAAAACTAACTTCTTTTTGACCTGATTTTGTTCAGAATGACATCGCATCAGTTCATTCTTCGATTTCATTTGAAGTATATCGGGGCCTAAACCCCCAACTTAAGACAAAAGTTGGTGCTTTACAGTCCCCCCTTCCACAGCCATTTCTAAGGCTTTGCCCATGTCTTCTGGCTGGCAACTCTGATGTGTGTGTCAAATTTCATGCAATTTGAAGCATGCTAAGTGCTTTAGAATCCCCCATAAAGAATATTAAAATTTTATGTGTTGCCATGACAACCGTATTCAAGATATCAAGAATCCTTTTACAGGTGTGCATCTGCTGTGTCTTGACATTATTCTGACGCTTTTAAGACTGAAGCAAAATAAGAGGGCGATTTCAAAGCATTTTTAAAGTGACACTTCCTGCTGCCAGTTGGTAGCACTATGACTTTGACTCACAATCACATCCATGTGACTGGCCTCCTACAACGAACATACTGCTGAAGTTTCATCCAAATCAGTCAATGTATTCAGAAGTTATAACACTGCCCATTTCCCTTTTCTTGCCATAAATTGGTTTCAACACCATGGCCATACCGTTCGAGATATGAAAAATCTGCTCACAATTTAACATCCTCAATGTCTTGACTTCATGTTGACTGTTTGGATGAATTCCCTAGGAGGAGTATACCAAATTCCAAAGCATGCATTTTCCAAACAACTCTAAATTGCTGACCTTCTGTTGAGTGTTGCTATGGCCTTCACCCTTTCAGGGCTTGGGCCCTAATAATCCTTAGGAAAACAATAGGGCCTTTACCTTTCAGGGCATGGGTACTAATTAGGATACATTTACATGATAATGTAATAAAAACAAACATTTTTCTTTTGTGTTTTTGAAAAGTTTCACATATAGACAACATCCAAAGACTCCCTGTTTAAACAAATGTGCAAAAATGACTAAAAATGCTATTATCATGCTAGTTCAGTAGTTTGGCGATGTCAACATGCTAGAAACACTGCTAATGCTAATCACTGATCCATCCATAGACTCTTAAGTATTTGCCCATTAAAATCCAAACAGCAACTTGTTAGACTTCTTATATTTATATATTAGGGGTGTAATGTTCACAATATGAGCTCCCTCTGTTGCTCTGGCTGAAAGGATAACAGTTCGAGAGATCGCTCAAATGTCCTCGGATAGCAATCATTGCATAATTTAGAGGAAAATTAATAGAAAAGTGACGTAAACATAGGGTATGTTATAAATATATTTCTAAATGTGTAAGCCTTTGGACTTAAAAGCCTCAATAGAGTTGTTTTGTGCATTCTTGTGATCGTAAATAAATGGAAGCAGATTAGAGCTGCACGATTAATCATATCGCAATCGCAATCGCGATGTCAAGCTTGTGCGATTATATGACGCAAAATGCTGCGATTTTATGAAATAAAATAATAATAATTTAATAAATAAATAAATACATGTGTGGACACGACAACCCATTTTCTGAGAGCTGTTTGCCCATTTTATACACCGCTAATAAAAAGAAGAGCAGTCAGTTTCAGTTTAGGCAGTGGCACGTGTGGCGCTCATGGTCATGTCACGACTTTTCCCGGTGTGCAGCGTAAAGATGAACGCGGAGCAAACGGGTCCTCAATGCACTTGGATGGACACACACACGCATTATGTCAATCAAAATACCCCTCTCGGCAAGTATTCTCGTAAACACATTCGGTTATGTCTTAATTGAACGAGGTGAGAATTCGGATGTGTATCTGTCGGATGTGAACGTGCATAGGGTCTTACTCTTAAAGTGACAGCAACCTATAAATACCTGCTGTTGTCTGTCATGTAAATCAAACAACAAAACACAGCTTTAACAAAGATTAATCTATATTAAATTTATACAGTGAACAGTGTCATTTTACATTTAATTATTACATTTCTGTGCTTGAAAATTAATACTACAGTTAGACCTTATACTTTATTTGTAACTTTATGTAGTATTTATCTATGCTTGTTGTGATTGGTGTACAGTATTTGTTCTTTTTACAGTCTGTTCACTTGCCTTTAATAATGTATTACTTAGGCTAGTAGTTTATGCTGTGCTATCAGAATAGTTTAAGTAGGCTAAGTAATAAATGCAAAGTTAAGTTGCCCCCTATCCAAATTTTTTTTTGTGCTGATCCGAAAAATGATCCGATCCGTGACGTCATAACCATGATGTGATCCGAACCGTGAGTTTTGCGATCCATTGAACCACTACAGATTAGTAAAGAAACAAACATCTTAAATGGGATTATAACAAGTTTGCAGTAATGCAAAAATGTTATTTAATTTTGTAAAAATATTTTAATTTTAAAACGCTGTGCATTAGTTTGTTTTTGTTGCTATTTTGAGTTGAGAAATACACATTTCAGCATTATCAGTAATCTGTGTGTGCATTTTCATTGAGAACCAAGCAAGATGACTCATGATACTATTTGTTTAGTATATCGCTATCGCATATCGCAATCGCAATATTGACCTCAATAATCGCAATATGACATTTTCCCCAAATCGTGCAGCCCTAAAGCAGATGCAACTGAATAGGTATGTGTTCTCTTTTTATGTCAATATAAATATCAGTTAGATTCAGCTTGACTGATGTGCACTTCTGACATTAATTAATAAATGGGGCCTTGATCAACACAATAGGTGTCATTTGAAAGTTTAGAGTATGCACTTTACTTTCACTCCTAAGTATTGTGGAGTTATCTGCTCATGGAGGCCATACAAAGTACTAGATGTAGTAGTTTTTGTTGTGGGGTGTACTTATTTTTGCATCACCCTGATTTGAGTATAACTTAGACTACACATTTTTTATTAAATTATACAGTTTTATTATTAACCTTACTTTCATGTTATAAGTTAAACAGTTGTTATATTAAACTTAGTCTTGTCAACATTTTGGAAATTGTTTTTGTGCTTATTGAGATATTGTTTTAAATGTTTGTTTTGTTTTTTCAAAAGGGGTGTGCTCATTTACGCTGAGCACTGTACTGTAATTACCAAAACTGCCATTAATGAACTGTCACTCATGGATAAAAAACTAATAAAATTTTGGTCGACTATGCCTCTTCTAGTCGACTAATGTTTACAAGACTATTAGTGTGCAGTCCTAATATATAGACTAGAACAAGGTTTAATCTGGTCCACAGAGGAACAAAACTGGGTTGCTTGAGATCAAGAGATGTAATCCCCAAATCAGAGATTCACATTTTAGCAATACAAAAATATCTGCAAAGTGTTTACTTATTTTTCTCAACCTAGCAACCATGTGAATGTACTCTGTAGTTTTAAAATTCTACATGTAACACAAGTAATATTATTGAAAGCAGTAAAAATCGCTATTATAGGTATACCCCATGAATGTAATTATTAAAGTTAAAATGTTGTGCTTTTGTTTTGTTTTTTTATTATAATTTTTAATTTAGACATTTTATTTTCTGCTTTACAAGGCAGTAATCAGTTATTTTTAGGTTTAGAATGTAATCTTTGTATTTTAACACTTTTTTCCCTAATAATGTACAGCACAGCCCACATGGACACATTCACATTGTTTTCATATGCTTTATTTTACACATTGTCTGGAGAACAGCATTGGGCAGAGTTGCAATAACAAGACTTCTGTAAAACAGGTCTAAAGTTTAGTTAGCTTAAATGTAGCACAACGGTTATTAAATATGAATGAAGAATAGACACCAACCTCCTTGTTCCTCGTGTTTTATTCTCCAGGGTTCTGGTTCACTCATGTCCTCCTCACTCTCCTCTTTAACAAACACCATCTTCACAGCAGCAGATCTCAGTTCAGTTGATGCTCCTCCAGATATTCCTGCTCGCTTCAAACCTTACTACCGTCTGTGAGGATGATTTATTGACCTGATTCAACATGTATCTTTCTACTAAAAGTACATTTCTAACAGTTTATATTAAGTCAATACAACACAACACCAGAGATCATGCTGAAAACTAATCTTCTTCCTCTGAGGTTTATTGGTGGTTGGCAAACGTGTTTTACCGCCACCCACTGGACTGGAGTGTGAAGTTTTGAAGGTATTACCTTCCAGCAAATGAGTAAAAGGGAACAATACAATCAAACTCTCCCTGTGATAATGATTCTGCCCTTTCGTAAAGAGTTTCAGTTGTTATAATGTTGGGGAAAAATTTAATAGTTCACACTGAAATCAATATCTGCTTTGACTATGCAAAACACCTCTTTCAGCTCTACAGACTCAGTGTCTGTTGAGACCCCGGGGGGCAACGATGGAACACCCAAACTGAGAGCTTTCCCGAACCAAGGGTGTCGTATAATTTAAATCTAAGACAGAAGGGTAACCATTGTGTTTCTTGCTTTGTAATTTAAAATAGTTCTAAGACAGGAAAGGAGCCATTTGTGTGTGTGTTTGTTAGCTTTATTCTGTATGGAAAAGTACTGAGAAGTTGATCAAACATTGGGGGTATAAATGATTGTGGGTTCTTTTGTGCCCTTAGTTCACACTCGGGGCAGACATTGTATGGTTGTGTCGACTGTGGATTCTTTCTTGCAAGAAATAAAATCTTTATAAAGTGAATCTTCCTAAGGTTTGTCTCTTACTAGTGATGTCAGCTGATTAGTTTTTGCCGCAACAATTTTGGTGTCAGAAGGGGGACTCCTTGGACGGACCTTCTGGGCCTGGACAGCACCGGTGACCTGCAATCCTGACCCAAGTCAGCCCGAACCCCGTTTAGATTCAGGGACGAGGGGCCGATGCTGTGTAGGTCTGGGAGGACGACCACTGGAGTCAAAAGAAAAACGAACCCGAGACGGCAACGGGAGCTTCTGGTAGGAGACAAACTTGGAAAATTCAGGGGGAGAATTTTTTAAATAGAATTTGGTTAAATTGAAAATTGAATTGATAGGGATAAACCATAAGGGGAGTCTGAATCTGTGGCAAATGCAGCGTGAACTGATGTTTTTTACGAGGTAAAAAAAAAGAAAGAAAAAAAAGACTGAAATCACGTGGGCGAACAAGGGGGGACTGAGTTGTGTGCGGTCCGGGGACTGAGTTGTGTGCGGTCCGGGGACTGAGTTGTGTGCGGTCCCGAATAGGGCGCTATTGAGAGCGTCCGCCCGGCTGATCTTGGGTGAAGAGATCAGATCTGTACGGAGACGTCCAACAGATTAATAGCGCGCGCGCGAAAAGCCACAGAATCAGACTGCCAATATGGGGAAATCCCAAAGCAAGCTAGCTGAATACGAGACACCGGTATTTTGTCAAATGAGAAAATTATATGGCCAAAGATGCATGCAAGATATAGAAAAGTT
>RJVU01057378.1:2824634-2850775 GCA_003731715.1 Anabarilius grahami
AGTTATTTTTATAGTTATAATAATGATTTTAAAATGTTAACCATTGACTAATTCTCTAGCCATCTAGTGGCTGTAGTTAAAAATTCATGTTATTTTAATTTTAATTTAATTAAGTGTTTGCTTTCCAGTAGATGGCAGTAATCGTCCACTAAACCCAGGCAAATTTTTCATGTCTATCACTATGAATGAAATTTAGAAATGTAGATCTTTATTAAAGTGGATTTAACAGTAAAAAAAAAAAGTTACATGTTACAAAATCACATTTTACTGTCTGGTTATGTAAGCTAGTTGGACAGAAAAATTTATATTGTTGGCCAATGTGTAATAGCACAGCAAGCAACATAACATATTACGATATGAGTAAGCTGCATACATGCCTTTATCTTTTGCATGTTTTCCCCTCTTCCTTTTTATTTATTTAGGTTACTTAAATCGGCCTCCGGTGGCTCAGACCTTTTGCCTTACCATAATTTAGCGTTGATTTAGAACTTGTCCCGCTGTCCCTACAGACGTCACCTCATCCCTTCTTCTCGTATAGCCTACTTTTGAGTGAGTTGTCTTCTCCGGGCGCACACTCCGAGTCCCTCCCGACCAGGTTAATTTACCCACCGAGTGACATGATATCATTGACGTTACGTGCAAGTGAGCGGTAAAAACCCGATCGCGCATTCATTTGTTTGTTTGTTTGTTTGCCGTTGCCCATGTCGTCCAGGCATAAATCCGTCACTGACTGGTTTTAAGGAAAAAGTTAGGCTACTCAGCTTAGTACATTTGGCCGCGTCCACAGTTTCTAGAGCATCCATATTTCAACCCAGTGCCATGACAACACCGGCCCTCGCGGCCAAATAAACAGACCGGCCCACCGGGAATTCACCCGGTGCTCCCGATTAGCCAGTCCAGGCCTGCCTTTGATGCAGAATACAGTGGTGTTGTGCATTTTATTCGGTTGATGGGGAAAGTATTCTTAAATGCATTATAAATATTTTAGTAATTGGTAATAAATAGTTATTTACGGTATTTTGAAGTGCCCATGATAACAATATCGTGCATATTCATTATCGTGATATATTGCATTACCGAATATCGGCACAAGTCTATATCCAACTCATATTTAATTTTATCATTTTGTGACATCCATAATCCAAGTAATCCATATGGGTAAATAAAGGCCTTTTGAAGGGAAGCAATGAGTTTTTGTAAGAAAAATATCCATATTTAAAACTTTATAAGTTCAAATATCTAGTTTCATGTGGAGGACTGTATGCAAACTACGAAAGTCAACCTTCCTTTGTTAAAAATCCTCTCACTCAGATATTTGTGTGCTCAAACTGTCATGCGCACTCACACAACTCTGTGTTCTTGCACTAGAAATGAATTCTCTTCACTTCTGGATTAAATGTTGGCAAAAGTTATTAACCAATCAGACTTCCGACTGACCGATGAAAATGCTACATGGAATCTTATTGGCTGAGAAAGAACTGCAACCGGAATTCTTTTGACAATTAAAGATGGATATTTAATTTCTATTTAATAATATTAATCGAATGCATCTTAGAAATGGTTCAGAATGGGTCACTTGGATGATTGATAAATAAGCTAGTCTAACTGCATCACAATGTTCAAACATTACAGGTCAAACCCCTCTGAATGATTTATCTGTAAACAACATATTGTTTCACAGTGTATTAAGATGTATTAACGGCTGCCCAAGTATATTTGGTGACACATTTTTGCTTTTATTATTTTTATCCTCTTACACTTTTTTATCCACCTGAGATAATGAAACCATTCCTGATTGATTTAAAAGCTCTTCATATGTTGCGTCTAAAAAGCCTGTGGAAAACGCTGACTGAGCCACTTTCTCCTCTTTTCAAAAGCACTCCGGAGCTTGCTCTCCCATGGTGTCAACAATATGACAACATTGACAATCGAGCTGCAGTGACTCTTAGAAACCCTTAGTGAATATTTCACAGACAAAGACCAGGTAGGCTATGTGTGTGTGTGATCATGTGCATTTATAAGAGCAGTTAGCCACATCCCCAAAAATTTTATAAAATAACGACTTACGTAGTGATGGCCGATTTTAAACCACTGCGTCATGAAGCTTCGGAGCACAATGAATCAGTGTGTCGAATCAGCGGTTCTGAGGGACAAAGTCACGTGATTTCAGCAGTTTGACACGCGACTCATTGAGCCATCGGATTTCAACAAAAAATATCTTAATTTGTGTTCCAGAGATGACCGAAGGTCTTACGGGTGTAGAACGACGTGAGGGTGAGTAATAAATGACAGCATTTAAATTTTTGGGTGAACTAACCCTTTAAATCAGAAGATTTAATAGCATTTTCATCGGTCGTGGAAATCTATTCTGATTGGTTAAAATAACTTTCGACAATGTTGAAAAGATAATTCAGCAAAGATAATTCATTTCTAGTGCAAGAACACGGAGAGATTCACGAGTGCTCAGGACACAGTTTAAGCGCACACAATATCTGAGAGAGAGGAGAATCAGGTCATAAGAGATCTGCATACAGTGGAGAGCGCGCGTCCAGTTCTGTGCTCTCGCGCTACAATAATGTGCTCTCGATATTTGTCATTAAAATGAATTCCATAGAAAACCGCAGGAAGACTTCTGTAAACAGGTCAACTTTTGCCCACACAAATGGATTACGAAAACATAAAAACAAGTCTGTATGATGAGTCGCTGGTTCACTCATGTCCTTCTCACTCTCCTCTTTAACAAACACCATCTTCAGCAGATCTCAGTTCAGTTGATACTCCTCCATAATATTACAAATATTTATTGACCTTATTCAAAATGTATCTAGTTTGCATTAAGCAAGTACCACAACACAACTCCAGAAACTAATCTTCTTCCTCTGAGGTTTATTGGTGGTTGGCAAACACACGCTTGTGTCTTACCGCCACCTACTGGACTGGAGTGTGAGGGGAAATAATATGGGGGAAAAGCTTTGTTCCTTAAATAAATAAATAAATAAAAAAATGCAAAGAAATGGAAAGGACTTTGTGAAATTTGTCAAAATTATACAGCCTATGAGTATTGGAGTTATATCAATAGCCTACAGGCTTGAGTGAGGAGAAGAAAAGAGAAACGAGAGATTCCAAATTTATTCCAGTCATATATTTCAGTGAAAATCACAAAATGTTCCCCAATGTTTAACTTTTCATAATCATGAGCTACATTTTGCAGAATGACTGACGTTACAGCATTTAAACAGGGATGAAGTCAGCAAAATAGGGACACTTTTGTTGTCTTTTATCTCCAACTATGTTTTTGAAGGAATAAGAATTCTTCTGAAATGTTTTAAAATGGATCACAATTGGATCCGAAATTTTATTTGAACCACAGATGGTCAGGTGTTATGTTTTGGCTTTGTTTCTCTTTAATTATGGACATAGTTTGCCTGTGTTATTGTTCCTATGTTCCCGCCATCATTAGTATCATTTTGTCATGTTTTTATTATTTTTTTTAAAGTTTCTTGACTATTTGAAGTACGACCACTCTTATCTTGATCTTCGTGGACCTTCGTGGTCCATCAAGTGTTTTTGCACTAGGGCTCAATGCTACCTTATGATTGAGGGTGATAACGGTAGTGACCTGATGTTGTGACGAATGCTGTTTTCCATTCATCCCCCTCATGTATATGGACAATAGGTGCTCCACAGGTCCAACTTCGTGAAAATGCAAGCTCCATGTAACAGGGCTGCTGGGACCAGAAGAAGAGGGTAGGCTACTGGACTTGACCGTTTATAAGTTGAGAGCGTGGTAGTGAATACAGGGGTGCAAGCCTCCATCCTGTTTCCCAAAGTAGAAGAAATTTGAAGCGGCAGGGGATGTGGATGGATGGATGAATTCTTGCTTAAGAGCCTCCTTGATTACTCTTCCATGGCCTTCTGTTACGGGATGGACAGTGGGTATACTTTACCCCTTGGTAATGTGGCCCCGGCAACAGGTCGATCGCACAGTCCCATGGCCAGTAAGGTGGTAATTTGGTCACTAGCAGCTTGCTGAAGACATCCTGGAATACCCGATATTCAAGGTATAACATGTTTAGTCCATCAAACTTACTTTTCAATGTGTTTTCTGTGAATGTGTGAGACTTGTGATTTATTAGCAGCTACAGGGAATTAATGAGAGGAATATCAAAGCGCAGTAAACTAAAAACAAGGTGGATAGGCATGTGCGTTTGGCACGGGAGCCCTGTAAAAGAATGCGTATGTGCAGACGAGTACATAGTCTTTCTTTACAAAGTGACATCGCCAATTATTTGTCTGGCATGCACAGTTTAGCGTTTTTAGTCATTTTTGTGGATCCATGTGAACGGGGATAGTTTTGATAATGCTGTCATCTGTACAAAGAAAAAAAGGTTTCTGTTTTTAGTGCATTGTTGTCATGCAAATGTACCCTCAGTGTTACATTTAACAGCATGTAGTGTGCACACTGATCAGTGTTCATTTCATCCACTCATCTGGACAAACCCATTTGGGACCTGCATGGAAACTGAGGTCAAAACTCTCTGGGCCCCAGTTAGATACCCCAGGTGAAACCCATTTGGCCCCACATGGCTGTGCTGGCTGGGAGATTTAAATAAGAGTTTACTCAGAAAAATACACAAAGAAAGAATATGCACATTTGTATATATACACAGTATATTTATTTAGCAATTTGTTGCATGTAAACTGAAAAAAACACATTTGCATGTCTATTTTTACACATTTCTTATTGTGAAGTCATATATAGTGAACAGAAAATTCTGGAAAAAAAACAAATTGTACCTCCTCACAGTACATAACACTACAAGTTCCCATCTTCTTCAACCCTCTACATTGCGAGTAAATTAGTGACATTTACACAATATCACTTGGCTGAGAGAAAGAGAGAGCCCATACGGCGCTTGTTGACAGAACTGTCACGGTCCCGATCCAGTGCTTTCATTGCCATGAAAGTTGATCATTTGAAACATTTAACTATTTTTTCATAATCTTACAAAAAATTATTAGTATCAGTATTATTCATGAAAGGCCAGTATTTGGCGATGTCAATTTATCAATGTCAATCATGAAAGTAGTTTCCACCTTGCTATTCAGGTCTACCATTAAAAGTGTTATCCAAAAATTATATTATCCAAAATCAACTTAATGTATGTTTTCCTCAGTGACGAAGTCAAGATTATTAAAGAAAATGTACATCTAAAAAGATGTCAGTTCTTTGTATTTCAGTCATATATTTCTAGTGCCTTTTAAAGGATTAGTTCACTTTTAAATAAACTTTTCCTGATAATTTACTCACCATGTCATCCAAGATGTTCATGTCTTTCTTTCTTCAGTTGAAAAGAAATTAAAGTTTTTGATGAAAACATTCCAGGATTTTTCTCCTTATAGTAGGCTTGAATGGGCACCAAACGGTTGAAGGTCAAAATTAGTTTCACTGCAGCTTCAAATTGTTCAAAATGATCCCAGATGAGAAATAAGGGTCTTATGTAGTGAAACCATCGCTCATTTTCTGAAAAAAATTGAAAATTATGTAAGTTTAAACCAGAAATGCTCATCTTGAACTAGCTCTCTTCTTCTTCTCCTCTATTAGAATTACAGCAGTGTAGACACTGCTAAGCGTAATACTGCCCTCAACAGGCCAAAGTTTGAACTAATTTTTATATGCAATATGCTAGTTTAATAGTATATAACAATTAGTTCAAACTTTGGCCTGTGGAGGGCTGTAATGCGCTTAGCCGTGTCTACACTGCTATAATTCTAATAGAGGAGAAGAAGAAGAGAGCTAATTCAAGATGAGCATTTAAGGTTAAAACATATAATTTTAAATTTATTTTAGAAAATGAGCGATGGTTTCACTAGATAAGACCCTTATTTCTCATCTGGGATCGTGTTGAACAATTTAAAGCTGCAGTGAAACTAATTATGACTTTCAACTGTTTGGTGCCCATTCAAGTCTACTATAAAGGAGAAAAATCCTGGAATGTTTTCATCAAAAACTTTAATTTCTTTTCGACTGAAGAAAGAAAGACATGGACATCTTGGATGACATGGGGGTGAGTAAATTATCAGGAAAAGTTTATTTAAAAGTGGACTAATCCTTTAAAGGAGTCAACCGTTTGAAATCTGAACTCTCTGGTGTTTCTTGATGCCAAAGCAAATTTCTTACTGCAATGATTACAGTTGTAGATTCAGTAAGTGATTTCTGAGAAACAATGATGATATCTGAAATCAACCTAAACTAACCCATCCCTCCCTCCATTGCTCCGCCCACAAAATGTACAAACAATCAAAGCAAAAGTCGATGTCTCTATCGTAACAGAAACTATACAAAATAATGCTTTGCCAAAAATATAGCGAAGACGAAAACAAAGATCTGAGTGACATGTGTAAAGCATCTCTTCAGTGTGAATTCTCATGTTCTACATTGAGAGCAGGTGAAATGTTCTTCCTTGATGTGTAAAAGTGTTTCCACACAGAGGGCAGGTACAAGGCCTTTTTCAAGTATGAATTAACATGTGCTTCTTCAGGCTTCTTTTACATGTGAAAGTGTTTCCACATTGAGAACAAGTAAACGGCTTTTCTGGAGTGTGAATAAACAAATGATACTTAAGGTGTGAGTTCTGTGTAAAACTCTTTCCACATTGAGAGCAGGTGAAAGGCTTTATTCCAGCATGAATTAAAATGTGATGCTTAAGGTTTGCCTTACGTGTGAATCCCTTTCCACACTGAGAGCAGCTGAAAGGCTTTTCAGAATTGTGAGTTACCAAATGATCCTTAAGGTGTCCTTTCTGTGTAAAACTCTTTCCACAGTGAAAGCAGATGAAAGGCTTGTTTCCAGCATGAATTAACATGTGAATCTTAAGGCTTCCTTTACATGTAAAACCCTTTCCACACTGAGGGCAGATGAAAGGCTTGTTTCCAATATGAATTAACATGTGATTCTTAAGGCTTTCTTTACGTGTGAAAGTTTTTCCACACTGAGGGCAGATGAAAGACTTTTCTGAAGTGTGAGATACCAAATGTTCATTAAGGTGTGCTTTCTGTGTAAAACTCTTTCCACACTGAGAGCAGATAAAAGCCTTTATTTCAGCATGAATTAGCATGTGATTCTTAAGGTGTCCTTTACATGTAAAACTCTTTCCACACTGAGCGCAGGTGAAAGGCCTTTTTCCAATATGAATTAACATGTGATTCTTAAGGCTTTCTTTACGTGTGAAAGTTTTTCCACACTGAGGGCAGGCGAAAGGCTTTTCTGAAGTGTGAATAAACAAATGATCATTAAGGTGTGATTTCTTTGTAAAACTCTTTCCACACTGGGAGCAGGTGAAAGGATTTTTTTCTGTGTGAATTATCATGTGAGTCTTAAGGCTTCTTTTATGTTTGAAAGTCTTTTCACACTGAGAACAGGTGAAAGGTCTTGTGATTTCTGTTATTTGAATGCTGCTTTGTGAGCAACTGTTTTCAGTTTTGGAGGAACTCAATGGTTTTACTTCAGAGGTGTCATCATGAGCTTTCTGATGCTGATGTTTCTCCTCCACTTCATTCAGATCTTCTCTTTCCTCTTTCACTGTCACCAGGCCTAAAATGCAAACATTAAAATGATGAAAATCAATTGGGACAATTGGAAAATAAAAGGAAATTAGGGTATGTTTACATGACAATGTACTAAAAATTGAGATTTTTTCCTTTGTGTTTTTGAAACGTTTCAAGTACAGAAGACAACATTCTCAAAATGATCCCCTTCAAACAAAAATGCTGTATTATTCATGCCAGGCCAGTAGTTGGCGATGTCACTCTGTAAAGAAAGACTACGCACCTATCCACCTTATTCTTATGGCCCATGACACTTTTTAGGAATTATGGGTGTAACTTCCATTAAGCAGTAAACAGTCAGTTTCTATAAATGCAATAATACATTTTTAACAGTTTTTTTTTTTTTACAACGAGATGACATTTTACTCACCCTTCAACCATCGAACATTAAAAGGACATTTAAAAGTGTAAAAGCATCAACAGACCATGAATAACCCCAAAAGTGCAATTCTATCCACAGCAATAATGTTAAATATAACTGATATAACTGTAGTAATGCATGTATTATGCAACATACATTGCCTTAATAAAAAATGTTGATTAACTTCAGCATTGCTTGATACTATGTCAAAGTGATTTCTGTCATTTTGACAGAAAATAAATTGTGTTTACCTGTGAAAACAAACCTGGAAAGAGATGTGAGGATTTGAGGAGAAAAACAAGAGACTCTCTGTGTATTCCAGTGAATTATTATTGGGATATATTGTAAATTAAATTGGGAGAACAGACCACAAATGTGCAGTATATGTAAGCTTTATCTGTCTGAATGCCATAAAGTTTTCTAAAGTTTTCTAAAGTTGTCATGCCTTTAACTCTAAAAAGTATTCAAGATATCTTAATATCCTTCTAGATTCTAATTATCAATAAACTTTTCTTTTGGAATCTTAATTTTATGGTTCAATCCCATAGATATTGGGACACCAATATGACGCCACATCCAAATTTGACCCATTTTTAATGGTCAAGAACCAAATGTAGTTAACTTTTTAAAGATGTTTAAAGATGAATGTTGTCCTTTTTCCTACTATTACAGCGGAATGCAAAGGGAAAATAAAATAATCATGAGGAAAAGAACGCAGCGACTGAAAGAGCTCTTGCCATATATATTCTTGTTATAATGTCACGCTAAAATACCAAGCATTAAGTTGTCTGAAAATAAAACATGAAGAAAAAATTGAATGCTCATTCAGTCAAACTGACGGATAAGCTTTATTTGTAGGGCAACCTTATGATTTGAAATTATTCATTTCAGTCTTTTTGAATGGAAGTTTCCCAAACTGGAAGTGCCACCTATAACTCAATACGCAGTAGGCTAGTCAGGAATAAGGTGGATAGACTGAACAAGTTGAGTGGTAATTACAGTACAATGGTCAGGACATACAAACTCTCATCTACCTCAAATATGGCTTGCTATCTGAAACATGCAAGTAGAAGCAACTTTACATGCTCACTTTAATATTAACCTAGAAAAATGTGTTCAAGAGTTTGTGCGGAGTGTGAAAGATGAATAGTAGTGCGCTTACATTACAGCTAACATGGAGGCGCCGGTATGATCACTTGCACTTAAAATACTCCATTTTTGGTCATACAGATAAGAGAAATACATCTTTTGAATCTGTGCAGAGTCAACTTTTACACAAGTAAATTCACAATAACAACAAAATGTTGTGCTTTTGGGTCATACTGTGTCAAATCAACCAGAGGTCCCAGGCTCAAATTTTTGATTTCATTAATATTTTTTTCTGTAGAAAGACAAACATAAATGAAAGCCAAAATATTACATATCACAGATGTATATTTACTGGGTAATCCACAATTTTAGATTCTGGTTAAATGTTCCTTTTGGTATCTTCATTTTCAGTGTTGGGCAGTAACGCAGTTACTTTTGACAGTAACTAATACTGTAACGCATTACTTTTTAAATAAATTAACTCCGTTACCATTACCATATGGTGCGTTGTCCGTTACTTTTTTTAAATTAATTAATTTTGGCTGAAGTGTAGCCTAAACCTGTTTACATACACAAATCTAATTTTAAAATGAAAATAATAATGTACGATGCTCTGTGTGTGTGTGATCATGCGAGCAGAGCGCGAGCTCAAAGAGCGGATCATGAGTCACGAGTCGGATCAAGAATAATTTATTCTTAAACTTATATTTAATATTGGGGGCATTCAAGTTATTTGACATATTTTACTTTTTTTCAAGTAACGCAGTTACTTTTATAATGATGTAACTCAGTTGTCTAACTCGTTACTATTTGTGAGAAGTAACTAACTATAATTACTTTTTTAAAGTAACGTGCCCAACACTGTTCATTTTAAAGGCCCTTGATGGTTCAATACCAGGGATATGGACATGTTAATGTGGCTCCATGAGTAAATTGCACACATTGTCAGTGGTCAAAAACCAAATGTGGGTCACTTTTTATTCTGGCATGATTTTGCGCGTCCAGTTTTGTGGGCGAGCAAAGGAAATACGCGAGCTCTCGCGCTACAATGCGCTCTCAATGTTTGTCATAAAAATAAAGCCATAAAAATAAAGCCATAGTAAACCGCAGAAAGACTTCTGTAAAACAGTTAAACCTTTACCCACACAAATGTATTACGATAACATAAAAACAAAGTCTGTACAAGCTCCGAGTTCAACAAAGTTTTACATTACAAACGAGCGAATATCGCTGTCTGTTCAGTTTATTTTTAAGACCTTTTAAACGTGGATTTATGACATTTTAATCTTAATTTACGCCTTGTTTTTACATTAAATAATTTAAGACTGAATGTAGCACAACAGCTATTAAATATGAATGAAGAATAGACACCAACCTCCTTGTTCCTCGTGTTTTATTCTCCAGGGTTCTGGTTCACTCATGTCCTCCTCACTCTCCTCTTTAACAAACACCATCTTCACAGCAGCAGATCTCAGTTCAGTTGATGCTCCTCCAGATATTCCTGCTTCAAACCTTACTACCGTCTGTGAGGATGATTTATTGACCTGATTCAACATGTGTCTTTCTATATACTAAAAGTACACTTCTAACAGTTTGTAGTCAGTATCACAACAACACCAGAGATCATTCAGAAACTAATCTTCTTCCTCTGAGGTTTATTGGTGGTTGACAAACACACGCATGTGTCTTACCGCCACCCACTGGACTGGAGTGTGAAGAGAGGGGGAAATAAAATGGGGTGGGGGGACTAACTTTTTTTTGCAGAATAACTGACGTTATACAGCATTTAAAATGGAGTGAAGTCAGCAAAATGTGGGCACTTTTTGGTAAACTGTATTAAATACACATTTTCTACACTATTAATGTTTTAAACAAATGCTCTCTTCAACTAAAGTTTTTGAAGGAATAAGTATTTTTCTTTAATGTTTTAAAATTGATCAGAATTTTTACCACAGTTTCACAGATGGTCAGGTGTCACGTTTTGGCTTTGTTTCTCTTTCATTTTCTTTATGGATGTAGTTTGCTAGTCTTTGTTCCTATGTTCCTGCCATCATTAGTTGTCATTGCATAATTAGAGCACATCTGTTTTGTATCTAGTTCCTTTGCCGGTGTATTTAAGCCCTTCAGGTTTCAGCTCAAAATACCCCACAGATAATTTATTATACCATGTTGTAAATGTCCATTTTTGAGTGGAAGGAGTATCTTTAAATGCAAATGAGCTGCTGCTCTCCACACCTCACTTTCCAGAAGAGGGCGGAGCCTTTACAGCTTGTGCATCAGATACTCTGCAAAAACAAATAAACATCTGTTTGGTTTGATTATCATCAAGCTATCTAGATGATATTCAGGTCAAGCTCACGTGACATTGCAGTTCATCATCATCATTAAAGTTTATTTGCTTTTTAAAGCCATTTCAGTGTAAACTTCTGATATATGGTTTTCTGAGTACACTCACCCGAAGTATGTGCACAAAGAGCTGTCAGATGGTGCGTCCCCTGTAAAGCGTTATTATGTTTAAACTGATGTAAACACACAAAGTTCACATAAACACAATGGGTTATGTCCGTGAACGTAAACAGCAAGTAAAGAAATTGCATGTGTATATTAGATCTTTGTATAAAAGTGAAAGCAGCATAATATACAGTAACAACTACCATACTATTAATATAAATCTAGAATCATATATATATAGATATATATATAGAGAGAGAGAGATGAGCTCAAAAGTTTACATACCCCTTGCAGAATATGCAAAAATGTTAATCATTTTAACAAAATGAGAAGGATCATGAAAATTGCATGTTATTTTTTATTTAGTTATTTCACATAACAGATGTTTACATTAAGTCCACAAGATTAAAAAATAAAAAAAAGAAGCTGAATTTATAAAAATGACCAGTTGTGGTTACCTAAATGATCTATGACTGTTTTTTTTGTTTTGTGATGGTTGTTCATGAATCCCTTGTTTGTTATGAGCAGTTAAACTGAGCTCGGTTCTTCAGAAAAATCCTCCAGGTCCTGCAAAATATTTGATTTTCCAGCATCTTCTGCATATTTGAACCCTTTCCAGCAGTGACTGTATGATTTTTAGATCCATCTTTTCACACTGAGGACAATTGAGGGATTCAAACACAAGTATTAAAAAAGGTTCACACATTCACTGATGCTCCAGAAGGAAACATGATGCATTAAGAGCTGGGGATGTAAACTTTCTGAATTGGATGAACAGGATAAATCATATATTTTTTCTCTTCTGGTAAACATGCAAGAAATCTTCTGTTGCTTCCAAAGGGCACTACTAAATGAAAAAATACAACAAAATAAGAAAACTTGCACATCATCTGCTTGTTCAAAAGTTTTCACCCCCTGGCTATTAATGCGTCGTGTTTCCTTCTGGAGCATCAGTGAATGTTTGAACCTTTATAAATATATATATATATATATTTAATATATATTATTATTAGACACTGGCTAGTACAACTTCAGTCACCTGTAATTGATTTAGAGGCAAAACATAAGTTTAGCACAGATTTAATTTCATTGCCTGTAAGATTTACACACCGTCGCTTGGCTGTCACTTTCACACGTGCACTCAAAGTGAGTCATGAAAGTTTATCATTTGAATTATTTAAATATTTTTTCATAATCTATATAAAAAAAATAAACTGTGTTTGGTCCGAACCACATTCAACAGTTTATCAGAAATCACTTACTGCTCCTTTAAATTGCTTTACTGCAGAGTGAGAATAGTGCAGATGAGATCTGAGACTCGTTTTCCTTTTAAAACTCCTCTCACATAGATGAAGTGTGTAAGGCATCTCTTCAGTGTGAATTCTCATGTCGTTCCACATTAAGAGCAGGTGAAATGCTTCTTTTACATGTGAATGTGTTTCCACACTAAGAACAGGTAAAAGGCTTTTCTGAAGTGTGAATTAACAAATGATACTCAAGGTGTGCTTTCTGTGTAAAACTCTTTCCACATTGACAGCAGCTGAAAGGCTTTATTCCTGCATGAATTAACATGTGATTCTTAAGGTTTCCTTTACGTGTGAAGGTATTTCCACACTGAGAGCAGGTGAAAGGCCTTTCCGAATTGTGAGTTAACAAATGATCCTTAAGGTGTCCTTTCTGTGTAAAACTCTTTCCACACTGAGAGCAGGTGAAAGGCTTTATTCCGGTATGAATTAACATGTGCTTCTTAAGGTTTTCTTTACGTGTGAAAGTGTTTCCACAATGAGGGCAGTTGAAAGGCTTTTCTGAAGTGTGAATTACCAAATGATCATTAAGTTGTCCTTTACATGTAAAACTCTTTCCACAGTGAGAGCAGATGAAAGGCTTAATTTCAGCATGAGTTAGCATGTGATTCTTGAGGTGTCCTTTACATGTAAAACTCTTTCCACACTGAGAGCATGTAAAAGGCCTATTTCCAATATGAATCAACATGTGATTCTTCAGGCTTCCTTTACGTGTGAAAGTCTTTTCACACTGAGGGCAGGTAAAAGGCTTTTCTGAAGTGTGAGTTACCAAATGATCATTAAGGTGTCCTTTCTGTGTAAAACTCTTGCCACACTTGGAGCAGGTAAAAGGATTTTTTCCTGTGTGAATTATCATGTGAGTCTTAAGGCTTCCTTTATGTTTAAAAGTCTTTTCACACTGAGAACATGTAAAAGGCTTCTTTCCAATATGAATAATCATGTGATTCTTAAGGCTTTTTTTATGTTTAAAAGTATTTCCACACTGAGGGCAGGTAAAAGGCTTTTCTGAAGTGTGAGTTACCAAATGATCATTTAGGTGTCCTTTCTGTGTAAAACTCTTTCCACACTGGGAGCAGGTGAAAGGCCTTTTTCCAGAATGAAGTAACATGTGAGTCGTGAGGCTTCCTTTCTGTGTAAAACTCTTTCCACACTGAGAGCAGGTGAAAGGTCTTGTGACTTCTGTTATTTGAATGCTGCTTTGTGAGCAACTGTTTTCCGTTTTGGAGCAACTCAGTGGTTTTTCTTCAGCGGTGTCATCCTGAGCTTTCTGAAGCTGATATTTTTCCTCCACTTCATTCAGATCTTTTTCCTCTTTCACTTTCACCAGGCCTAAAAAGAAAACATTAAAATGATGAAAATAAATTGAGACAATTGGAAAATAAAAGGAAATTAGGGTATGTTTATACCAAAATGTACTAAAAATAGAAAGTTTTCCTTTGCAATTTCGAAAAGTTTCAAGTACAGATTACAACATTGTCAAAACAGATCCACAAAAACTCTCGTATTATTCATTCCAGGCCAGTAGTTTGGCGAGGTCACTTTGAAATCACTACGCACCTATAGACTGAACACTTAAAGGAGCAATATGTAATATTTTTGCAGTAAAATATCCAAAAACCACTAGGCCAGTGTTATATATTTTGTAACACTGCTCCAACGATTGCAAAGGGGACTTTCTTTGATCGCTTTCTTTATATAATTTAATCACCATTAAATAGATTATTTTCATCCTACTGAGAGAAACAATGCAAGTTGACGTTTAGTCACGGGTTTGATTTACTGACACACACAAAGAACAAAGACAAAGAACATCTGACTGTAACCTGAATCAATACATATCAGATCAGGCATTAGAATTAACTCAGTTACTAACATGTTGTTGCGTTACTGTCGAGTCCAGGCACTGCACAATATTTTTTAATCCTCAACAGCATGTTTATTGCTTGCTAGCTCGATCCGGTTTAGCACCACGTAGGCCTTTGTTACTTAGGCTACCTATTCTATTGCATGTCATGCGTGAATCGGTGGGTGGGGCTTAACATGCAGGGATGAAGTTGGAGTTGATTTTCTTCTGCAGAGGCGGTGCTTGCTGCCCTTTGACATCATAGATCCCCACTTTGTAAATCCTGTGGTTTGCTGGGTCTGCTGTCAATTAAAGCTTTTATTGGACTAACAAGGAAGTTTTCAGCTCTAAAACTTACAGGATATTCTTATAGTATGATGACCTCTTATATGTCAAAAGCTCAAGGAAAATTTGATTTCTCAGTTCATCACACCTTTAAATCTAATTTTCTTGATTTTCTGCAAGTACCATGCTTTAAGAACCTCAGAGAAAAACGTCTTGGGTTAGTGGCGTAACCCATGTTCTCTGAATAGGAAACGAGATGCTGCATAGCTATGACACAATGGGAATGCCCTCTGGGTGTGCCGATTGTCTGAAGCCCGTATAGAATCACACCAATTCATTGGCTGATGGCGCGGACGCCGCCCCGACGCTCTTACGTACCATCCTATACAGACGAAAGCGCCATCTGCTCCTCAGATTTCTCTGCCGAAAAAGGCAACTTGTCGGCAGCGCGAGGAGCTTGGCAGCGGACGCAGCGTCTCGTTCCTTATTCAGAGAACATAGATTACACCAGTAACCTGAGACGTTCTCTTTCATAGGTTCACTCGATGCTGTGAAGCTATGATGCAATGGGAATGATATACCAAACACACCAAGCTAAAGCGCCGCCATATCTGGCACAATGAAAAACCAGATAGCAACCATGGCCGGTTCAAACAGACAGAACCTAGGAACCCGGAGCAATATCGAGATCCAAACTGTAAAATTTAACAAACCTGCCGCTACACAAATGTCCTCCAGGAGGACCTCTCTAAAAAGAGCTTGAGAGGAAGCCACACTTCTGATGGAATGTGCCCGAATGCTGAGAAGTGAAGACAGACCACGCACCTCATATGCCAGTGAAATAGCCTCCGTAAACCACTGAGAAATTCTCTGCTTTGATGCGGCAAGCCCGCGGTGGCCAGCACCAAAACATACCAAAAGCTGATTCGTTCTTCTCCAACTGCTAAAGCGATCTACGCAAGACGTCAGAGCTTGGACAGGGCAGAGCAAGTGAAGTTTTTCATCCTCATCAGAGGTGAAAGGAGGAGGATGGAATGAGTGAAGGGTGATAACTTGAAAGCAAAATGGAGTAGACAAGACTTTGGGCACATATCCTGGCCTGGGTTTTAAGGTTACCTTAACTAGACCAGGGGAGAAGTCCATACACGCCTCGCTAACAGAGAGAGCTTGCAAATCCCCCACTTTCTTTAAAGAAGTCAGAGCCAACAAAAGAGCAACCTTAAGAGTCAGAATCCGCTCTGGAGCTGACTCCAAGGGCTCAAAAGGAGCCTCCATTAAGCCCTCCAGGACGACTGACAGATCCCAAGAGGGAATTCCAGGAGTACGTGCTGGCTTCAGGCACCGCAGAGACCAACTTATGTTTGCCCAGGGGAATTTCACCTGACTCCCTTCGAGCAGCAACGGCTGTGACATAAACTCTCAGAGTAGTAGCAGCTGCCCCCGCAGCAAATTTTTCTTGCAGGAACTCCAGCACTGAAGCCACAGGGCAGTTGACTGGATCCACAGCATGAGCTGAACACCAAGACTCAAAAACCCTCCACTTGGAGGAATACAGCCTTCATGTGGAAAAAGCTCTCGCACTCGTGATTGTCTCCTGGACGTCGGCAGGAAGCCTAGAGATTAAAGCTGGTGGCCTTTGATGGGCCATACCCACAGCTTCCAAATCTCGGGACAAGGATGTCATATCTTACCCTGAAGCTGAGACAGTAGGTCTTGTCTGATTGGGATCTCCCATGGAGGGGAGTCCAGAAGAAGAATCAGCTCTGAGAACCATGTCTGGGATGGCCAGAATGGGGCTACAAGTAGGAGACAGACCCTGCTCTCCCTCACCATGCACAGAACAGCCGGGATCAGCTTGACAGGCGGGAACGCATAGAGTTTCAATCTCGGCCATGGGTGAGTGAACGCATCTATGCCCAGAGGCACTGGGGGGCTCAGGGAGAACCAAAGCAGGCACTCAGATGACTCCTGCGATGCAAAGAGGTCCACCTCTGCTCTGCCAAACACTTCCCAAATCTGGGCTACTGTTTGAGGGTTTAGCATCCATTCTCCCGATCTGAGTAGATCTTATCTCAACAGAAAATCTGCCATGAGGTTCAGGGTCCCGGGTACATGAACCGCTCTAAGGGAAAGGAGTTTGTTCTGAGGCCAAAAAAGGAGACAACGCGCATCATGAGCCCCCTTGACACTTTATATGAGATTCCACCGCCATGTTGTCCGTCCTGACAATGACGTGGCATCCCCTGAGAAAGGGGAGAAAGTGCAGCAGGGCCAGGGATACAGCCCTGAGCTCCAAGCTGTTTATGTGCTAAGAGAGGAACTCTCCCGTCCACACTCCACACGCCAGCCTGCCCTCGAAGACTGCGCACCAGCCGGTCAGAGAGGCGTCCGTTGTGATAATTTGCCGACTGACCACAGCACCCATGATGACTCTTTTTTGAAGACAGAGTGGGTCCCGCCATATCGAAAGTGCGCGGAAACAAATGTGTGACACTTTCAACAGGTGAAAGGCCGGTCCTGTCGATCGGACCCCTAAGAGCTTCATCCACCAAAGAAATGGTCTCATGTGAAGCAATCCTAAGGGCAGCACAGGGGATGCTGCGGCCATGAGCCCCAGGAGCCTGCGACAGGTGCTTACAGAGACATGATGGCCTAGCCTGAAGCGGGCCAAACATGCAACAAGACTGAAAATCCGAGCAGGAGCCAGACGGGCCTGCATTTGAAAGGAATCCATGTGAACCCCTAAGAACACAGTCTGTTGGGATGGGTTTTCAGTGTTCAGTCTGAGGCAGAGAGACCGGATGTGGTGGAGGCAGAGAGACCGGATGTGGTGAAGGACGACGTCTCTGTGGCGAGTCACTAATTCCCTGGCTGGGCTAAAATGAGACAATCGTCCAGGTAACTGAGTATACGAATACCCTGGAGCCTTAACGGGGCCAGAGCAGCATCCATACACCGTGAATGTCCTGGGTGCCAAGGCCAGGCCAAAGGGAAGAACCTTGTACTGATAAACCTTTCCTCCGAAAGGAACTTCCTGTGCTGTCGGACAACCTGAATATGAAAATATGCATCCTTCAGGTCTATTGTGACAAACCAATCCTCCTCACGAATTTGAGACATGATAGTCTTCAGCGTCAACATTCCGAACTTCCCTTTGTAAAGGGAGAAGTTCAGACGATGGAGGTCTAGTATAGGGCGCAGACCGCCGTCCTTCTTCGGAAATAGAAAGTAGCGGCTGAAAAAGACGGCATCCTGACACGGGATGAGAGGGCCCACAGCCTGTGTGACCGATATGGGGTCTGCCGGATCCTGGAGAAAACTGCACATGTCTCAGATTACGCGAGCAGCAGGCGACACACAAATTGGCGGTGAGGGGACAAAGCTTAGTGACAGAGCTGGATGAGGAGAGTGAGTGAGAGGTGGACAGAAACACTTGCATGGTCTGACCCAACCTCGGAAGGCAGGGGAAGCTCTCTTCTTTCTGATGTGAGGGTCAGGAGCGACACGAAGGAGCTGGAGCGGAGGGCTTGCTGGGCCGCTTCAGCTCAAGACGCCTATGGGGTCGCTGGCAGAGCAATGGGCTCCCCAAACCGTAGTCGGTGGGGGATGAACCTGGTCACTTCTTCTACTGGCGGACTCCTTATGCGAGGAGTGCTCTCTGGGTAGAGAAGATGAGGGGATACAAGAGTCCCTAACTCTCCTGTGAATAAACTGCCTGAGAGCAGCCGACTATGTGTTTGGTGGCTCTTAAGGCCAAATCTGTGGCTCTGTGGAGCTCCTTGACGGATTCCGGCATCAGACTATCAACCTCGTCCATTTCTGTCAAAACATCCGCCTGCTTAATAGAGAATGGCCATTGTATGAAAGGCCATGCCAGCCTAACCAGCTGCCATGTAGGACTTTCCGATATAGGGCGGAAGTAGTCCTGCATGGTTTGGATAGAAGGAGGGGGCGGGACTTCCAAGAAGGAGCCGAAGATGGAGAGAGGTATGTAGCCATCGTGTCTTCAATCGCTGAAATGGCAGTATAGCCCTGCTCCAAAGAACCAACAAGGTTGGTGAAGTCAGCAATTGCTGCATTAGTCAAGCGGGTGGAAAACTTCCAGGATCTGGAAATTTCACTATGCAGATCACTGAAAAAGGGCAGCTTTCTCCGCACTGGTTTAGAATTGGGGCCACTCAAAAACCTCTAATCTAGTTTAGACAACTGAAACTGAGATTCACAGGGCTCATCGGGCCAATCAATAACGAGCTTCTCTGTAGTGCGCAAAAGCACGTCGATAAGCTCTGATTAAGCCGCGGAAGGCCGCGCTTCCTGGCCGCCAGGCAGGAGAGTGTCAGCTGAAGCAGGCCCAAAATCCTCAGAGTCGGACACTGCGATGTAAATAACATTGTCTAGTCTGAAGGAAACCGTCTTGCGCGCCTCCGGGCTAGGGCACAGATAATCATGCGAGAATTCGACTGGCGCGTGCCCAGGAGAGGCCCGTCTGCTTGCTCTCCATGTCCTCGAGCTCGAACCCCAGGTCGTGGATTCACGTGAGGGCTCGGCGGCTTCTGGAGTGCGACGGAGAAAAACGGATGACTCCTTCTCAAAACACCGCGAGTCTAAAACAGAGTTTTGAGAAGGAGATTTTCACAGAATTTACAAGCAGATGCGCCACGAACAGCCTCACGAGCGTGCGAAAAACCCAAACATTTAAGACACTTACTGTGTGGGTCGTCGCTTGCAATGAAGTGAGAACACGGCGGAATACAATGACAAAACTCCATGGCACTTCACCACAAGGAGAACTGAGTTCCACTTTCGCAGTCGCTGAAGTGCAGATGAAGAAACACTCAAATAATAATTAAAAATTTGGGTCAGATAAACCGTAGCAGAAGGGATAAAACAGATGCTACGAGAAGGCAGAGAAATCTGAGGAAAAGATAGATTGGCGTGATTCTATACAGGCTTCAGACAATCGGCACACCCAGAGGGCGTTCCCATTGCGTAATAGCTATGCAGCGTCGAGTGAACCTATGAAAGAGAACACTATTTTGTCAAGTGGCTAACATAGCATAATCAGATGCAGCTTTATTTTATTAACAAATGTAACTAATTTGATAAACAGAGCTGTGTTACTTCATGCTCATGACCGGAAAAGTGGAAGCAGCGCCGGCAACTGTGGCTAGGGCTGCACGATTAATCGCATGCGATTGTCACGTGCATTTCGTCAGTAAAGCCGGTTCCCTGATTACCGCGAAATCACCATCACCTGCTTTCAAATGGAGCTCCATTTAATAGACAGAGCCGTAGTTCACTGACAAGCCACACAATATCGCGTTCATTATCGAAGGCGATTCATCTGCTATATGAACGCGATATTGCGTGGCTTGTCAGTGATCTACGGCTCTGTCTATTATATGCCGCTCCATTTAAAAGCAGGTGATGGCGATTTAGCGGTACTCAGGGAACCAGCTTTACTGACGAAATGCGCGTGACAATTGCATGCGATTAATCGTGCAGCCCTAACTGTGGCATAATAAAAGTTCTGCTGCACATGAGGCGTGTATTGCGCAATCACTCGTGCGGCCTTGTTCAGCTCCCACAACACTCTGTCCTGCTGCTTCATACTACAGTAACGTTAATAATTGCATCCATGAACACAATTTCTTCCCGACTCCAATCCCTATTCTTTTCCACCAGCCGTTGAGGTGAAGACCGCATGTCCCAAGATTCTGCGCTTAAACTTGGCGTCATGAAAATATTACATAGTAACACGCATGCGCATGACATCACCTTTTTCACAAATTCACATTTTTGTAGTTTACACATTAAGACAATAAGGGCATTGTTTAAAAAAACTTGCACTCTGAAACCCCGTTCAAATGCAGTTGTCATGTAATTAAAATGTCAAAGCACAAAACATTTGCATTTTTGTAAATGCAGGCAGAAAAGGAAAAAAATAATTTTGCCATAATTTTGGCAGTGAGAAAAAGAGGTATTTGCAGAACTTCCTGGACTATAATGCATTATGATTGTCCTAAAGCCTTGTTAATGTGCATAAAGACTTCATCCTAGTCTTTAAGATTGTACATTTTAATATTAGAAACAATGCTAATGGTATAAGTTAGATGGAAAAATATATTATTCTTTTAAGCTTAATTTATTATAATAATCTGGATTAAAAAAATACAGATCACATTCTCCCACGATTCTGAAAACAAAACAATAGACAACTAAACAAAATAACATTTAATTTATTTGAGTTTCTGACAAAATGTTCAATTTAATGTTACAAATGTGTCTGTGTATAAATGTTTAAATTGTCACAAATGGGTCTATTAAAAAATAATAAATATTTTAAATAAAATTAATCAATGAAGACTTGTTTCGTCCAGAGTTTTTGAACGAATCTCTATCATATACATTGGAACTAATAGTCACTGATCACCACCTACTGGCATAACAATGTAATACAATCTTTATTTGAAGTTTGAGCGCAACGCACTATCTGAGAGGAGAAGCAGTTCATAAGCACAGCATATAGAATGCGCGCGTCCAGTTTTGTGGGCGAGCAAAGGAAATCCGCGCGCTCTCGACATTAAGTCATTAAATTAACTTAATATACCACAGGAAGACTTCTGTAAAACAGATAAACCTTTGCTCACACAAATATATTACGATGACATAAAAACAAAGTCTGTACAAGCTCCGAGTTCAACAAAGTTTTACGATTCCAAAAAGCAACGAGCGAAAATAAAATATAAATCGTATCGCTGCCTGTTCAGTTGCATTTAAGACCTTTTAAATGTGGATTTAAGACATTTTAATCTTAATTAACGCCTTGTTTTTACATTAAAGAATTTAAGACTAAATGTACAACAGTCAAGATGAATGAAGAATAGACACCAACCTCCTTGTTCCTCGTGTTTTATTCTCCAGGGTTCTGGTTCACTCATGTCCTCCTCACTCTCCTCTTTAACAAACACCATCTTCACAGCAGCAGATCTCAGTTCAGTTGATACTCCTCCAGATATTCCTGCTTGCTTCAAACCTTAGTCACGTCTATGAGGATGGGAATATTACAGGTATTTATTGAGCTGATTCAAGATGTATTTTTCTATATACTAAAAGTACACTTCTAGTTTGTATTAAGCCAGTATCACAACACAATAACAGAGATCATTCTGAAACTAATCTTCTTCCTCTGAGGTTTAATGGTGGTTGGCAAACATACGCATGTATCTTACCGCCACCCACTGGACTGGAGTGTGAAGCGTCTAGAGGAGGGAAAATAATATGTATGTATGTATGGATGGATGGATGGATGGATGGATGGATGGATGGGTGGGTGGGGGACCTAGCTATAACTTAAAAAAAAAAATGTAGCTATAGCTTGTGTAGACCTGCACAAAGAAATTAAAAGGACTTCGAGTTATACCAATAAGGCAGTGCCGTGTTAAGCCTTTGTTAAGTCTTTTCAGTTCGTAGCAGCACCAGCTTCAAAAACAGAAAACGATGTGTGTGCATTCATTGGTAGATTATGATATCTGCACCTGTGTAGTTAATCATAAATGCAGTTTTCATAATATGATGCAGGAGTAATTCAAAACAGTTTCCCATCCACAATAAAATCTAGCCTTAGCTTGAAATTCCTTTTATCTAAATGGCAAGAGACTTTGTGACTTTTCCTACTCTTGCTATACTTCATATTCCAGTGCAATAAAATTGCTAAGATTTTTTTTAATATTCATTTTCATTTTGTAATAAATCCAAAAGCAAAAGATGCAAAAACAACTATAAAAATGAGCAGAAATGGCAAATGAGCTAATGAGTGATCCTCTGCAGCCATCAATTTTATGTAATGTTAATGTTAAAAGTGTGTTTGTTTTCCACCAGGTGAAAGAAATCCTCAACTCAAAGCATGGCACAATCCATGTTATCTATAAAACCATACTCAGAAAAGTCAATGTTATAGTACACAGAGAAAGAATGTGCACATTTGTATGTATAAAGTACATTTATTTGTGAAGCAATGTGTTACATGTAAACTTACATGTCTGTTTGTAAGTTATGTACAGTATAGTGAACAGAAAATTCTGGAAAACAGACGTTCTGTAAAAAACTAATTGTACCTCCTCACAGTACATAACACTACATTCCCATATTCTTGGTGGACATCATTTTCAAAAACTTGAACTTTTTAGGCCCCAAAATGCCATTGCCATGTAAATCTCATGTTTACACCAGCCTTCTCTGAGCCTTTACTCGTGTTTACACAAGCCGCGCCGCAGTGCGTTTTGGAAGCGTCCCAGAAGCAGCTCACCACTTCGCTAAAGATAGGTGCCTCTCTTATTTTTGACGGACGCCGCGCCCAAGACGCGCAGCTCAAATATAAAATAAAGTCAAAATAATCACCCTGTGTAAACTCTTATTTCACATCACTAGCAGGCCAGAAACTTAAGACAACAGATTCGAAGTTGAAAAACTTGAATTTTTTATGTCCTTGTCATCCATAAGTGGGCTTTTAAGTGTATTAACTTCATCTGCAGGCTACAGCAAAATAAAGTATGCCATAGCAATAAACACAATTAAACCAGACAAAATATAACCATTTAGCCATTAAAAACAGGAAAAAAAGGAAAAAAACGTCAGACAGGCAAATCTCGTAGTCTTGTGAATCCAGCCGCTTCACTTCTGAAATGTTTCTGGTGTGAGTTGACACCGTGATGATTCGAACAAAACCTTGCCGGAGCCGTAATGCGCCACAGTCAGGACACTTTCCAAAGGGGAGATTGAAACTTTGTGTATCAGTTCGAAGTGCCTAAACAGGTAGAGCTAGGCAGCGTTCCTGACGTGTGAGGAAGATCCATTTAGATCCGCTCTTATGGATAGATCCGTTTAGATCCGCTCTGACGGACAACAAAAAACTCCCTGAAACTTCCTAACTCTTCCATCCAGATATAGTGGAATTTTCTGTTTTTACTGTTATTTCTATTTCTTGTGCGTTCCATTTTTATTATGTATTTGCTGCTTCTTTATGTAAAACACTTTGAATTACCATTGTGTATGAAATGTGCTATAGAAATAAAATTGCCTTGCCACAGATGCGTGCAGTGTAAACAAGGCTTAAGAATGGTGCAGATGAGCTTGTGTTCTATATTTAAAACTCTTCTCACATGAGTGATGTCTGTAAGACATCTCTTTAGTGTGAATTCTCATGTCGTTCCACATTGAGAGCAGGTGAAATGTTCTTCCTTTTTGTGTGAAAGCTTCCACACTGAGAGCAGGTAAAAAGGCCTTTTTCAAATATGAATTAACATGTGATTCTTAAGGCTTACTTTATATCTGAAAGATTTTCCACACTGAGAACAGCTGAAAGGCTTTTCTGAAGTATGAATTAACAAATGAACATTAAGTTGTCCTTTCTGTGTAAAACTCTTTCCACACTGAGGGCAGGTGAAAGGCTTTATTCCAGTATGAATTAACATGTGACTCTCAAGGTTTGCCTTACGTGTGAAAGATTTTCCACACTGAGGGCAGGTGAAAGGCTTTATTCCAGTATGAATTAACATGTGATTCTTGAGGATTTCTTTCTTTGTAAAACTCTTTCCACACTGGGAGCAGATGAAAGGCTTTTTTCCAGTATGAATTAACATGTGAGTCTTAAGGCTTCCTTTATGTCTGAAAGTGTTTCCACACTGAGAGCAGGTGAAAGGCTTTATTCCAGTATGAATTAACATGTGAGTCTTAAGGTTTTCTTTACATGTGAAAGTGTTTCCACACTGAGAGCAGGTAAAAGGCTTTTCTGAAGTGTGAGTAAGCAAATGCTCATTAAGGTGTCCTTTCTGTGTAAAACTCTTTCCACACTGAGTGCAGGTGAAAGGCTTTATTCCAGTATGAATAAACATGTGAGTCTTGAGGATTTCTTTACGTGTGAAACTCTTTCCACACTGAGGGCAGGTGAAAGGCCTTTTTCCAGTATGAATTAACATGTGCTTCTTAAGGCTTACTTTATGTCTGAAAGTGTTTCCACACTGAGAGCAGGTGAAAGTCTTTTTTCCAATATGAATTAACATGTGAGTCTTAAGGGTTTTTTTACTTCTGAAAGTGTTTCCACACTGAGAGCAGGTGAAAGGCTTTTCTGAAGTGTGAGTAAGCAAATGATCAGTAAGGCTTGCTTTCTGTGTAAAGCTCCTTCCACACTGAGAGCAGGTGAATAGCCTTCTGACTTCTGTTATTTGAATGCTGCTTTGTGAGCAGCTGTTTTCAGTTTTGGAGGAACTCGATGGTTTTTCTTCATCATGAGCTTTCTGAAGCTGATATTTCTCCTCCACTTCATTCAGATCTTCTCTTTCCTCTTTCACTTTCACCAGGCCTAAAATAAAAACATTAAAATGACAAAAATCAATTGGGACAATTGGAAAATAAAAGGAAATTAGGGTACGTTTACATGACAATGTACAGATGGTACTCAGCCAGAATGCTTTTTTTGTCGCTGTGGGTACTGTTGCGGTTTGCGGCGGGAAATTCATTTCTGCTGCTCTTGAACGCCAAGCGGTGCTATAACCATATAACCGTTATGGAGTGGACATATCACAGCTCATTTTCGCGAGTAGAAAATTTAAAAAATAAAATAAAATCAAAAAGATTTTTAAAAATCAAATGCACACCACATGTAGTAAATGTGCTGTTTAAAATGAATTCAAACAGTAGGCCTACAGTAAATGACAAAATTGTGATTACTTTTTCCATGAACTGCGTTTTAATGCAGTACTAATACCGCGTATTTCTCTTTAAAAATATTTCTTAATAGGCCTATGTATTGTTATTTTCTTGCAATAAAATAAAAAAACAAAACTGAATTATAAAGACTTGAGACTTGACTTGGACCTCAAAGACTTGAGAACTTGACTAAGACTTGACTTGGACCTCAAAGACTTGAGACTTGACTGAGACTTGACTTGGACCTCAAAGACTTGAGACTTGACTTGGACCTCAAAGACTTGACTGAGACTTGACTTGGACCTCAAAGACTTGAGACTTGACTGAGACTTGACTTGGCCCTCAAAGACTTGAGACTTGACTGAGACTTGACTTGGACCTCAAAGATTTGAGACTTGACTGAGACTTGACTTGGACCTCAAAGACTTGAGACTTGACTGAGACTTGACTTGGACCTCAAAGACTTGACTGAGACTTGACTTGGACCTCAAAG
>RJVU01057378.1:2851002-2861649 GCA_003731715.1 Anabarilius grahami
CACATTATGTTCTCTCAGTGAAAAATACATTGAAGCAAAGAGGATACTGACACTGCGTCGACAGAAGAGAAATTTAAACAAATACCGTTTTCTAGCTCTTTAATGTGTCTTGACAGATTTCTGTAGCACCTCAGTTCAAGCGGCCCCTGACACTACACACCATTTTTCAAGTTCAAGTCCACAACGTTAATCTAACTGCTTTGTCGGACATAAATGTGGATACAGCTTTATGACTGGTTAGACTGATTGTCAATCAAACTCCCTGCAAAGGACGTTCAGTCAAAATCAAGCAAGTGATCAGAGAGAGAGCGCAACACGAGCAAATTGTCAGTAAAAGTTAAATGATGGACCTTAAAAAAAGAAAGGAGATGCAGAAAAGGTTTGAGAAAGCAAAAAAGGGCTCTTTAGTAGGGCTGCGACGGTGGCAAATTTTTACTACCGCGGTGGTAAATCACCAACAACTGCTGGTGTTGCGGTGGTGGGGTCTGAATGGGGGGCGGGGTTTGGTTATATATATAATAAATCAATCAGAGGTTGCGTTAGATTTGCGCTTCGCCATAATTTTGATGGACAGGATCGTAAAAAAACCCATCATAATAAATAATTACCCATCATTTTAATTTTTATATTTTAATGATAAGACATTTAATAGCTTCTGATTCCATCCACATTTTCATTATTATTCACAAACTTAGTTGTTTTCATCTTGAACACTTGTCACGGATTGTGAGTGAATGCGATCATCCTTTTCTCAAAATGTTTCGGTTAACACGACCTGTCACACTCGATGTCACACGACCGCCGGTGACCAACTCTGCCAAATGCCTAAAATGAACCGAACTCTTTTCAAAGGATTTAAATTCGGCTGCTGCAGCGGAGGACAGTCGTGCCGTAAAGGTAAGAAAAAACAGAAAATACAGCTAGTTTTTGTATTAAACAGCTGTAAGTTTAGCGTACAACCCCCGTATTTTTTTAAATGCCATTGCTTTGTGATAATTGGTTACAGGTGTTAGCTAGCCTGTTACTGAAATGGCTGAAATATTAGCAGATACAATGGGATTTAGGGTAAACATACTGCTGTAAGCTACTGGCAATATAGCCTAACACGTCAAAAATGTTTTGTTATTAATGTGTGAAAACAGAACACTTTAAGTATATTATGGAAGTGTACTTTTTTCACCTGGGAGTGCGTGTGGGTGGGGCTGTGTGGGTGTGGTAATGTGGGCTGGTGTGGCTACAGTGCCAGGGCTGAATTTTTGTCCCAGTCCGCCCCTGCTCTCAACCAATAAGATTCAATGAGGCATTTTCATTGATCAGTCTATGATTCTGACTGGTAATAACTTTTGACAACCTTTAATCCAGAAGCAAAAATAACATCTAGTTCAAGAACACGGAGAGATTCACGAGTGCACAGGACACAGTTTAAGCGCACACAATATCTGAGAGAGAGGAGAATCAGGTCATAAGATATCTGCATACAGTGGAGAGCGCGCGTCCAGTTCTGTGAGCGCGCAAAGGAAACCCGTGTGCTCTCGAGTCTCGACATTTGTAAATAAAAAGCAACGAGGAAAAAAAAATTATTGTATGTTCAGTTGTATTTTTAAGACCTTTGAAACGTGGATTTAAGACATTTTAATGTTAATTTACACCTTGTTTTTACATTAAAGAATTTAAGACTTAATGTAGCACAGTTATTAAAGATGAATGAAGAATATACACCAACCTCCTTGTTCCTCGTGTTTTATTCTCCAGGGTTCTGGTTCACTCATGTCCTCCTCACTCTCCTCTTTAACAAACACCATCTTCACAGCAGCAGATCTCAGTTCAGTTGATGCTCCTCCAGATATTCCTGGTTCAAACCTTACTACCGTCTGTGAGGATGATTTATTGACCTGATTCAACATGTGTCTTTCTATCTACTAACAGTACACTTCTAACAGTTTATAGTCAGCATCACAACACAATCTTCTTCCTCTGAGGTTTAATGGTGGTTGGCAAACACAAGCATGTGTCTTACCGCCACCCACTGGACTGGAGTGTGAAGCGTCGAGATGAGGGAAAATGATTTGGGTTGGGATGGGGGAACCGTTTCTTTCTTTCTTAAAGATTTTTTTGGTACTGTGTATTAAATACAAATATTCTACACTACTTATATTTTATACAAATGCTCAGGTTGTCATTTATATCTATGATCTTGGAAGGAATTAGAATTCTTCTGAATGTTTTAAAAATGGATCCGAATTGGATCAGAACAGTTTCAACACAGATGTCTTGGCTTTGTTTCTCTTTTGTTACGGACATAGTTTCCTTGTCTTTGTTTCTATGTTCCCACCATCATTAGATGTCATGATTAAGTATGTTATATATATATATATATACACACACATTTATATATGACCCTATAATTTTGTTTAAACTATCAAAATGAGGAAAATATTTTTATTTTTTATGCAAAGTTATTTAACAAACGTTTTGGCAAAAAAAAAAAGAGACATATTACAGCTACAGGTTTCAGAAATACCAAAAAGCACATTGACAACAACATAATCAAGTTTTTAATATTTCATTGGTCCTCTTAGAAATTAGAAATGGAGCACTCTGGGTTGCTCTCAACATCTGTTGAAACATAAAAATGAGTTAATATGTTAATTGTGCTTATTTACTGCTCTTCTGAATGGATACGTTTGATTGCCTGTGATCACTATATCAAGGTTGATCTCTCTAGCTAACATTAGCTACTAGCTAAAACCTTTTTTTTAAGCTGCTGTCTGTAATTTTTTTGTTCAAAAATTATATGATGAGAATGTACAACATGAATCCATTTTCTAAACAGTGTTTTTGTCTTACCCTGAATCATTATGGTACACTTATAATAAGTGTTTATATTCAGACCGGACTGGTAGGACCCGCCGCAGAGTATCACAGTAACTGCGTGACTCGCTATAGACATACACGGAGAAAAGTCGCTCCGGCTACAATGTTCTTCAGCAAGACGCATGCAGTTCTGTTTATTAACCGCTAGAAGGCCAAAAATGGCAGACTGCAGCCTTAAAAAGGTGCGCTGAGTATAGAGTACCTCAGGGATGACGTGTTTTTGTAGGCCAACCCGGAAGATAGCGGCGCACGGGTTCCCTCGGTTGAAAGCCTATGCATTTTTCCCATAGACTTTTGGAAAATCGCAGAAAATAAGCTCTGTGTTTAACAAAGGGTTATGACACTTGCACGTTTTGTCTATCAAGATAATCTTTACAAATTAAAACAACATTTATAAATTTTGAAGCCTAAATAAAGTCATTAGATATAAAAAGCTAACAGTAGGCTATACACGGACTACAGCACACCATGGTCGCGGATCAACGTCGTCACCACCAAGCTTCCTCAAACTTTATTTAAAAAACAATGTTATTTAAAAACATGCTCACTGATTATAATCTGCGGTGTGTATGAATACTTTTTCATGAGAAATGCTGTCCAAATGTCCTGTTTGTCATGATGACGTCTAAAGGAAGTAGTCCCTTTTAGCACTTTGTTAGCAACCGCCGTTTTTAAGACACAATAAAGGTTTAAAAAAATCACAAGTGGGTTATAACTGGTGTGTTTTATGTCATAGATCAAAACGTGAAAATATTTAGAGGCTTTGTTAACTTTGCATCCGATCAGAGCCACTTCCAAATTTGGTTTTAAATCCGATACATATCCGATCTCTAAACACGCACATCCGATTCCCATTGGAATTCCAAGCCATCACGCGGTGAGGGCGGCATGTTTGCTCACTAAAAGGTAGCTATTATGTTGTATTATGAAGCAGACGTGCTTGTATGCACTCGCACTAAAAGAAATCACAGCTTTATTATTGAGGTGGGAACTTTATATGTCTAACGTTATCAGGTAGCTGTGCATTTAAACAGTACCCTTACAGAAAAATCTTCCTGGACTAATTCTATACAGAGCTGCATCCAGGGATAACTTACTTAAAAAAAAAAAAAAAACTTACTTCCTAATTCTCCCAGCTCTTTCAACCAGACAGCAAGATATAAAATGCATTAAAAGTCAGAAAATAAAAAGAAACATCAAATATATAAAATACAATAAAAATTTAATAGAAAAAAGAGTTAAAAGAATAAAAAGATATTATGTATAAAATAAAGTACAAACAGTTCGGACATAGCACAGTGCTCAATCAGCAAATGCATAGATAAAAAAATGTGTTTTGAGTCTGGATTTGAATGTGGCTACTGTTGGAGCACATCTGATCTCTTCTGGAAGCTGGTTCCAGCAGCAGCTGGTGTAACAGCTAAAAGCAGACTCTCCCTGCTTTGAGTGAACCCTTGGTATTTCTAAATGACTTGATCCTGATGATCTGAGTGATCTGTTTATATTCTATGAGCATATCTGCAATGTATTGAGGTCCATTGAGTGATTTATAAACAAGTGACAGTACTTTAAAATCAATTCTAAATGCAACTGGAAGCCAGTGCAAGGACCTGAGGACTGGTGTGATGTGTTCATATTTTCTGGTTCTGCTCAGAATCCTGGCAGCAGCGTCACGAGCTGCAGCTGTCTTATGGTCTTTTTGGGAAGACCAGTGAGGAGCCCATTACAATAATCCACCCATAATCCACAATAATCAAGTTTCTCTAACCCTGTGTTCCAATGTCCATATCCATCCTAAATAGTGTGTGAGATTAAAATAAGTGTGTCCCAAAGAGTATGCCAAAAGTCCCCGGATGGTCTACCATTTCCGGTAGATTTTCGAAGTGTGGATCCGTGTACACTATAAAGGCTAATATTGCCCACAACCCATTGCGCGTTGGACGAGGATTCAGTTCAGAACTACAAACGTGTAGTAAAAACAGTAAAAACAGTAAAAAGTGTTAAAAAAACTACAAAACATGGCGGATATGCACGATCGACGCTGAGAGGTTCGAGTGACTAATAATCAGTTCAACCTGATAGAAAATATATATATTTAATGTTATCCGTGTTATTTTTCATCTGCAAATACCAAAGCGGACTTTTATAAAGATCCGATTGGCCAATAACTTTTAAATGCATCATTATACATTAATATGAGAAGAGTTCTCCACATGAAAGACCCACAACTGCAGATCATCGTGCTGCATTTCACTTTGATACGGTAGTAAATTAGCTAAATGAAATGTGTAGGATGTAAGATGATTGACAGTCCAGTTTACGGTGACGATGCGACAGAGAGAAAAGACACGATTGTATGACGTGATAGTATCTCCCAAAGATTGTCTACTCTTTTGCTACACACTCAAAAGTATGTACTTTTTGTTCACAGAAAGAGTAAATTCTTTTAGGGCGTAGTATAAGAAGGCGAATTGGGACGCAGCATAAGTCTTTGACTGGAGACAAAGCATCCAATTCTTGAAATATTTTTGAGATGATAATATGCTGATTTAGTTACGGTCTTTACATGGCTACTGAAACTCAGATCTGAATCCAAAGTCAGTCCAAGATTCCTGACTTGATTTTTAGTTGTTTGACCCCTAGTGTGAAGGTACGTGTTCACTTTGAAACACACTGGCCAAAAAATCGGATATGGTCAAAAGATCAGATCTGTGCATTAAAGGTGCTAAATAGGATGTTTTGTTTTATAAATTTTTGCAATATTACTTGAAACTGTCTTTACTAACTGATAAAAGACTATTTATTAGGTGCACTGAAAGGTATATTATTAATATACATCATCTGTGCACGAGGTAGGGCCTTAAAAACATCAGCTAATTGCGTAAACGATTGGCCCTCTGGCTTGTCAATCACTGCCATTACGTTCCTTGTGAGAGACGTGCGGCTGCTCGCTCCAGTAACTTTCCACACTCCACAGGTGACGCATGCAATGTTTTTGTCAGGAGACAGGAGTAACAACTGCAGATTATGAGTTACCTGCAGTGAGTCCGACATAATGAATCCACTAAGTGTGTGCGCGGCTTTAAGTCGATTGTAAAGCCGATTATGAATGTAAATTGATACTTATGACTGATCGCGCTCAAACGCGTCCAGTCAGAGCCAGTTACAATTACAGTCGGTGTTCAAATTCCATGTGAAAGTATATAAATCTGCTTCAGGAGCAGGAAACAATCGCTGTATGTGGAGCACAGTCAGAATGTTTTAGCTAGTTGTTAAATGTGTGCCAGGCTTAATAACACAGCGAATGCCGGTGGTAAACACTCGTGTTCCAATACCCGTGCACGAGTTTTGGGAGGTGTTCCCTCGAAACGGAGGGGGGTTGTTCTTACGCATGCGCTCATTTAAAAAAAATCAGTAGACGAAAATATCCTCTGTACCACCTTTAAGACTTGCAGTGTAAATGCAGCCATAGAAACGACAACATTATCAAAACCACACATCTGTAAAAAAAAAAACTAAAAAAAAGAAGAAAAAAAAAACATTTTCAAAAGTTTGCATTTTTAGGCCCCCAAAACATCACTGTCATGTAAATGAATGGATAAAATCATAACTGTTCTTCTTCCAGTGATAATCCTGTGACCTTTTCTCTTTTGAAATGTCTCTCAGCCATCTTTTTCCCCTTTCTCACTCTCTCTTCTCCCCCATTATGAGTGGACATGCCCCCAATTGCTGATTGGCTACAAGTGTTATGCTGCTTGATCTGATCCTCTTTCAACAGCGTTTCTCAGAAATTGCTTACTGTACCTTTAAATTGCCTTTCTGCAGAGTGAGAATAGTGCAGATGAGATCAGACTCCTGATCTATTTAAAACTCTTCTCACACAGATGACGTATTTAAGACATCTCTTCAATGTGAATTCTCATGTTGTTACACATTGAGAGCAGGTATCAGGCCTTTTTCAAATATGAATTAACATGTGCCTTTTCAGGCTTCCTTTATGTCTGAAAGTGTTTCCGCACTGAGAGCAGGTGAAAGGCTTTTCTGAAGTGTGTATTAACAAATGATACTTAAGATGTGAGCTCTGTGTAAAACTCTTTCCACACTGAGAGCAGCTGAAAGCCTTTTCTCCAGTATGAAATAACATGTGCCTTTTCAGGCTTCCTTTATGTCTGAAAGTGTTTCCACACTGAGAGCAGGTGAAAGGCTTTTCTGAAGTGTGTATTACCAAATGATCCTTAAGGTGTGCTTTCATTTTAAAACTCCTTCCACATTGAGGGCAGGTAAAAGGCTTTTCTGAAGTATGAATTAACAAATGATACTTAAGGTGTGAGCTCTGTGTAAAACTCTTTCCACACTGAGAGCAGATGAAAGGCTTATTCCCAGCATGAATTAACATGTGATTCTTGAGGGTTTGTTTACGTGTGAAAGTGTTTCCACACTGAGAGCAGGTGAAAGGCTTAAGTCCAGCATGAATTAACAAGTGATTCTTAAGGTTTGCTTTATGCATGAAAGTTTTTCCACACTGAGGGCAGCTGGAAGGCTTTTCTAAAGTGTGAATTAGTACATGTCTATTAAGGTTGCTTTTTACTGTAAAACTCTTTCCACACTGGGAGCAGGTATAAGGCTTTTTTCCTGTGTGAATAATCATGTGATTCTTAAGGCTTTTTTTATGTTTAAAAGTATTTCCACACTGAGAGCAGGTGAAAGGCTTTTCTGAAGTGTGAGTTACCAAATGATCATTTAGGTGTCCTTTCTGTGTAAAACTCTGTCCACACTGAGAGCAGGTGAAAGGTCTTCTGACTTCTGTTATTTGAATGCTGCTTTGTGAGCAACTGTTTTCAGTTTTGGAGGAACTCAATGGTTTTTCTTCAGCGGTGTCATCATGAGCTTCCTGAAGCTGATACTCCTCCACTTCATTCAGATCTTCTCTTTCCTCTTTCACTTTCACCAGACCTAAAAAGAAAACATTAAAATTATGAAAATAAATTGGGACAATTGGAAAATAAAAGGAAATTAGGGTACGTTTACACGACAATGTACTAAAAACTGAAAGTTTTTCCTTTTCCTTACTTAAAAGTTTCAAGTACAGACGACAACATTGTCAAAACAATCCCAGACACAGGGCTCCAGACTGTGACTAAATGCTTGCATTTTGCGACCATTGTTCCTTCCGGTGCGATCTAAATTTGCTAGCACTCGCACGACCACCATAACGTTGCCCAATATCAAATGGCAAACATAATTAAAACTAACGAAACTGCACTACTCATTTGTGCTTCACAGACCGTTTATCATTTTGGACCAGTTCAGCCACGAGCTCTCAAGAGCTCAAATGATTACATATTAAACTGTAAAGATATTAAAGATTAATATGATTGTCGAAAGAATTCCAGGTGCAGTTCATTCTCAGTCAATAGGTTCCGGTGGAGGGCAAGCAGTGAAAATTCGAATGGAAGAGATGGAGAAAAGTCCTTTCTGTGCTGGTTTAGAAAGGTATAAAACAGAAAATCACAACAAATGTTGGACGTGATCTTTATGTTATGAAGATGAGCGACTTTTCCACTGAATTAAAAGACTTTCCTGCCATCGAGGAGGTAGATATAGAGAATGTGAAGCTGCCGTCACGCCGTGTTCAGTTCTAGTTTGATTTGTTTATATCGCGCTGCCTTTCTGCTAGTGAAGTTAGGGCAGTGTTTTTGATTTTCTGTCGCGATTGTGAAAAATATCGCCATTGTAGGTCATTTATGCTGAATCGAGAATTGCAACAGGAGCTCACATCTTCGTTGAAAGAAAAAACTGGACGGTGTAATACAATTGTTGCCTTTTATATGTGTAAAAACACACTAAGGGAAGCAGGTTGAGGAGGTGACGGGAAGACGCCGTATATCAAATCTAATAATGTCACTGATTTAACCCACTCTATCACTCAATAAAATAATCACATAGCTGAGTGTTTTTGAAAGTGTTGTCTTTGTTGTTGAATCGACTTCTGTCAGCTTGTTAAACATTTATGTACTTGGACATTTTCTACCATACGACGGCTAAAGCAGCAGCGCGTGACACTGTTCTCATGGTAACCACATCAACATTGTGAACGGAATACTACAAAACTGAAGTGAAAACATCAAATTATCATTCAATGGGATAAAATATCTTCTCTTCCCTGCAAACGTTACCATGAAGAATGTGGATATTTAACCAAGTCCAAAAACAAATAAGGTAAGCAGGTATCCATATTCATTTCAGTATCAGCAGACGCAAAACGCTATTAAAGGCGACAACTTTTAAAGTTATAAAACGACATAAGTTATAAAAAAAACGGTATAATTATGTAAACGATATAATCACCTTCTGGGTTCTCGATTTTATCGATTTCAGAAACCATAAACGACGCAAAACATACTAATTTTGAGTTTTTGGTAGGATATAGAATCAGTCCCTGCCCTCCAGATCATTCGCGCGGCTGCTGTGACGTCATGCGCAAACAACCTATAAGATTCAATGAGGCATTTTCATCTATTCTGATGGTTAATTACTTTTGACAACGTTTAAATCAAGAAGCAAAACTAATTCATTTCTAGTTCAAGAAGAGACTCACAAATGCACAGGACACAGTTCAAGCGCACACAATATCTGAGAGAGGAGAATCAGGTCATAGGAGAGCACTGCATACAGTGGAGAGCGCGCGTCCAGTTCTGTGAGCGCGCAAAGGAAACCCGCGAGCTCTCGACATTACAGTGTTATGACAAAACAAAGTCTGTATGATGATCAACACAAGTTACGATTCCAAACACAAAATCTAATTCGTATCGCTGCCTGTTCCTGTTGTATTTAAGACCTTTGAAACGTGGATTTAATACAATGTTAATTTACATTGTATTAAATAATTTAAGACTAAATGTAGCACAACAGTTATTAAAGATGAATGAAGAATAGACACCAACCTCCTTGTTCCTCGTGTTTTATTCTCCAGGGTTCTGGTTCACTCATGTCCTCCTCACTCTCCTCTTTAACAAACACCATCTTCACAGCAGCAGATCTCAGTTCAGTTGATGCTCCTCCAGATATTCCTGCTTCAAACCTTACCGTCTGTGAGGATGATTTATTGACCTGATTCAACATGTGTCTTTCTATCTACTAACAGTACACTTCTAACAGTTTATAGTCAGTATCACAACACAATCTTCTTCCTCTGAGGTTTAATGGTGGTTGGCAAACACACGCATGTGTCTTACCGCCACCCACTGGACTGGAGTGTGAAGCGTCGAGATGAGGGAAAATGATTTGGGATGGGATGGGGGAACCGTTTCTTTTATATATATATATATACAGGGCTTGACATTAACACCCGCCAACCCGCCAAATGCGGGTAGATTTCAGCTGTGGCGGGGAAGACAGCCACTCCCACTAGCCACTTTGGCGGGTTGAATATAATTTCAGTTTTACAGCCAAATGATCGTCGAAGATCGTCGTAGCACAAAATTAGTCCAATCACACAATTCGTTATATACGTGCAGTTAGCGAAGGAGGGATAGGCGCTGAATGACACACAACAGAAGCACTCTCTCGCGTGCGCTCTCTCTCTGTCGCGCGCGCGATCAGTTCTCTTCGCGCCTGAATAGTCAAATACACATGCACACTATAGACTGTGGTGCACACAGATGTCTAAATGTCCATCGTGTGGAGTATCTCGCGTGAATACAGTCGGTTATGGCTTAAGTGGACGTAAACAGGTGGGTAATAACTGGATATGTGTCAGTTACGTCCATGCAT
>RJVU01057378.1:2862323-2878204 GCA_003731715.1 Anabarilius grahami
TCTTCCTCAGGGTCCGGTCACCTCTTCTCGTTGTGCAGCGTTTTTTGCCACACTTTTTCCTTCCCACAGACTTCCCACTGAGGTGCCTTGATACAGCACTCAGGGAACAGCCTATTCGTTCAGAAATTTCTTTCTGTGTCTTACCCTCTCGCTTGAGGGTGTCAATGATGGCCTTCTGGACAGCAGTCAGGTCGGCAGTCTTACCCATGATTGCGGTTTTGAGTAATGAACCAGGCTGGGAGTTTTTAAAAGCCTCAGGAATCTTTTGCAGGTGTTTAGAGTTAATTAGTTGATTCAGATGATTAGGTTAATAGCTCGTTTAGAGAACCTTTTCATGATATGCTAATTTTTTGAGATAGGAATTTTGGGTTTTCATGAGCTGTATGCCAAAATCATCAGTATTAAAACAATAAAAGACCTGAAATATTTCAGTTGGTGTGCAATGAATCTAAAATATATTAAAGTTTAATTTTTATCATTACATTATGGAAAATAATGAACTTTTATCACAATATGCTAATTTTTTTAGAAGGACCTGTAGACATACCGGCTACAATGTTCTTCAGCAAGACGCGTGCAGTCCTGTTTATTAACCGCTAGAGGGCCAATAATCGCGGACTGCAGCCTTAAAAAGGTGCGCTAAGTATAAGGGTACGATTACACCACAACAATGTACATAGGCTGCGTTTACACTGGCACAAAAAATCCAATCTTTTGCTCACATCTGACACAGATCGGAATTAGGTGCACATGTGTAAATCCGTTTTTTTCGCATCTGATCTGAGCCACTTCCAAATGTGGTTTTAAATCCGATACATATCCGATCTCTGGACCGTACGTCTAAACACGTCTTCACTGTAGCTACTCTCTCTGTCTCTCTCTCGCGCGCGCACTCTCTCCATAGTTTACTCGAACTCATTCAAAAAAAAAAAAATGGAATTCTAAAACTAATAACTGAAGATAAAATATCAAACACAAATTACCTTTATTTTCCAGTCTATATCATTTCAGTCAGCTTTTGCGCTGCAGTAGACTACATCCATGACACTGACAGCTATGACCACCCGACGTGAAATATATAAATGATTTTAATAGCACGGCCCCGAGGGTCTACCATGTGCATGTAAAACTATCAATGCCAATCATTTTGGGGCAGGAAGTAATGTAAAGGCAAGGCAATTTTATTTGTATAGCACATTTACAATGGTAATTCAAAGTGCGTTACATAAAGAAGAACCAAATACATATGACACATCTTTACGGTGTGAAAGCAAATCCACTTTGAATGCACTTCCAAAAGACAGGGACGCCTTTGTTACTGTTCGACTGCGTCTCATTTCAGAGGCTGCGTCCTCCAGAGGTCGCATTTGAAGGCTGCATATCATTAAGGATGTCTTATTTAAGAAAAGTAACCATAATAAAATTGATGGTTATTCCTCGTGAGGTGCAAAATGCTGTATTTTCTTTCTTACTTTTTTACTTTCTTATGGTTGTTTTTCTTAAATGAGTCAGCCTCAATGACGTAGCCTACACTGTAAAAAAAAATCCGTAGTTTTTACAAAATAATTTTGGCAGCTGTGGTTGCCAGAATAATTTTGTAAAAAAAATACAGAAAAACTGTAAACTCATTTACAGATCAAAGTGTAAATTTTACAGTATAAAACTGTAATTTAACAAAATTTGAATGTAAACCAGTAAATTCAACAATGCACACTACTACAAAAATCTGTTTTGTACTTTTAAAATATACTGACAGCCACCATAATAATGCAGGTGGTAAAAGAGAGAGCCACATGAAGAATCAAAGTTCATCACAAATAGCCTTTCCACGAGCTGAAGTATATACTAATATAAAAAAGGTGCAAAGTGTCATTCATGCAAGCGCAAAACACCATCATGGTAACCCACAATACTTAAATAATGCAATAAACATTCATTAAACAACAGAAGATGTAACATAAAACCCTAATGTTCATAACTGATAACAAAAACTATTAAGAAACATGATTATTTAAACAAAATACTGTGTCACAGAGGGAATTGTGGAAACATCAGTTTACAGATTATGACTGTAAATTATACATTGATTTTGTCTCTTTTACTTATAAAAATTGTAAGATTTACAGCGTTTTACTGTGATACATTGCATACATGTCTGGTAAGAGCTTTTACAGTTTTCCCTGTATATAATACGGGAACTTACTGTTAACCTATTTACAATTTTTTCGGTAGCATTTTTACAATATTTTACTGTTAAAATCACATTCATTTTTTACAGTGTATACAGCCTTCAAATGTGACCTCCGGAGGATGCAGCCTTTGAAATGAGTAGCCTGTACAAATAGTTCAGACTATGTGCCAATATGTAGTTCATGCAGTGATATTTATATTTTATAACAGACCTATAGGTTCGGATGTTTTGGTAATGGCATTTATTCATGCAAAATAAAAGGCTGATAACTTTCACTTTGTGATTAAGTAGATTGAGTGAATGTAGGTAATAGTTCTGGTGGATGAAGGGCCCCCTCAAGAGGCAAAGCCCAGGAGCCCCTTGTAGTCTTAATGCGGCCCTGAATACATAATAATGATGGAATACATAAGAAATGGAAATAACAGTAACAACAGAGAATTTAGCTATCTGGATGGAAGAGCTAGGAAGTTTCAGGGAGTTTTTTATTGTCCGTCAGAGTGGATCTAAACGGATCTTCCTCACGCAGAGGGATAACTGTTTATATTTGTCAGGTAGCTGTGCATTTAAACAGTACCCTTACAGACAAATCTTCCTGGACTAACTCTATACAGAGCTGCATCCATGGATAAAAAAAAAAAACTTACTTCCTAATTCTCCCAGCTCTTTCAACCAGACAGCAAGATATAAAATGCATTAAAAGTCAGAAAATAAAAAGATGATACATAAAAATATAAAATGCATTAAAAATGAAATAAAAAAAGAAAAAGAGTTAAAAGAATAAAAAGATGGTATGTATAAAATAAAGTACAAACAGTTTGGACATAGCACAGTGCTCAATCAGTAAATGCATAGATAAAAAGATGTGTTTTGAGCAGGGCTCTGAACCGGTTCAAGGAACGAAAACGAAAACCGGAAACGAACTAAATTTTGACCGGAACGTGACCAGAAACGGAAACAAAATCAAATTTAATCTGCAGCGCTTCTGTGAACGGAGAAAACTAAGCACACATACAAAATAAAAGGGAATATTTAGTCCTATAGGCTAAAAAATTAGGTCTACAGATTAAAGATGAAGTGGTTCATTGTGGCGCAGTCCAAAGATCTAAGAAAGGAAACAGACATTCTGCTTGTTTTCATTATTTGAGTGTCTTTTGTAAATGTATGAATGTCTTAATTTTACCTGTATGACCATAAATTACGGAGACAGTTTACTGTCTGGGAAAACAAATCCAGTGGTCGCGCCGGCGCCTCACGCACGCGCACTAATTCTTGCATTGCTTACCTGATATCGCAGCCTGTTAAATATTAAAATAAAATACAATCAACCAAACGTTACACTGCTCAATTAAATTCTGTAATACAATCTGCCATTTACCACCCGTGACCACCGCCTCACTGTGCTGTTATATGTGAAGGATGTTTTACATCGATAATGCGAGTGAAGTACAAAGCTCATATAATAAATGATAGCATTCTTCTCGAAAATGAAAACAGTTGGATTCGTGCCGAATGAGAAAGGTTGGCTACAGATTCACTTTAAATTAATTCGTTTTGCATCTTATTTAGTTTTATTTCCAATAAATAAACCTGTTTCTCGCCTTGAATATTTTTTGTATTCGTTTTGGCTTGACGTTTATATAGCCTGAGGTTTTATTGTGGAATATAGGGGTCACCGTGATTTTGCCAAGTAAGACATTCCAATCAACCAATCAGATTTGAGGGGCAAGTTTACCGTTTATGTCAAGTTTAGACTAACCAGGGTTAGGTGCTTCTACATCAATGTTATTCACCCATCTTTACCCTCTGATTTTAGGGATAAGTTATGGGTAGGGTTAGGTTTAGGGGTAGGAATAGGGTTAAGACTACATTTTCAGACTGGAATGTTGTTCCTGGATCAACAAAATATGTTGACCCAGGAACATGTCTTACTTGGCAAAATCACAGTGACCGGAATATAGGCTAAGTGGATAGGTAAAATAATATAGGACAGTTTTGTTCATAATTTATGTTTACAAACATTATAAAGAAAACTATGTAGGTTAGGCTATTTGTAAACATTTTACTTTATTTATCGATAACTTTATTATCATTATTTCTGAATGTAATAATAAAATGCGACATAGGCCTATGCGACTTAACTTTTCTCCTCTCAGGAAAAGAGTCAGTATTTTAACCATGCAGCAAACCTTAAAATATCTTGAAAAATACTTTAATTTATAAACCATTGTTTTTCCTTTCGTTTAATAGGTTTACATTTGGACAGAATCTTGTTAGAAAAGATAATTGTATGCCTATTGGCTAAGATGGCAAATAGGCCTACACTCTCTTTGTTTAATAAATAAATTATTATTATTAAGTAGGCTACATGAAAAAAAAAATTTTTAATAAAAATAACGTTACTGACCGTTATTTTTTTCTAAAGAAACTGGTTTCGGAACGTTTATAATACGAAGGAATGCTGGAACAGAAACGTTAAAATACGGATTCTGCTCGGACCGGAGTGGAACGATTGAATTTTTTTTTCGTTTTTAAGCCCTGGTTTTGAGTCTGGATTTGAATGTGGCTACTGTTGGAGCACATCTGGGCCCGTATGTATAAAGCTGCTCAGAGTAAAATTTTAGTCTTAAGTGTGTCAAAATTCTAAGAATGACGTGATTTTACTCTTATTCTTAGACTTAAGAATAAGTGTGATCATAAATGTTCCTAAGTGTCAAGACTAGGTCTTAGCTCCTAAATTATTTAGGAGAGCTGTAGAGGTGTCTTAATAGTTAAGTGTTACAAGATGGCAGCAGAGAAGAGGAGATACATGCTTCCCAAAGAAGATATGATGTATTGGAGTTATATGATGACATGGAGTTGATAAAATGATATAAACTTGATTGTCAATTCTTTTTGTAACTGAACTAATAAGAAATGTAATAACTTTGAATAAATGTAATAAATTTAGAAAATATTACTTGAACAATAATTAATGTTTAATGGATTTTAATACATTTAAAGGTGCTGTATGCGATTTCTCGTATTGGTTGTTGAACACTGTTGATATTTGAAATCAACCCAAACAAACACACCCCTCTCTTCATTGCGAACTCTGGCCTGATCACTGCTGTCATGCGAGGCGAATGCACTATCAATGACGGTAAACACCTCAATCTCTAGGCTGTTTGCGTATTACCACTTCTAAGGATCAGTATTTGCGTATACCCACTTGTTTTTTGCTTCAAAAGTCCATAAAATATTGTCCTGTTAGCTTCCCCTTTAACTGTGTGTCCAATGCTGTTGCGTAAACTCGCCATTCTTTGCTGTAATTGGTGCATGAGCACTTCTGTCATTCTACCTTTTCCCGCTCATCGTCAGCTAAAAACCAGGCTTCACAGTGCGTGTTCGCGCTAGAGACTCCGATCAAAGTCGCTCGGTGTTTTGAGCGGTGCATTGAGCGCATTTCTCTCATTGCAGGCAGCGGTCATGGCGTGAGAAATATGGAGGGTGAGTAAATAAGACAATTAATTATATAGCCTACATCATGCGATCCGAGCTTTTATAAGTGCTAACTGAAAAGACCATCAGCGCAACTGAAGCCTTGTTTATTTAATGCATTAGTGGGGCGGGAATCATAATCTGCTACTCTGAATCTTATCACGCTCCAAAAGTTTGATAAAATTTCAACGAGCCATCCCAACACTGATGATAAAATGTGCGATCCATTTGAATTCTATTGAGAGAATTCTCAATAGATCCATTAACACCTCCAACAACCCCCCTCTCCCCCACACCTGCAATTCAGTTCAGTGAAGATAATGTGCGCCAGGTCTTCAGAAAGAACAAGAGAAGAAAGGCACCAGGCCCAGACAGCGTTTCACCAGCCTGTCTGAAAATCTGCGCTGACCAGCTGGCCCCCATCTTCACACAGATCTTCAACAGATCACTGGAGCTGTGCGAAGTCCCCTCATGCTTCAAACGCTCCACCATCATCCCCGTCCCAAAGAAACCCAAAATTACTGGTCTTAATGACTACAGACCTGTGGCTCTAACGTCTGTGGCCATGAAGTCATTTGAAAGACTGGTTCTGGCTTATCTGAAGGACATCACTGGACCCTTACTGGACCCCCTGTAGTTTGCTTACCGAGAAAACAGGTCTGTGGATGATGCAGTCAATATGGGACTGCATTATGTTCTCCAGCATCTGGACAGACCAGGGACTTATGTGAGGATCCTGTTTGTGGACTTCAGCTCTGCTTTTAACACCATCATCCCATCACTCCTCCAGCCCAAACTAACTCAGCTCTCCGTGCCCACCTCTGTCTGTCAGTGGATCACCAGCTTCCTGACAGACAGGCAGCAGCTAGTGAGGCTGGGAAAATTCTCATCCAGCACCCGCACCATCAGCACCGGCGCCCCTCAGGGCTGTGTCCTCTCCCCACTGCTCTTCTCCCTCTACACCAACGACTGCACCTCTAAAGACCCCTCTGTCAAGCTCCTGAAGTTTGCGGACGACACCACAGTCATCGGCCTCATCCGGGACGGAGACGAGTCTGCTTACAGACTGGAGGTTGAACAGCTGGCTGTCTGGTGCAGTCTTAACAACCTGGAGCTCAACACGCTCAAGACAGTGGAGATGATCGTGGACTTCAGGAGAAACCCCCCTGCTCTCCCCCCACTCACCATCATGAACAGCACTGTGACTGCAGTGGAGTCATTCAGGTTCCTGGGCACCACCATCTCACAGGACCTGAAGTGGGACATTCACATTGACTCCACTGTGAAAAAGGCCCAGCAGAGGTTGTACTTCCTTCGCCAGCTGAGGAAGTTCAACCTGCCACAGGAGCTGCTGAAACAGTTCTACTCTGCCATCATTGAATCCATCCTCTGCACTTCAATTACCGTCTGGTTCAGCTCAGCTACCAAATCTGACCTCAGAAGACTACAGAGGGTAGTCCGGTCTGCTGAGCGAATCATTGGCTCAACCCTCCCCACTCTCCAAGAACTGAACTTATCCAGAGTGAGAACAAGGGCAAAGAAAATCACTCTGGACCCCTCACATCCAGCACACTCCCTCTTTGAACTGTTGCCATCTGGTCGACGCTACAGAGCCCTGAGCACCAGAACGACCAGACACAGGAACAGTTTCTTCCCTCAGGCAATCCATCTCATGAACACTTGACAATCACGGAACACACAACACTATTACACATTATTTACTTAAAACACTTATTTATATTTTACATTTGCACACATAACTGTACATACAATTGTCTATATTATATATAGTTTTTTGCTTTTTTTTTTGCACTTTCTCTATCTTGTAAATTTGTATATTATTATTTTATTCTTTTTATTATGTGTCTTGTCTTGTCGCTGTTACTCTGTTGCACTGTGGAGCTTCTGTCACTAAAACAAATTCCTAGTATGTGTAAACAACATACCTGGCAATAAAGCTCTTTCTGATTCTGAGTGAAACACTTTAAAATACTATAGAGAAAGTCAAACGTGATCTAGACTGATGAACAAAATGAACAAAAGACCTAAAAGAGAGGACAAACATCATATTGCGCCAACATTTATTAGGGAGCTTTTTAAACTATTCACCCACCGTTACTATAATTTATATCATTTTAAATGTAGCCTAGTAATTATGGTAAATTTGGCCGACTTGTAGAATTTATAATATATTAAGGGAATATATTTTCAATAGATTTATATTACACCTGTGACATGTTCTATTGTTATAGTAGTAGGCTATGTGTAGGTTGCTATTTTTCATAGTGATAATGGAAAATGATATAGTTTGACTTCTTATGGTAAATTGAAGTCCAGAATTCTGTCAAACTGATAAGCTTACATGTGTGTAAATAATATAAAACTGAGTTACCGAGAAACAGCTCTATTTCTGCTGTTCCATAAGCGCCACCTACTGACAGAGAGTGGTTTAAATTTTCATTCAGCCTGACTACTGTTTTTGTTTGTTTGTGAAACTCATGACCACATTTTTATGTTAATAAATTAGATTTTGAATAATTGGCTTTTTTAACACCCTTTTGAATAAAATGAAACTTTAATTTCAGATACATCACAGTGTCATGCTTTACAGTTTGACTATTATTTATACATGCTGCTTTGGAATTATATTTTGGAATTATATTATATATTAAAGGGATAGTTCACCCAGAAATGAAAATTTGATGTTTATCTGCTTACCCCCAGCGCATCCCCAGAACACAAATGATGGTTTTTAACTCCAACCGCTGCATGGCAATGGGAATTCCATCTATAAGAGTAAAAAAAACATGCACAGACAAATCCAAATTAAACCCTGTGGCTTGTGATGACACATTGATGTCCTAAGACATGATCGGTTTGTACGAGAAACTGAACAGTATTTATATCATTTTTTACCTCTAATACACCACTATGTCCAACTAGCACTCAGTGAGGTCTGAAAACGCGCTCTGACAACAGAAGTGATGTCTCGCGCATATACTTCAATGAGTGCTAGACATCACTGCCATTGTCAGAGCGCGTTTTCAGACCTCACTGAGTGCTAGTTGGACATAGTGGTGTATTAGAGGTAAAAAATGATATAAATACTGTTCGTTTTCTCGCACAAACAGACCGTTTCGTGTCTTAGGAAATCAATGTGCCGTCATGAGCCGCAGGGTTTAATTTGGATTTGTCTGTGCATGTTTTTTTGACTCTTATAAATGGTTTCCTTTGCCATGCAGTAGGCCTATACGACTGACAGACTGCAACGGTTGGAGTTAAAAATCATCATTTGTGTTCTACTGAAGAAACAAAGTCACCTACATATTGGATGCCTTGGGGGTAAGCAGATAAACATCAAATTTATTTTTTGAGTGAACAAATTTGGATTTGTCTGTGCATGTTTTTTTTACTCTTATAGATGGAATTCCCATTGCCATGCAGCGGTTGGAGTTAAAAACCATCATTTGTGTTCTGGGGATGCGCTGGGGGTAAGCAGATAAACATCAAATTTTCATTTCTGGGTGAACTATCCCTTTAATATATAATATAATTCCAAAACATAATTCCAAAGCAGCATGTATAAATAATAGTCAAACTGTAAAGCATGAAAAATATCGACCAATTTTAGAATGCACTGTATTTATTTGTTTTTAATGAAACATGTTACTAGTGAACAACAATATAAAACACATTTACTGTCGTGTTAACGTTGTTTTTTATTGGGGGGGGGGGTCTGGGTAATAGTACACCACTTATTTTTTTAGGACTACACCTCTGAAATGCAGCCATACAGACAACAACATTATCAAAACCACGCATCTGTGAAAAAAATTCTCATGGCGTTATACAGTGAGAGCAGGTAAAATGCCTTTTTCAAAAATGAATTAACAAGTGTTTTTTCAGGCTTCTTTTATGTCTGAAAGTGTTTCCACATTGAGGGCAGGTAAAAGGCTTTTCTCCAGTATGAATTAACAAATGATCCTTAAGGTGTATTTTCTTTTTAAAACTCTTTCCACACTGAGAGCAGGAGAAAGCCTTTTCTCCAGTATGAATTAACAAATGATCCTTAAGGTGTGAGCTCTTTTTAAAACTCTTTCCACACTGGGAGCAGGTGAAAGGCTTTTTTCCAGTATGAATTTTCATGTGATTCTTAAGGTTTGCTTTATGTGTAAAAGTTTTTCCACACTGAGGGCAGGTGGAAGGCTTTTCTTCAGCGTGAACTAGTACATGTCTATTAAGGTGTCCATTCTGTGTAAAACTCTTTCCACACTGGGAACAGGTGAAAGGCTTTTTTCCAGTATGAATTAACATGTGAGTATTAAGGTTTGCTTTACGTGTGAAAGTTTTTCCACACTGGGGGCAGGTGGAAGGCTTTTCTTCAGCGTGAATTAGTACATGTCTATTAAGGTGTCCTTTCTGTGAAAAACTCTTTCCACACTGGGAACAGGTGAAAGGCTTTTTTCCAGTATGATTTAACATGTGACTCTTAAGGTTTGCTTTACGTGTGAACGTTTTTCCACACTGGGGGCAGGTGGAAGGCTTTTCTTCAGTGTGAATTAGTACATGTCTATTAAGGTGTCCTTTCTGTGAAAAACTCTTTCCACACTGGGAACAGGTATAAGGCTTTTTTCCTGTGTGAATAATCATGTGCTTCTTAAGGCTTTGTTTACGTGTGAAAGTATTTCCACATTGAGGACAGGTGAAAGGCTTTTCTGAAGTGTGAGTAAGCAAATGCTCATTTAGGTGAGCTTTCCGTGTAAAACTCTTTCCACACTGGGAGCAGGTGAAAGGATTTTTTCCAGAATGAAGTAACATGTGAGTCGTGAGGCTTCCTTTATGTTTAAAAGTCTTTCCACACTGAGAGCAGGTGAAAGGTTTTGTGACTTCTGTTATTTGAATTCTGCTTTGTGAGCAACTGTTTTCAGTTTTGGAGCAACTCAATGATTTTTCTTCAGCGGTGTCATCATGAGCTTCCTGAAGCTGATACTCCTCCACTTCATTCAGATCTTCTCTTTCCTCTTTCACTTTCACCAGGCCTAAAAAGAAAACATTAAAATGACAAAAATAAATTGGGACAATTGGAAAATAAAAGGAAATTAGAGAACGTTTACACAACATTGTACTAAAAACGGGAAGTTTTTCCTTTTCCTTACTGAAAAGTTTCAAGTACAGACGACAACATTGTCAAAACAATCCCAGTTCAAACAGGTCCGCAAAAATGGAAAAAAACACTATTATTCATGCCAGTTGGCGATGTCAACTTTGTAATGACACAGGGCTCCAGACTGCGACTAAATGCTCGCATTTTGCGACCATTTTTCCTTCCGGTGCGATCTAAATTTGCTAGCACTCGCACGACCACCATGACGTTGTTCAATATCAAATGGCAAACATAATTATAGCAGAACGAAAATGCACTACTCATTTGTGCTTCACGGACCGTTTATCAGTTTGGACCAGTCCAGCCGCGAGCTCTCATGAGCTGATCTTGATCACGCGACACTGTTACTACACAGCGCTGGGAGATCCAGAAAGCATTTGAATTAGCCACAGAATTAATAACATCGCTGTGAGATCTTATTCAAATTTGTCGCAGAGTTCTCCATTATTAACCATAGATACAAGATCAAACAGCCCTGATGTGTAAAACCAGGTGAAACATTGTGTCATGAATGAACAAGTTCTAGAGGGCTTTCAGTCCACAAATTTACAACATTCGCCATGGATTTAATGTAATGTAACTGTAACCATGGAAATTTGGCAGGAATAGTAAAACGCTTTAGATAAATTGTTCAGTGGGGTTTGACCAGTATGCAGTTAGAATAGGTTATTTATGTACAAATCATCCAAGCACCCCAATCTGAGTAATTTCTTATACAATTGATTCAAATGATTACATATTAAACTGTAAAGATGTTAAAGATTAATATGATTGTCGAAAGAATTCCAGGTGCAGTTCATTCTCAGCCAATAAGATTCAATGAGGCATTTTCATCTATTCTGACTGGTTATTTACTTTTGACAACGTTTCCAGAAGCAAAAATAATTCATTTCTTGTGCAAGAACACGGAGATTCACGAGTGCACAGGACACAGTTCAAGCGCACACAATATCTGAGAGAGGAGAATCAGGTCATAAGAGATCTGCATACAGTGGAGAGCGCGCGTCCAGTTCTGTGAGCGCGCAAAGGAAACCCGCGAGCTCTCGACATTACAGTGTTATGACAAAACAAAGTCTGTATGATGAACAACACAAGTTACGATTCCAAACACAAAATCTAATTCGTATCGCTGCCTGTTCCTGATGCATTTTTAAGACCTTTAAAACGTGGATTTAAGACATTTTAATCTTAATTTACGCCTTGTTTTTACATTAAAGAATTGAAGACTTAATGTAGCACAACGGTTATTAAATATGAATGAAGAATAGACACCAACCTCCTTGTTCCTCGTGTTTTATTCTCCAGGGTTCTGGTTCACTCATGTCCTCCTCACTCTCCTCTTTAACAAACACCATCTTCACAGCAGCAGATCTCAGTTCAGTTGATGCTCCTCCAGATATTCCTGCTTCAAACCTTACCGTCTGTGAGGATGGGAATATTATTTATTGACCTGATTCAACATGTATCTTTCTATATACGAACAGTACACTTCTAACAGTTTGTAGTCAGTACCACAACACAATCTTCTTCCTCTGAGGTTTAATGGTGGTTGACAAACACACGGATGTGTCTTACCGCCACCCACTGGACTGGAGTGTGAAGCGTCGAGATGAGGGAAAATAATTTGGGCGATAAAACTTAACGCGTGTAGGCTATAGTTCACCGNTGGTATTATTTTTTAAATTAAAAATAATAATATTCTGTTTTATTTGTAGCATTATTGGATCATTTATTTCTTCTCTATCTATCTATAGCCTACTTCATAACTTTATGAAATTTATGTATAATCATTCATCAAATTCTAACATAACTGTGATTCTAAAAAGAAAGAAATTTTGTTAAATATATGTTTAACATAACTAAATAGCACACATACGTCTGCAAGATGTCTGTTAAAGATCACTTCATCTGGAAAGCATCTGCTGTTTACAAACATCTGATAGACGTCTTTAAGATGTCGGTTTTACATACATTCTAAATCATAAACAACTTAAAGACATCTTCTAAACGTCTATTTGACATCTGACAGGAAACGTCCTATAGACGTATTGCAGATGAGCAAACACTCTAAAAAATATGTCTTCCAGACGTAAACACACACGTCAAATAGACGTCTCCGAGATGTACGTGTGCTATCAGGGTGGCAGCGATTCACTTTTTTATTGAGTCACTTTAATCGTTCATTTAGCCAATTCGTAAGTCAGACTTAGGAAGAAAACAAACACCGATCCGATGTGAGTACTTTTGTCATTGCTAATTACAGACACTATTGAAAAATGAACTAACAAAACAGACGGCTGTTTTGGTAACTGGTTACAGTAACACTGATAGTTATGGCTGAATTGCAATGGATTAGCTAGCTAAAATATGTGTGGAGTGTACTTAGCTTTTGCAATATTCTCATACCTCCTTCTCAGTACATGCTTTATTCTTTTTAACGTCCCTCTTTGACCAGCAGTTTAATATAGTCTGCTAAGCAGCAGTTCTCTTCATTCTCTTCTCGTGCTCTCATTCAAGAAACAGTAGAGCACCACTCGCGTTGTGTTGGTGAAAGTGACGCGCATTGGTTGGGCGTTAGCAATCTGTTCAATGAAGGGGGAGTATATTTTGTCTAATTTATTATGGACAAACTCATGTTTGAAAAGAAACAAAATTATTGTTACAAAATAAATTAATTCTACATATTTTTCATTTGATCTACTGTGATTTTCATTTTGTAATATTTGAGGGGGGGGGATACCTCCCCCCACAAACTACGCCCCTGGGTGAGGTATATAAAAAAATATTTTTTACATACAAATATTTTACACTACTTATATTTGATCAAATGCTCAGGTTGTCTTTTATATCCAATGATCTTGGAAGGAATTAGAATTCTTCTGAAATGTTTAAAAATGGATCAGGGCCCATATGTATAAAACTTCTCAGAAATGCTTTTAAGTCTTAAGTTTTGATATAAAGAGTAGGACTTTTCTAAGAGTAGGATACTTTTATAAAGAAGCTAAAATCAACTTTTAGTAAAGTGTAAGACTGATTCTTAAGTGCTGACTTAAGTGTTGTGAACTAAGGACTACAATGATATCAACTAATAATGGCCGCCCTCAACCTCTGTATCAGCCAATAGCGAGTCTGCAAGGGTGAAGTCACAGCAGCACAACACCAATAATTATTAATAATAGTTATTTCAAAAAATTATTTTTATTATTAAAAAAATCATTAAAAAAAGACTGAAACATTTTAATATTTTATTAAAATAGCTTTGCATTGTGCAAAATTATCACAAATTAGTATTGATGGTGTGGAATCTTTTTCTACTGATATATGTCTCCTCACTTACAATTGGAGCAATGATGTGTCATGAGTTCATCAACGGCTCCAACAACTCCAGGGAAGCCCAATATCAACATAAAAGTGGCTTGCTTTTGCTGCATGGTTTGATTGTCAGTCAGAAATTGCTGATTGGCTACAAGTGTTATGCTGCTTGATCTGATCGTCTTTCAACAGCGTTTCTCAGAAATTGCTTACTGTTCCTTTAAATTGCTAATCTGCAGAGTGAGAATAGTGCAGATGAGATCAGACTCCTGATCTATTTAAAACTTTTCTCACACAGATGACGTGTGTAAGACATCTCTTCAGTGTGAATTCTCATGTTGTTACACATTGAGAGCAGGTATAAGGCCTTTTCAAGTATGAATTAACATGTGATTCTTAAGGCTTCCTTTATGTCTGAAAGATTTTCCACACTGAGAACAGCTGAAAGGCTTTTCTGAAGTATGAATTAACAAATGATACTTAAGGTGTGCTTTCTGTTTAAAACTCTTTCCACATTGAGGGCAGCAGAAAGCCTTTTCTCCAGTATGAAATAACAAGTGATTGTCAAGGTGTCCTTTCTGTGTAAAACTCTTTCCACATTGAGAGCAGATGAAAGGCTTATTTCCAGCATGAATTAACATGTGATTGTTAAGGCTTTGTTTACGTGTGAAAGTGTTTCCACACTGAGAGCAGGTGAAAGGCTTATTTCCAGCATGAATTAACAAGTGATTCTCAAGGCTTTCTTTACGTGTGAAAGTTTTTCCACACTGAGAGCAGCTGAAAGGCTTTTCTAAAGTGTGAATTAGTACATGTTTATTAAGGTGTCCTTTTTGTGTAAAACTCTTTCCACACTGGGAGCAGGTATAAGACTTTGTTCCTGTGTGAATAATCATGTGATTCTTAAGGCTTCTTTTTTGTTTAAAAGTCTTTCCACACTGAGAGCAGGTGAAAGGTTTTGTGACTTCTGTTATTTGAATGCTGCTTTGTGAGCAACAGTTTTCAGTTTTGGAGCAACTCAATGGTTTTTCTTCAGTGGCGTCATCATGAGCTTTCTGAAGCTGATATTTCTCCTCCACTTCATTCAGATCTTCTCTTTCCTCTTTCACTTTCACCAGACCTAAAAAGAAAACATTAAAATTATGAAAATAAATTGGGACGATTGGAAAATAAAAGGAAATTAGGGTACGTTTACACGACAATGTATTAAAAATGGAAAGTATTTCCTTTTTCCTTACTGAAAAGTACAGATGACAACATTGGTAAAACAATCCCAGTTCAAACAGATCCGCAAAAATGGAAAAAAACACTATTATTCATGCCAGGCCAGTAGTTGGGAGATCCAGAAAGCATTTGAATTAGCCACAGAATTAATAACATCGCTGTGAGATCTAATTCAAATTTGTCGCAGAGTTCTCCATTATTAACCATAGATATAAGATCAAACAGCCCTGATGTGTAAAACCAGGAGAAACATTGTGTCATGAATGAACAAGTTCTAGAGGGCTTTCAGTCCACAAATTTACAACATTCGCCATGGATTTAAAGGTCCCATGACATGCTGCTTTTTGGATGCTTTTATAGCACCGGATGAAGAAGTTGCAACTCAGCGGCTACAGCAGGACGTCTCCGAATGGTTAGTTTAAAACATTGTGTCTGGATATGGTACTTTAGTTGGTTTGTTTATGTATGCTGTTACAGTTATTATCATGTAGCTAATGCTAGCCTACATTCTTGGCT
>RJVU01057378.1:2879518-2930571 GCA_003731715.1 Anabarilius grahami
ATATATATATAAATTATCAGCTATAGACACTAACCAGCGCCACTATATTAGTCAGACCTTTTCGGATAGGTGCTGTTGTGGAAAATGTGCTACCATGCCAACGTCAATTATTTGTTTACATATTTTATATTTCATAAATCTTAAAAGTTTTTACAGTCTTTCTTATTACAATTACATCAGGCTCTGCAATCTGGAAATGTGAAAATCGCGTGCACCATAACACCAACAGCAGAACGGTTATCCAAACAAAGAAATGTACAACACTCGTGTTACAGTGTGTGTATTCTCACACACATACTTGATGCTGTCTACTTTTACATTAGCGACAGGGCTGTATTGGCCCACGCTGAGGAAACAGTCGTCGGTGAAACGTGTGCCGCAGACATACAAAACTATGGGAAGTTGTATCGGCGCATTACCAGAGAAAATAAAATTAACCCACAGTTTCTTCATAGGTTCGGATGAAGGAACTAAAAAAATACTTCGGTGTTCATTTGTACATCCAGACACTGAGCAACTGCCATGCTTCACTCGTTTGCAAGCCATGATGTCTCTCGAGGAAAAAAAAAAATATTGTGCTCGAATCTCACTGTAGTAGCTCATTTTCTCATGGGTGGGCAAAGCAGAGAAAGGGGAGGTAACATTTCCCCGTATGACAACATATAGGGAAGATTCCAGTTTGGGCCGTCTGAGCTTTCATTTTCTCAAAGGCGAAGCAAAATACCCAGGGCTTGGTTTACACCTATCGCTTTTTCTAGCCACTGGGGGACCATAGGCAGGCTAGGGGAACTCATATTAATGTTAAAAAACATCATAAAGTGAAATTTTCATGCCATGGGACCTTTAATGTAATGTAACTATAACCATGGAAATTTGGCAGGAATAGTAAAAAATCCCATTGGATTATTATTTTCTTCTTCTTTATTAAAGGCAGGCTAAGGCATTTTTCAAAAACGCTATTGGACATTGTTGATATTTGAAATCAACCCAAACAAACCCACCCCTCTCTTCATTGCTCCGCCTCCAAAACTCACCCTCCAATCCTAACCACCCTGCTCGAGTCAGTCTCGAACGCTGCTGGCATTTGAGTGTACTGACAATGACGCTAAACACAGCATTATCTAGCAGTCGTCAGTCTAGCAGTCGTACAAACAAGATTTTGTTGTTAGTCGCCAACAGCACAGCAGCTCCAGAAAATCAATGACACTCAAACCCAGTGTTACTCACATGTGAAGCAGAATCAAAGCAGCCTCCGTGTCTGTTTTCAGGCCTTCCCGCTTAGCTCTCTCCAGCGCTGGAAAGCTTTTCTAATATTAACTCTGGTCCTAAAGCCCTTGCCCAGTCATAAAACATCATTCCACTGATATTCTTTTGAGCTCTTTTGTATAAATTCACACGTTACAACTGTAAAATGTGCGTGTCATTTGCGTGTTCTGTGACCTGTAGCCTATCACATCATTTGTTGTGTTGACATAATTAAATGAGATGCTGCGTGTGAAAGTAGGGAAAAATATCACACACCAAACCGACGCTAAAGAACTTGCACTGATGAAAGCGGACTGTGTTGTCGCCTGCGTTGGTGGAAAAAAGCTGCATTTGAACACACCGTTCTGCTCCTGCGTAATGGAGACAACTGCCCATTTTTTCATAAATTTGACTATTTTCATCATTCAAAAGGGGAAAACGGCTCTGCAGAGTTATTTTGTTACACAAGCCAAATTTATTATATTTATATCCATTTGATTCAAAGTAAACTGTTGTAGCTTCAGGAAAGACTAAGAACATTATCTAGTAGCATCAGGGTTATTATAGTTAACTAAAATCATTAAAAAACATTTTTCATTGCTTGAAATAAATGTTAATACTGAAATAAAATAGTTTGTATAAATTAAGTAATAGGAAATCTGTTTATAATAAGCTATTGGGGGGTGGGGTTAGACTAGTCGACTGCAAAATTTCCGTTTAATCATTGCGCACATCCCTAATATCAAATAACTCAAGTGAATTTAAAATCATTGCAATAAATTTTAACTGAAACAATGACAAAAATAGGTAATTATGTTTCCAAACAAATTAACATCAAATGCAGCGTTAGATGTGATGCACAATAAATGCTCTGCTAGAATCACTGCTTGGACATGTATTGTTTGTTTGTTTGTTTATCCAGCATTTGTTTTCGGTTCCGATTTTAGTTTGATTTATTTATTTATTTTTTTCACGAAAACCCACTTCATATTGCCTACATTTAATTCCACTTTCTTCTTTTTCCACTTTTCCTAAAAGTGAATGTGACAGTTACAGTCACTACATTATCTTAAAATGCATTGAATCCATTGAATATTAATGTCATAATATTATGACTAATATGTGAAATTCACAATAGTGGTATATTTATTTAGTCTAAAGGTTTTACTTAGGGAATGATGATCTGTCCCTGATCTGATCCCTGAACTTCTGTCCTATAAATCAAAAGTTTTTTTTTATAAATATACATTTCAACACAAGTGCAAACAAAACCAAATGCTTTTTTTGTTTGTTTGTTTAGATAAATTGTTCAGTGGGGATTTACCAGTATAAAATTAGACTAGGTTTATGTGCAAATCATTCAAGCGCCCTCATCTGGGTATTTCTTATACATTTGATTCAAATGATTAAATATTAAACTGTAAAGATATTAAAAAATAATATGATTGTCGAAAGAATTCCAGGGGCAGTTCATTCTCAGCCAATAAGATTCAATGAGGCATTTTCATCGGTTAGTCGTCTACAGAGGGAATGCATCGACGTCACTTTCCCGCCGGAACGCGCTCCCTCAGGACTGAGTGGAAGAACCTGCTGTATGACTGCATGATATTGTCCAGCCCTAAAACATAGTTTTATAGTATAGTTTTTGTCAGTGTTTATTTAAAAACACACAATTATGCAGAATATAAGATAATATAATATTTAATTGATGAGTTGTCAACACCACATATAACAATACAATATTCGGTGTGATTTTACCTCAAAATTCAACAATTTGACACAAAATGATAAATGCCAATCCATGTTTCTCTGCTGGAGTCCAGATGTTACTGTGAATTGCAGTGATCCATTTGCTTCTTTTTTCTGTAGCTTTCGACAATCTTTAAATATATACCTCAGGTACAATATTTGTACAGTCAATCACGAAGCTCTTTCCCGTTTTGGATGTGTTTTGTGTGTTTTTCGCGGCATTCAAGCTGAAAACCAATGCTGCCGCTCAATCTTTTGCCACTCAGTGGGCGTGACCGCAGTCATAACGGTCGACGGAGATGTCTCTATTCTGACTGGTTAATAAGTTTTGACAACGTTTCCAGAAGAAAAGATAATTCATTTCTGTGCACAGGACACAGTTTAAGCGCACACAATAGAGAGGAGAATCAGGTCATAAGAGAGCACTGCATACAGTGGAGAGCGCGCGTCCAGTTCTGTGAGCGCGCAAAGGAAACCCGCGAGCTCTCGACATTACAGTGTTATGACAAAACAAAGTCTGTATGATGATCAGATCAACACAAGTTACGATTCCAAACACAAAATCTAATTCGTATCGCTGCCTGTTCCTCTTGCATGTTTAAGACCTTTGAAACGTGGATTTAAGACATTTTAATGTTAATTTACGCCTTGTTTTTACATTAAAGAATTAAAGACTTAATGTAGCACAACATATTAAAGATGAATGAAGAATAGACACCAACCTCCTTGTTCCTCGTGTTTTATTCTCCAGGGTTCTGGTTCACTCATGTCCTCCTCACTCTCCTCTTTAACAAACACCATCTTCACAGCAGCAGATCTCAGTTCAGTTGATGCTCCTCCAGATATTCCTGCTTCAAACCTTACCGTCTGTGAGGATGATTTATTGACCTGATTCAACATGTGTCTTTCTATCTACTAACAGTACACTTTTAACAGTAGTCAGTACCACAACACAATCTTCTTCCTCTGAGGTTTAATGGTGGTTGACAAACACATGCATGTGTCTTACCGCCACCCACTGGACTGGAGTATGAAGCGTCCATAGGCGGGAAAATAATTTGGGATGGGGGAACCGTTTCTTTTATAAGAGAAAAAAAAAAGATTTTTAAATACAAATATTCTACACTACTTATATTTTATACAAATGCTCAGATTCTCTTTTGTCTCCAACTATGATCTTGGAAGGAATTAGAATTCTTCTGAAATGTTTTAAAATTGGATCAAAATTTTTATTTGGACCACAGATGTCTTGTAGTTTGCTTGTCTTTGTTCCTATGTTCCCGCCATCATTAGATGTCATGATTACTTAGTATGTTACATAAATAGTTTTCATGATATGATGCGGGAATAATTCAAGACAGTTTCCCATTCACAATAAAATCTAGCCTTAGCTTGAAATTCCTTTTATCTAAATGGCAAGAGACTTTGTGACTTTTCCTACTCTTGCTATACTTCATATTCCAGTGCAATAAAATTGCTAAGATTTATTTTAATATTCATTATTTTGTAATAAATCCAAAAGCAAAAGATTCTAAAAGAACTATAAAAAATGAGCAGAAATGGCAAATGAGCTAATGAGTGATCCTCTGCAGCCGTTAATTTTATGTCATGTTAATGTTAAAAGTGTGTTTGTTTTCCACCAGGTGAAAGAAATCCTCAACTCAAAGCATGGCACAATCCATGTTATCTATAAAACCATTCTCAGAAAAGTCAATGTTATAGTACACAGAGAAAGAATGTGCACATTTGTATGTATAAAGTACATTTATTTGTGAAGCAATGTGTTACATGTAAACTTACATGTCTGCTTGTAAGTTACGTACAGTATAGTGAACAGAAAATTCTGGAAAACAGAAAATTTTGTAATGTCTCTCAGCCATCTCTCTTTCTACAGTTCCTCCCCCCCTTTCTCACTCTCTCTCCTCCCCCATTATGAGTGGACCGCCCCCTAATGCTGATTGGCAATGAGTGTTGTGCTGCTCAGTCCGATCCTCTTTCAACAGCGTTTCTCAGAACTTGCTTACTGTACCTTTAAATTGCCTTTCTGCAGATTAAAGCCTTGTTTAAGCCTTGTTTACACTGTACGTGTGTGCGGCACGTTACAGCTGGGATGTTTTTTGTTCTTGTCATCCATGACTGGACTTTTAAGTAAAATAAAGTATGGCATGGCAATAAACAATTAAACCGGACAAAATATGAAAAAAAAATCAAGGAAAAAACGCTGGACAAGCAAATCTCATGGTCTCGCAAATCCAGCTGCTTTGCTTCTGAAATGCTTCTGGTGTGTTGACACTGCGCAGAGGATGGAACAAAACCTTGCCGGAGCCGTAATGCACCGCAGACGTGTACAATGCAAACAAGGCTTTACACTGCACGCATGACTTTTAACATCTGTCCTGGGACTGCAGATGAAAAATAGCCTTCTGGCTAACTCTGGCATATTGGCAGAAATGTTTATGAATATGCACTGTCCCTGTAATAAATAAATAAATAAAATAATAAAAAAATCTGCGGTGCGTTACGGCTGCGACGCGGCTACCGGAGCGGATACGCTGTGACTAGTCAATGCTCGTGTTAACACCAGCCACGCCACGGTGTGTTTTAAAAGCATCCCAGAAGGGGCTAGCCACGGCGCTTCACTAAAGATAGACACTTCGCCTATTTTTGACAGAGACCAAGACGTGCAGCTCAAATACAAAATAAAGTCAAAATAATCACCCTGTGTAAACTCCTGCTCATATTTCACATCACTAGGAGGCCAGAAACTGATGACAAAAGATTCGTATTTTTGAATTTTTTTTGTCCTTGTCATCCATAACTGAATTTCTCGTGGTCTCGCAAATCAAGCCGCTTCACTGCTGAAATGCTTCTGGTGTGAGTTGACACCGTGCAGAGGACGGAACAAAACTTTGCCGGAGCCACAACGCACCGCAGACACGTGCAGTGTAAACAAGGCTTAAGAATGGTGCAGATGAGATCTTAGACTTGTGTTTTATGTAAAACTCTTCTCACATGAATGATGTGTGTAAGGCATCTCTTCTGTGTGAATTCTCATGTCATTCCACATTGAGGGCTGGTAAAAGGCCTTTTTTTCAAGCGTGAATTAACATGTGATACTTAAGGCTTCCTTTATGTCTGAAAGATTTTCCACACTGAGAGCAGGTGAAAGGCTTTTCTGAAGTATGAATTAACAAATGATCCTTAAGGTGTCCTTTCTGTGTAAAACTCTTTCCACACTGAGGGCAGGTGAAAGGCTTTATTCCAGTATGAATTAACATGTGAGTCTTAAGGTTTGCCTTACGCGTTAAAGATTTTCCACACTGAGGGCAGGTGAAAGGATTTTCTGAAGTGTGTATTAACAAATGATCCTTAAGGTGTGCTTTCTGTGTAAAGCTCTTTCCACAGTGAGAGCAACTAAAAGGCTTTATTCCAGCATGTATTAACATGTGCTTCTTAAGGTTTTCTTTAAGTGTGAAAGTGTTTCCACAATGAGGGCAGGTGAAAGGCTTTTCTGAAGTGTGACTTAGAAAATGGTCATTAAGGTGTGCTTTCTGTTTAAAACTCTTTCCACAGTGAGAGCAGATGAAAGGCTTTATTCCAGTATGAATTAACATGTGATTCTTAAGGATTTCTTTACGTGTGAAGCTCTTTCCACACTGAGAGCAGGTGAAAGGCTTTTTTCCAGTATGAATTAACATGTGAGTCTTAAGGCTTCCTTTATGTCTGAAAGTGTTTCCACACTGAGAGCAGGTAAAAGGCTTTTCTGAAGTGTGAGTAAGCAAATGATCATTAAGGTGTCCTTTCTGTGTAAAGCTCTTTCCACACTGAGAGCAGCTGAAAGGTTTTTTCCCAGTATGAATCAACATGTGACACTTAAGGATTCCTTTCTGTGTAAAACTCTTTCCACACTGAGAGCAGGTGAAAGGCTTTTTTCCTGTGTGAATTATTATATGACTCCAAAGGCTTCTTTTATGTTTAAAAGTCTTTTCACACTGAGAACAGGTGAAAGGTCTAGTGACTTGTGAGCAACTGTTTTCAGTTTTGGAGCAACCCAATGGTTTTTCTTCAGCGGTGACATCATGAGCTTTCTGATGCTGATATTTCTCCTCCACTTCATTCAGATCTTCTCTTTCCTCTTTCACTTTCACCAGACCTAAAATGAAAAAAAACAACAACAAAAAAAGACAAAAATCAATTGGGACAATTGGAAAATAAAAGGAAATTAGGGTAAGTTTACATGACAATGTACAGATGGTACTCAGCCAGAATGCTTTTTTTGTCGGGATAGCCTTTTCAAGCCAACATATTTCTATTGAAATGTACATTTATTGATCTGAAAATGATCTTTGTTATACATTTTCTGTAATTTGTATTATTTATTTTTAATTAATAATGATGACATTGTAAATATTTGCTCTTAACCAATGTTAGGTGACAGTCATTGTTTTACCATTGTTGATGCTTACGAAACAGCAGATTGGTCAAGCGTTTGGTTTTGTGAATCACTCATAAAACTGACAATGATAACCAATAGATAAATGATAAAGACTTGAGACTTGACTTGGACCTCAAAGACTTGAGACTTGACTTGGACCTCAAAGACTTGAGACTTGACTTGGACCTCAAAGACTTGAGACCTGACTTGGACCTCAAAGACTTGAGACTTGACTTGGACCTCAAAGACTTGAGACTTGACTTGGTCCTCAAAGACTTGGGCTCTTTGATGTGTCTTGACAGATTTCTGTAGCACCTCAGTTCAAGCGGCCCATGACACTACACACCATTTTTCAAGTTAAAGTCCACAACATTAATCTAACTCAGGGGTCTCAAACTCAGATTGGCTGGGGGCCGTTGCTGTGATTGACACCTCATAGGAGGGCCATTTTAACAGTCAAGCACAAGAAAGTTTCTCATGATTTACAAATAGTTGGAAACATTTGCCATATTGTAAGTACTAAAGTGAACAAAATATAAAACACTGGCCTAGTGGTTTTTGGATATTTTACTGCAAAAATATTACATTGCACCTTTAAACAGTTGTAAGCTTAGCGTACAACCCCCATATATTTAAAAATGCCACTGCTTTGTGATAATTGTTAGCTAGCCAAGTTACTGAAATGACTGAAATATCAGCAGATACAATGGGATTTATGGTAAACAGACTGATGTAGGCTATTTGCAATTAGTGTTGCTTTCGTCAACGAAAATTATGACTAAATATCATCGTCAACGAACCTTTATCACGTGACGAAAACGAGACGAGACGCAACGTAAATGCTGGTCATGTGACAATGACTAAAATTAAATGTATAATGCAATATGTTGACAAATAAAAACAAGACTAAATGTGGTTTACAAAATAAAAACTATACTAAAATGTCTCCATTTTCGTTGACCAAAACGAGACGAGACAAAATGTTATAATGTTATTTTGTCTCGTTTAGTCGCGTTATTATTATTATTTTGCAGTATTTCTGTTTCCTGTGTCTCACTTCAGGGGCTGCATCAGGTCGCACTGTGCAGACGCAGGCGACGTCACTTCCTCAAGCTCCACTATATAGAAGATGCAGCTGCAGTGAATTAGCGTAAACGACAACAAACAAAGTTAAGTCTGACAGAGAAAAGGAACGATATGTAGGGAAATGTAAATTTCACGTGCTCATAACTTAATGAAAAATGCAAAGATCATAGAAAATGCACATCATTATTTAAAGCAGATTCTGACGATTAAAATGAATCCAAAATCAACATAATATATTGCGTTGATCACAAGACATTACTCGCGGAATTATTTAACATACTTGGCTAAAAACAAGTTTCTCGTCTTTCCGGGATGCAGTGCGTATCCAATAAAGAATATTTCTCTGATCTTTTTCTTTTTGTCATTTATCAGCAGTTTTTTCAGCATGAAAATGTCCGAATGTAAATGTAATTTATATTTTCAAAAAAATTAAAAAGTGATCTATCAAATGATACCTACCTTTTGACTCTCCTTGCTACAGTTTTGGAGTTATGAGTCTTTACTTTAAGAGACATCTCAAGGCATTATAAGATATTATCTATAAGGTAACAATAATATAATAAGATAACCTTGTTTGAAATGGGTTTGGCTAAAAGAGAATTTTGGTTTTGTCTATACTACTAGGTACTTATACTATATTGACTGGGTTAAATTGAATTACATTACTAAAAAGAGACTAAAATACAATTTTCGTCGACTAAAACTAGACTAAAATAGTCATGGATAATTCTGACTAAAATAAGACTAAAAGGCTCAAACTTTTAGTCGACTGAAACTTGACTAGACTAAAAAGAGTATGGACGTGACTAAAACTTATAAAAACTAAAATGACAGCTTGACACAAAGACTAGACTAAAACTAAAATTAAAACAGGCCGCCAAAAACAACACTACTTGCAATATAGTCTAACACATCAAAAATGTATAGCAACCAAAGTGAAAAAATACACTTCCATAATGTACTTAAAGTTCTCTATTTTCACACACTAATTTTGTACTTAAAGCTGCAGTCCGCAAACTTTTTTTGGTTAAAAATTATCCAAAATCAACTTTTGAACAAGTACATAACCAGCCAGTGTTTAAAACTATCTAATTATCTTGTCTCGATTCACAACAGTAAGCTTGTAATAATGTTTTATAGTAAGAGCGACATGGCGGATTCTTGAGAAGTGGCCTACTTCTTAAGAACATCTAAATGTACTCAACTGTGCTATTTTGAGACCGCATAAATATGAACTAACATGTGCTTTCATGCAATGAAAATGATCCCTTTCACCCGACCCCACCCCTAAACCCTACCCACACTTTAACGTGGGCAAATCAGGTAATGCTCTCAAAAACACCCCTCTGTTTATGGCCTCGCCCATCAATCGTTAATGTCCTGCAGAGACCTGTACTTGCTACAGTGCCAGGGCTGCATTTTTGTCCCAGTCCACCCCTGCTCTCAGCCAATAAGATTCAATTGAATTTTCATCGCTCAGTCGTCTGTTCTGACTGGTTAATAACTTTTGATAACCTTTAATCCAGAAGCAAAAACAATTAATATCTAGTTCAAGTCAAGAACACGGAGAGACTCACGAGTGCACAGGACACAGTTTAAGCGCACACAATATCTCAATATCTGAGAGAGGAGAATCAGGTCACAAGAGAGCACTGCATACAGTGGAGAGCGCGCGTCCAGTTCTGTGAGCGCGCAAAGGAAATCCGCGAGCTGTCGCGGTAATTGGTCTTGACATTTGTAAATAACGCCACAATTTCAAAAAGCAACAAGGAAAAAATAAAATATAAATTGTATGTTCAGTTGCATGTTTAAGACCGTTGAAACGTGGATTTAAGACATTTTAATGTTAATTTACGCCTTGTTTTTACATTAAAGAATTTAAGACTAAATAGCACAACAGTTATTAAAGATGAATGAAGAATAGACACCAACCTCCTTGTTCCTCGTGTTTTATTCTCCAGGGTTCTGGTTCACTCATGTCCTCCTCACTCTCCTCTTTAACAAACACCATCTTCACAGCAGCAGATCTCAGTTCAGTTGATGCTCCTCCAGATATTCCTGCTTCAAACCTTACTACCGTCTGTGAGGATGATTTATTGACCTGATTCAACATGTATCTTTCTAAACTAAAAGTACACTTCTAACAGTTTATAGTCAGTATCACAACACAACACCAGAGATCATTCTGAAAACTAATCTTCTTTCTCTGAGGTTTAATGGTGGTTGGCAAACATATGTGTTTTACCGCCACCCACTGGACTGGAGTGTGAAGCGAGTTTTTTTTTTGGTACTGTGTGTTAAATACAAATATTCTACACATTTTATATAAATGCTCAGGTTCTCCTTTGTCTCCAACTATGATCTTGGAAGGAATTAGAATTCTTCTGAAATGTTTTAAAAATGGATCAGAATTGGATCAGAACCACAGTTTCAACACAGATGTCTCGGCTTTGTTTCTCTTTCATTATGGACATAGTTTCCTTGTCTGTGTTCTTATGTTCCCACCATCAGATGTCATGATTACTAAGTATGTAACTAATTAGAGCACAAGTTTTATCTAGTTCCTTTGCCTGTGTATTGAAGCCCTTCAATACACAGGCAAAGTGTATTGAAGGGCTGTTAGGGGGCAGTCGTGGCCTAATGGATAGAGAGTCGGACTTGTAACCCAAAGGTCATGGGTTCGAGTCTCAGGTCCGGCAGGGATTGTTGGTGAGGGGAGTGAACGTCCAGCGCTCTCCCCACCCTCAATACCACGACTGAGGTGAGACCCTTGAGCAAACCACCGTACCCCCAACTGCTCCCCGGGCGCCGCAGCAATGGCTGCCCACTGCTCCGGGTGTGTGTTCACGGTGTGTGTGTGCACTTGGATGGGTTAAATGCAGAGCACAAATTCCAAGTATGGGTCACCATACTTGGCCACATCTCACTTCACTTTCACTTCACTTTCAGTCCTTTCCGTTCATTGTCTGATGTTGGTTATGTTGATTCTTCTGTTATTTTATTAAAGTTGCTTGACTATTTTAAGTATGACTACTCTCATCTTTATCTTTTGTGCATGATGTCATTGTTTTGACAGATTTGCATTTTTGTTGTTTATATGGAGACCATTTTCAAAAACTTGCACTTTGAAACCAGTTTTCAGGCCACCAAGACGCCGCTGTCTTGTAAATGAACGGCCAAAATGCATTAAAAATGTATTAGTTTTTAGTTGAAAATGGTGTTGTGTAAACAGCCCCTTATTACCGTTATTCTTGGTGGACATACATTTATGGAGTATGTGTGTTTGACATATCTTCATAATTGAAAGGATCATTTTGCATGTGAAGACTCACATGATGAATGAATGTTTTTGGATGTTGTCTGAGAATCAACTCATCAGTTCTGATCAGAAATCCATATACATTTAGTTACTGTGCAAATTGTACAATTGTACTTACTCTTTGTTTCTGCCAAAACATATGCATTTTCTTAATTTAATAAGAAATTCAAATCAGGGGCCATATGTATAAAGCCTCTCAGAGTAAAATTTTAGTCTTAAGTATGTAAAAATTCTAAGAATGATGTAATTTTATATATAGTGCTTGCCCCTTTCCTGATTTTTTTGCATGTTTGTCACACTTTAATGTTTCAAATCATCGAACAAATGATGTAAAACAAGTAAACACAACATGCCGTTTTTAAATGAAGGTTTTTATTATGAAGGGAAAACAAAATCCAAACCCACATGGCCCTGTGTGAAAAAGTGCTTGCCCCCCGCTGTTAAAACATAACTTAACTGTGGTTTATCACACCTGAGTTCAGTTTCTCTAGCCACACCCAGGCCTGATTACTGCCACACCTGTTCGCAATCAAGAAATCACTTAAATAGGACCTGCCTGACAAAGTAAAGTAGACCAAAAGATCCTCAAAAGCTACACATCATGTTGAAATCCAAAGAAATTCAGGAACAAATGAGATCTATCAGTCTGGAAAAGGTTATAAAGCCATTTCTAAAGCTTTGGGACCAGCGAACCACAGTGAGAGCCATTATTCACAAATGGCGAAAGCATGGAACAGTGGTGAACCTTCCCAGGAGTGGCCGGCCGACCAAAATTACCCCAAGAGCGCAGCGACAACTCATCTAAGAGGTCACAAAAGACCCCACAACAACATCCAAAGAACTGCAGGCCTCACTTGCCTCAGTTAAGGTCAGTGTTCATGACTCCACCATAAGAAAGAGACTGGGCAAAAATGGCCTGCATTTTTGGGAAAATACTCTGTGGACTGACGAGACAAAAGTTGAACTTTTTGGAAGGTGTGTGTCCCATTATGTCTGGCGTAAAAATAACACAGCATTTCAGAAAAAGAACATCATACCAACAGTAAAATATGGTGGTGGTAGTGTGATGATCTGGCGTTGTTTTGCTGCTTCAGGACCTGGAAGACTTGCTGTGATAAATGGAAGCATGAATTCCGCTGTCTACCAAAAGATCCTGAAGGACTAAGTCCGGCCATCTGTTTGTGACCTCAAGCTGAAGCAAACTTGGGTTCTGCAGCAGGACAATTATCCAAAACACACCAGCAAGTCCACCTCTGAATGGCTGAAGAAAAACAAAATGAAGACTTTGGAGTGGCCTAGTCAAAGTCCTGACCTCAATCCTATTGAGATGCTGTGGCATGACCTTAAAAAGGCGGTTCATGCTCGAAAACCCTCCAATGTGGCTGAATTACAACAATTCTGCAAAGATGAGTGGGCCAAAACTCCTCCACAGCGCTGTAACAGACTCATTGCAAGTTATCGCAAACTCTTGATTGCAGTTGTTGGTGCTAAGGGTGGCCCAGGATTTAGTGTTCCCTTCATAATAAACCTTNCAGTTAAGGCCCCGGTATACTTTAAACAAAATTGAAGAATGAACTGATGTGATTTCATTTCGAACAAAATCAGGCCAAAATGAAGTTCGTTTTGTGTTCTTTTCGGAAGTTCGAAACGGCTTACCAAAGCAAACTTTCAGGAAAACACCTTCGTACTACCATTGGTCAGTGATGATAATGTAATAGGAGGTGTGCGCTGAGGCTCCGCCTTCACTCGCGTGGAGACTCATTTCGTGTGTTTGAATTCATCGAGGTAAGATCTCCACGGGTGAAAACATGAACACACTGGATAGCCGCTTTATAGTACAAAATGAAGTTGTGCTTGTCAAATAATGAGACACTAACACTGTTTTTCATGTTTGATATTGTAAGGCTGTTTGATTTTAAGCAATCTATTGAATAAAGTGCTATATGAAGACGTGACGTGACTGGAGTGCTAATTTGCAGAGCTCGTGTTAACTTACCCATGTTGTTATGATCAGACGCTTTTCTTATGCTTTCTATAAAAAATGCTTTGTTTTCTCATTTTTGTTGTGTTTATTTTGTCACTGAGAAGAAAGTGCATGGCACGTATCTACATATTCATCTAACCGTTACTCTTAGCAGTGTGAGGGGCGTCAGATGTTCGATTACAGTGTATCGCTGGTCAAGCATTTCGAACTTCGCTTTACCCCTAAACGAAGAACGAAAAAGAACTTCGTTTGAAGTATACCGGGGCCTTTATTTTTCTGACAAAATATTTCTGGCAAAAAAAAAAAAGCCAAATTACAGCTACAGGTTTCAGAAATACTAAAAAGCACATTGACAACAACATAATTAAGTTATATATTCATTGTTCCTCTTGAGCCAATTAGGAATTGAGCTCTCTGGGTTGCTCTCAACATCTGTTGAAACATAAAAATGCAATGTGTTTATTGTATGTTAATTGTGCTTCGTTACTGCTCTTCTGAATGGATACCATTGATTGCCTGTGTTCACTATATCAAGGTTGATCTCTCTAGCTAACATTAGCTACTAGCTAAAACCTTTTTTTAAAAAGGTGCGCTAAGTATAAGGGTACAATTACACCACAACAATAAACAATACTAGACAACAACATTATCAAAACCATCCATTCACATGCATTTGTGAAAAAAACTAACACTGTATTGTTCATACCAGGCCAGTAGTTGGCGATGTCACTTTGTAAAGAATCACTACGCAGCTATACTGAACAAATAATACACTCAATATCACTGTCTTCACAAATTTGCATTATTTTAGTTTACATGGAGAAGATAACAGTATAATTTTCAAAAATGTTCAATTTGAAACCCATTTTCAAAAGTTTGCATTTTTAGGCTCCCAAAACACCATTGTCATGTAAATGAACGGATAAAATCATAACTGTTCTTCTTCCAGTGATATTCCTGTGATCCTTTCTCCTTTGTAATGTCTCTCAGCCATCTCTTTTTCCCCCCCTTTCTCACTCTCTCCTCCCTCATTATGAGTGGACACGCCCCCAATTGCTGATTGATCTGATCCCCTTTCAACAGTGTTTCTCAGAAATTGCTTACTGTACCTTTAAATTGCCTTTCTGCAGAGTGAGAATAGTGCAGATGAGATCAGACTCCTGATCTATTTAAAACTCTTCTCACACAGATGACGTATGTAAGACATCTCTTCAGTGTGAATTCTCATGTCGTTCCACATTGAGAGCAGGTATCCGGCCTTTTTCAAATATGAATTAACATGTGATACTTAAGGCTTCCTTTATGTCTGAAAGATTTTCCACACTGAGAGCAGGTAAAAGGCTTTTCTGATGTATGAATTAACAAATGATACTTAAGGTGTGCTTTCTGTTTAAAACTCCTTCCACATTGAGGGCAGGTAAAAGGCTTTTGTGAAGTATGAATTAACAAATGATACTTAAGGTGTGAGTTCTGTGTAAAACTCTTTCCACACTGTGAGCAGCAGAAAGGCTTTTTTCCAGCATGAATTAACAAGTGATTGTTAAGGTTGTCTTTACGTGTAAAAGTATTTCCACACTGTGAGCAGCAGAAAGGCCTTTTTCCAGTATGAATTAACAAGTGATTGTTAAGGTGTGCTTTCTGTGTAAAACTCTTTCCACAGTGAGAGCAGATAAAAGGCTTCATTCCAGTATGTATTAACATGTGCTTCTTAAGGTTCTCTTTACGTGTAAAACCCTTTCCACACTGTACGCAGGTGAAAGGATTATTTTCAGCATGAATTAACATGTGATTCTTAAGGCTTTCTTTACGTGTGAAAGTGTTTCCACACTGAGAGCAGGTGAAAGGCTTTTCTGAAGTGTGAGATACCAAATGATCATTAAGGTGTGCTTTCTTTGTAAAACTCTTTCCACACTGGGAGCAGGTAAAAGGATTTTTTTCTGTATGAATTATCATGTGACTCTTAAGGCTTCTTTTATGTTTAAAAGGCTTTCCACACTGAGAGCAGGTGAAAGGTCTTGTGACTTCTGTTATTTGAATGCTGCTTTGTGAGCAACTGTTTTCAGTTTTGGAGGAACTCAATGGTTTTTCTTCAGAGGTGTCATCATGAGCTTTCTGAAGCTGATATTTCTCCTCCACTTCATTTAGATCTGCTCTTTCCTCTTTCACTTTCACCAGGCCTAAAAATAAAACATTAAAAAGACGAAAATAAATTAGGACATTTGGAAAATAAAAGGAAATTAGGGTACGTTTACACGACAATGTACTAAAAACGGAAGGTTTTTCCTTTTCCTTACTGAAAAGTTTCAAGTACAGACAACAACATTGTCAAAACAATCCCAGTTCAGACAGATGGGCAAAAACGGGGAAAAATACACTGTATTATTCATGCCAGGCCAGTAGTTGGCGACGACAACTTTGTTAAGAATCACTACGCACCTGAACACTTACACATGCGCATAACACAGGGCTCCAGACTGCGACTAAATGCTTGCATTTTGCGACCATTTTTCCTGCCGGTGCGACATAAATTGCTTTACACAGTAGTAAAGTACTTCAAAGCTCTAATTATCATACTTAAATGTTATTTTTAACATGATGACCAAAACATTATTTGTTCATCCATCATAAATTACCCCATGTATAAAACTAAAAGTTTCAACATGTAGGAAAACTCACACTTATTTAAAGATAAAAAGACGTAAAATTACCATTGTAACCAGTAGGTTGCTGCATTTCCAATCCCTAATATATTTTTTCAGTCGTTTCGCTTTTAAATTCTTTAATATTATGAAGGCATAAAATGAATATTATTTAGACATTGAGTAATGATGCTGCACTCACATGTTAATCTGGAGCCTTTCAAACTTAAAATTAAACTGCACATTGTGATTTCTGTAATTTATTTATTACCAAGGCATTTGTCAGTAATGCAGTCAAAATGGGGGAAATGTGAATAACTGCACTGCAGTTCGACTTAAGGTGTGCCCCTAAATTTTCAGTAAGCAAGGGGCAACAGTGCTCTTAGTAAATAAAGTTAACCCAAACAAACCCACCCCTCTCTTAAATGCTCCGCCTCAAACTCACCCTCCAATCCTAACCACCCAATCCTAAACACAGCATTCTCTAGCGGTCGTCAGTGTGCAGTGGTTTATCTGCACAACTCTCACTATCTGGCCACTGTTACACACGCAATGCAAGTGGATGTCTGTTTATCACAGCTGACATGCAACAAAATAATGATTAACAAATAATAAAGCGTAGATGGTGAACGAACAACAAGGAAGCACAAAAAATAAATGTATAGTACACAAGAGTAAATACAAACAAGACTTTGTTGTTAGTCGCCAACAGCACAGCAGCTCCAGAAAATCAATGACACTCAAACCCAGTGTTACTCACATGTGAAGCAGAATCAAAGCAGCCTCCGTATCTGATTTCAGGCCTTCCCGCTTAGCTCTCTCCAGCGCTGGAAAGCTTTTCTAATATTAACGCGGGTCCTAAAGCCCTTGCCCAGTAATAAACCTTGATTCCAGTGATATTCTTTTGAGCTCTTTTGTATTAATTCACACGTTACAACTGTAAAATTTGCATGTTATTTGCGTGTTCTGTGACCAGTAGCCTATCACATCATTTGTTGTGTTGACATAATTAAATGAGATGCTGCGTGTGAAAGTAGGGAAAAATATCACACACCAAACCGACGCTAAAAAACTTGCGCTGATGAAAGCGGACTGTGTAGTCGCCTGCAGTGGTGGAAAAAAGCTGCATTTGAACACACCGTTCTGCTCCTGCGTAAGGTGACAACTGCCCATTTCTCGTGCTATTTTTATGTAAAGTGTTGCTCTTAATCTAGGCAGTTACTGCAGGAAGGTATGAGGAAAAGACGGGTGCAGGAAGCTGACCTTTTTGGTGGCTGTGCATTTTAGAACATCTAAATACTATCCCTCCCTCCTCCGAAAAGCAAAAGTGTGTGGATGAAGGCCCTTAGTAATGATATACTGAGTTCCTTCAGTGTATTTAATTTGTTGTTTCAATTTTACTCCAGTTTAAAGTTTGCCGCCGCCATTGCGCATTCTGATGACCCCTGGCCTCTTGACGTGATGTAGATGCAAAGTATTCGGTTTAACTCGTTTACATGGCAGAATTTTTATTTTGTTCGGTTTATAAAGGTTTATCCCACTCCTCTCAAACTGATTACAATTTAATTTGATTTGGGCATTTTTATTCCAATTGGGGTTATTTATAGCATTGTCATTCAGATTGGACTTTTAAACTGATTATAATGTTCCATGTAAACGCACCTATTCATTAGCGATCAATAGGTTGATAATGTCAACCTATTGCTTGAACTAATGCTGATCAGTTATGAAAAGTTTACTTTATATTATTGATATTGAATTGTGTTGTAAGCGGTTGTAACAATGAAAATGTATCTTCCTCATCCGAGCTTGAATGAGCAGCAAAAGTAAAGCACATACATTTCAAAATAAGAGTCCTGCTGTATTTCTGCCTGTTCATTAATCAGTCAAGTACTATGTATATCCAAGTCCCCTGTTTGTTATTTGGTTACACAAACCAAATTTAATATATTTATATCCATATATTTATATTTATTTTCATTTGATTCAAAGTAAACGGTTGTAGCTTCAGGAAGGAAGGACTAAGAACACTATTTGACACATTATTCAATTTAAAGATTTAGTAGCATGAGGGTTATTATAGTTAACTAAAACCATTAAAAAACATTTTTCATTGCTTGAAATAAATGTTAATACTGAAATAAAAATGTATACAAATAAGTAATAGGAAATCTGTTTATAATAAGCTATTGGGGTGGGGTTAGACTAGTCAACTAGTCGGTTGCAAAATTTCAGTTTAAACGGTTATGAAATTAGTCATTGTGCACATCCCTTATATCAAATAACTCAACTGAATTTAAAATCATTGCAATAAATTTTCAACTGAAATAATGACAATAATAGATAATTATGTTTCCAATCAAATCAACATCAAATGCAGTGGTAGATGTGACAAGATATCACAATAAATGCTCTGCTAGAATCGCTGCTTGGACATGTATTGTTTGTTTGTTTGTTCATCCAGCATTTGTTTTCGGTTCTGATTTTAGTTAGATTTTTTTTTTTTCCTCCATGAAAACCCACTTCATATTACCTATATTTAATGCCACTTTCCTCTAAAACAGTGAATGTGACAGTTACAGGTCACTACATTATCTTAAAATGCATTAAATCCTTTGAATTTAAAGTTATAATATTATGACTAATATGTGAAATTCACAATAGTGGTATATTTAGTCTAAATATTTTACTTGGGTAATGATGATCTGACCCTGATCTAAATAGTTCTGTCCAAAATCAGAAGCTTTTTTATATTTTTCAACACAAGTGTAAACAAAACAAAATGCTTTTTTTGTTTAGATAAATTGTTCAGTGGGGTTTGACCAGTATGCAATTAGACTAGGTTTATGTATAATCCAATTTCTTATACATTTGATTCAAATGATTAAATATTAAACAGTAAAGATATTAAAGATTAATATGATTGTCGAAAGAATTGCAGGTGCCGTTCACTCTCAGCCAATACGATTCAATGAGGCATTTTCATCGTCACTTTCCCTCAGCTGGATTGAGTGGAAAAAGAACCTGCGTGACTGGATTTAATAGGGGAAACTGCGAAAACGCGAGTACAACAAATAAAGGTTGGACTCGAAAGTGTTCCTTACAACTTAATCCATAGATATTGACATGCAGCCGGGAGTCGTGTTTCCTGACATTTAAATGTGCCTAATTTCGACGCTGGGGAAATACATAAAGCAAATCTGCCTGTGAATGCTTTATATAACTGGGTCATTCTACAGAAACGTCTGTCCCTAGCCTTTACAGAAATATTACACTTGAAAAACACTTTAGGATTAAAAATTTTTAATATTTTAATATGAAACAATATGTTATTTGAACAATTAAACCTTCTTGAGCCATCAATGTGGCAATATTTGTTTTTTAATTCTAAGATTCCAAGCACCACAGAAGCTCTCGTCCCCACAGTCATGTACAGAGGGAAAGTGCTTTATTTTGAGCTCAGAAACAGGTTTTTCTACCATTTTAAATACAATAATGTATACATAACTATCAAATATATAATGTAAATGACATAAAAAAAACAAATGGCGAATAAATATCATAAAATATATAATGAATGTAGTGGGTCACTGGTGTTACCTTTAACAAAAATCTCTTATTTTGAAGAAGAAGAAGAAAAAAAATAAATAAAAAAAAAATAAAAAAATAAAAATCACACTGATGACATCACTTGACTTCCTTCTTCCTATTTCCTGAAGATCAATGAAGAAAGGCCAATGGAAAGTCCACTATCTCTTTTCAGTTATCAGAAATTTTAATTAGAAAATCATAATTTCATATGAAGCTTTTAGTTGAAGTCACTGGTGTGACCTACTTTATTGTTACGGAATTATAAAAAACTAGAATACAAATGGATTAAATTACTTGATTTAGTGAATTTATCATGATTGACAACATGTGGATTGATTCCTTGCAGCAGCCATTGTGTAAAATGCATTTTTCATGAAAATTGTCACTGGTGTTACCTTTTTATGAAAATGTCACTGGTGTTACCCGTTTATAGATAAACTTTATTTAAACCTATTCGTTAAGTTCTTTTGCATAAAATAGCACTAAGATTACATGATTCTAACTTTTCTTTCTCATTGTTAATCCTCCTTTGGTCAGATATGGCTAAATTAAGGGTATATGGCTAATTTCAGTACAGTGACTTTACAGACAGCATATTTTACAGACAGTTTTAAAATGTTGTTTATGATCTTTTACTGACTGCTTATACTAAGTGTCAATGAAAGTATACCAAATGTAAAAATTTAGTCTCATCTACTTAATTATAGTTGAAGAATAAGGATCTTTGGTCTTGTGTATACGTCACTGGTGATTCATTTTGTCACTGGTGTTACTGTTTTTTGTCTGGCATGTGTATGTGTCATATGTGACACGATAATAATTTTACATTCATTGAATTCTGCTACACTCAAGAATTAAGATGTAAAGCATTGCATCATTACTTTTTTATAACTGTTTTTCAAATAATTTTATTGTTATAGCAAATACATGGTTGCTATAATTGAATTAACATCATTCAAAATAAATAAAAAAATCATTAAGCTGTCATTTATGTGTATTCATAAAGTCAAAGTGTAATATAATAATGTGGTCTAAGTTTAAATGTTAAAAAAATAAATACATTTTAAGAAATTTTGTCATACCAAAAGTGGCCGTTTCTGTATAGGTAGGTCTAAATCCGAGTAATCACTTATATCAATGTTATATATCATCATATCGTCCAGCACTAAAACTTGTATAGTTTTTGTCAGTGTTTATTTAAAAACACCTAATTATGCAGAATATATGATAATATAATATTTAATTGATGAGTTGTCAACACCACATAATAACAATACAATATACGGTATGATTTTACCTCAAAATCCAACAATTTGACACAAAATGATAACTTCAAATCATGTTTCTCTGCTGGAGTCCAGCCGTTTCTGTGAATTGCAGTGATCCATTTGCTTCTTTTTTCTGTAGCTTTCGGCAGTCTTTAAATAAATACCTCAGGTTTTGTGTCAAAGCTATTTGTACAGTCAATCACGAAGCTCTTTCCCGTTTTGGACGTGTTTTGTGTGTTTTTCGCGGCATTCAAGCTGAAAACTAATGCTGCCACTCAGTCTTTTGCCACTCAGTGGGCGTGACCGCAGCCATAACGGTCGACGGAGATGTCACGTGCCTCTATTCTGACTGGTTAAAACTTTTGTTTCCAGAAGCAAAAATAATGCATTTCTAGTTCAAGAACACGGAGAGACTCACGAGTGCACAGGACACAGTTTAAGCGCACACAATATCTGAGAGAGGAGAATCAGGTCATAAGAGATCTACATACAGTGGAGAGCGCGCGTCCAGTTCTGTGAGCGCGCAAAGGAAACCCGCGAGATTCATGCGATCTAACGAGGCAAAATAAAATAAATCGTATCGCTGCCGGTTTAGTTGTATTTTTAAAACGTGGATTTAAGACATTTTAATCTTAATTTACGCCTTGTTTTTACATTAAATAATTTAAGACTAAATGTAGCACAACAGTTATTAAAGATGAATGAAGAATAGACACCAACCTCCTTGTTCCTCGTGTTTTATTCTCCAGGGTTCTGGTTCACTCATGTCCTCCTCACTCTCCTCTTTAACAAACACCATCTTCACAGCAGCAGATCTCAGTTCAGTTGATGCTCCTCCAGATATTCCTGCTTCAAACCTTACTACCGTCTGTGAGGATGATTTATTGACCTGATTCAACATGTGTCTTTCTATATACTAAAAGTACACTTCTAACAGTTTAGTACCACAACACAATCTTCTTCCTCTGAGGTTTAATGGTGGTTGACAAACACACGCATGTGTCTTACCGCCACCCACTGGACTGGAGTGTGAAGCGTCGAGATGAGGGAAAAAATAACGAAATGAAAAAGACTTTGACATTTGCTAAAATTATATAGCCTATCCTATGAGTATTGGAGTTATATCAATAGCCTACAGGCTTGAGTGAGGAGAAGAAAAGAGAAACGAGAGACACAAGTTTTTTCCAGTCACATATTTCAGTGAAAATCATGTTCTCCAATGTTTAACTTTTCATAAACATTCTACATTTCGCAGAATGACTGATTTGACATGAAATAGGGGTGAAATCAGCTTGAAATAGGGACACTTTTGGTATATTAAACACCAATAAATTTCGAAATGTTTCAAAACACTTATAATGTAACGAAGCCTTGTTTACTGAAATCACGTGACTTTGGCAGTTTGGTCCTAACGCCCCAGTAGTGATGGGGACATTACTGAAACAAGCAGATGAGACGTTAAACCGAGGTCCTGACTCTCTGTGGTCATTAAAAATTCCCATGGCACTTCTCGTAAAGAGTAGGAGTGTAACCCCGGTGTCCTGGCCAAATTCCCTCCGTTGGCCCTTACCAAACATGGCCTCGATAATCCCTAACCACTGAATTGGCTCAATCACTCTTTCTCCTCTCGACATAGCTGGTTGTATAAATAAACAATTGTACGATCACAGATTTATATGTCTAGCTCTATAAACAGTACTTGAATACTGGTTATGAGTTTAATCAGCATGGTAAAGGGCATTAGAGAACTAGACATAAAGCAAACCAATACACAAATACAAACTCTATACCAATGAATATAATACTGTACTGCATGCCCAGCGCATGTAGTGCTAACAGGTACTATATCTTGTGCGTTTTGCCTTTACTCTCCCAAAACTTGTCAACAAGGCTACTTTATGTGAATGTGAGTGCATTAGCAGGTAGTTGCTGATCGCAGATGTTTGATTTATTAGATGAAGAAATGACTGCAGCTGATGATGAGGCTCAAACCAGCATATCCAGTAGACTTTGACTATTTAATTTTACTTAACATTGTTTTATTTATCCGCTATATTGACAAGACAATTTTGAAGGATATTGGTTTACTTATGACCTTTTTGTGCACTTGAGCTTAACTGAGACTTGAGAGTTTGTAGACGTTTAAAAGGTTGTGTCGACCTTGATTTATTGCAACGTTCATTTTGATTTTAGAAAATAAACTTGACTTCTCATCTTACAAATCAATTATTTAGTATTTTCACTGGCAGTCTCTCAGGACTAGTGCATCTCTGAGCCTACATTCAGCATAAATAAAAATACTTAAGTACTGTTAAAATCAGATACTTTAAGACTTTTACTCAAGTCGTATTGGAATTGGTTACTTGTATCTTGTAGTGGAGTCATTTTCGATGTAAGGTATCAGTACTTTTACTCAAGTATGGTTTTCAGGTACTCTTTACACCTCTGAAAAGTCAATGCTATAATACACAGAGAAAGAATATGCACATTTATATGTATACAGTACATTTATTTGTGTAGCAATGTGTTACATGTAAACTGAAAATTCACACTTGCATGTCTTTTTTACACATTTCTTTCATGAGAAGTCATAATATAGTGAAAAGAAAATTCTGGGAAAATAGAAGTTCTGAAAAAAAAAACCAAATTGTACCTCCTCACAGAACATAACACTACAAGTTCCAAAATTCTTGGTGGACTCTGGTAGAGATTTATGGAGTATACGTGTGTTTGACATATCTCATATATAGCTCATAAGTGAACGGATCATTCTGCATGTGAAGGCTCACATGATGAAAGAATGTTTGGATATTGTCTGAGAATCAACTCATCAGTTCTGATCAGAAATCCATATACATTGTTATTTTGTAAATTGTACAATTGTTCTTACTCTTTGTAAACGTGCCAAAACACATCAATTTGCCTAAACAATGAGTTCAGCCCAAGCTTTACTCACCCTCAAGCCATCCTAGGTGTATATGACTCTCTTCTTTCTGATGAACACAATCTGAGAAATATAAAAAAAAAATATCCTGATGCATCCAAGCTTTACAATGGCAGCAAGCGAGGATTAACAAGTATGAGCTGAAGAAAATGTCTTCATCCACATCCATCCATCATAAACTCCACGCAGCTCCAGGGGCTGATAAAGACCTTCCGAAGCAAAGCAATGCATTTATGTAAAAAAATATCCATATTAACAAGTTATGAAGTAAAATATCAAGCTTCCGCCAGACCGTTTTCTGTATTCAATGTACAAAGAAATGTTAAATATGGATATTTGTTTTTACACAAATGCATCGCTTCACTTCACTTCAGAAAGCCTTTATTAAGTCATGTGGAGATTACATTTATGATGGATGGATGTGGATGGAGGCACTTTCTTCAGCTCATACTCATAAACCATGTTCACTGCCATTATAAAGCTGGGATGCGTCAGGATATTTATTAATATTTCACCGATTGTGTTCATCAGAAAGAAGAAAGTCATATACACCTAGGATGGCTTGAGGGCGAGCAAAGCTTGGGCTAATTTTCATTTCAAAGTGAACTAATCCTTTAAATTAATGAGAAATTAAAATCTGGTGTGAACAGGAAACTAATTGTTGAGACCTGCACTTATAGTTTTGAGAGAGAGAAAAAAAAAAACTAATTTAGGAATTGAGCCAGTGACTCAGAAAAAGAAAAAGAAAAAAAATGCACTCTGGGCTTGCTTTCAACATCTGTTAAAACATAAAAATGCAAGAAATGTTAATATGTTAATTGTGCTTTGTTACTGCTCTTCTGAACTGATAGTTGAACTCTCTAGCTAACATTAGCTACCAGCTAAAACCTTTTTCCAAAAGGGGTGCTAAGTAGGGTACGATTACCCCACAATGATGTACATATAGATGACAACATTATCAAAACCATCCGTTCACACACATCACACACAAACTAAAAACACTGTATTGTTCATGCCAAGCATTTTTAGGCTCCTAAAACACCATTGTCATGTAAATGAACGGATAAAATCATAACTGTTCTTTTCCAGTGATTTTCCTGTGATCTTTTCTCCTTTGTAATGTCTCTGTCATCTCTTTTTCTATTTTTTTCCCCTTTCTCACTCTCTCCTCCCCCATTATTAGTGGACACGCCCCCAATTGCTGATTGGCTTCGAGCGTTTCTCAGAAATTGCTTACTGTACCTTTAAATTGCCTTTCTGCAGAGTGAGAATAGTGCAGATTAGATCTCAGACTCCTGATCTATTTAAAACTCTTCTCACATGAATGACGTGTGTAAGACATCTCTTCAGTGTGAATTCTCATGTCGTTCCACATTGAGAGCAGGTGAAATTCTCTTCTTTTATGTTATTTATGGCCTTTTTCAAGTATGAATCAACATGTGCTTCTTCAGGCTTCTTTTACATGTGAAAGTGTTTCCACATTGAGAGCAGGTAAAAGACTTTTCTGAAGTGTGAATAAACAAATGATATGTAACAATGTGATTCTTAAGGCTTCCTTTATGTCTGAAAGTGTTTCCACATTGAGAGCAGGTAAAAGCCTTTTCTCCAGTATGAATTAACAAATGATACTTAAGGTGAGCTTTCTGTGTAAAACTCTTTCCACAGTGAGAGCAGGTGAAAGGCTTTTTCCCAGCATGAATTAGCATGTGAGTATTAAGGTTCTCTTTACGCGTGAAACTCTTTCCACACTGAGAGCAGGCGAAAGGCCTTTTTCCAGCATGAATTAACATGTGAGTATTAAGGCTTCCTTTACGTGTGAAAGTTTTTCCACACTGAGGACAGGTGAAAGGCTTTTCTGAAGTGTGAGATACCAAATGATCATTAAGGTGTCCTTTCTTTGTAAAGGTCCTTCCACACTGGGAGCAGGGGAAAGGCTTTTTTCCCGTATGAAGTAACATGTGACTCTTAAGGCTTCCTTTATGTTTAAAACTCTTTCCACACTGAGAGCAGGTGAAAGGCTTTTTTCCTGTATGAAGTAACATGTGACTCTTAAGGCTTCCTTTATGTTTAAAACTCTGTCCACACTGAGAGCAGCTGAATAGCCTTCTGACTTCTGTTATTTGAATGCTGCTTTGTGAGCAACTGTTTTCAGTTTTGGAGCAACTCAATGGTTTTTCTTCAGCGGTGTCATCATGAGCTTTTTGTTGCTGATATTTCTCCTCCACTTCATTCAGATCTTCTCTTTCCTCTTTCACTTTAATCAGGCCTAGAATAAAAACATTAAAATGATATAAATCAATTGGGACAATTGGAAAACAAAAGGAAATAGGCTTAAGTGGCGATTGATGGTGGATAGTAATAGGCACTATATGTAATGTACTGGTGGTGAAAGCCTATTGCGCTGTCGAGGCTCACGCAACCTCTTGAGAAGAATTCAAAACAAATGAAGAGTTATTCAGTTATCAAAAGAAACTTAGTTATCATGTTGAAATAAAAATTCAATATGTGGGGTTTTAATAGCCTATTTACAACATATGATAAAGTTAATCACACGACCAAAAGTGCTGAATTCCTGAATATCACCTTGATTGAAATTGTGACTAATTTCATACAGCAGTTCAATAAACAAGTAGTTAATACTAATCACTTACGTTTTAGGTGCAATCTTGCCTGTTTTTTATTTTATTGTAGCAGTGAAAATGGTCCCAAACAAAGCAGAACCAGCGCATCTCGCAGCTCAGCCGTTTTGATTGATTCAGCATTTTGAACGAATCGGTTGAGTGAAGATTCAATGGCCCAATCATAAACAACTGCTTCATTCTCAAACTATTCAGCCTTTTGATGAATCGTTTGAATAAATGACTCAGTGGCTCACTCATTAGGACGATCACTTGCCGCCATCTACTGGCGGTTTAATTTTAAAAGTATACATTTCCCATCAACATTTCTTATTTGTATATTAATTTTTTTTTAAATAATCTCATAACATTATTGAATGCAGTTGTACTTTTTTCAGTGTAAATTATTTAATTTGGTAACATCCCTATAGTGTCTTACTATTTATATTTATCAAATGTAAGAATTTGAAATAAAAGATGAAACAAATTTAATTAGGGTATGCCCTTTATAAAGGTTAATAAAATGCCATTAAGGGTAAATATCACAAATATTCAGATTTAAATTGCTGATAAAACATTGATGAGAATGTTGCTTGCTTCAGAATAAATTATATTTAAGCTGAGTAGCCTAACTTTTTCCTAAAAAACCTTAAGTGACGGATTTAGGCCTGGACGACATGGGCAACGGGCCAGGGCGGCACGGGGAACCCGCGCAAGAAACGATCGGGTTTTTACCGCTCACTTGCACGTAACGTCAATGAAATCATGTCACTCTGTGGGTAAATTAACCTGGTCGGGAGGGACTCGGAGTGTGCGCCTGGAGAAGACAACTCACGCAAAAGTATGCTTCTTCACCGTTTTTATTTGAATCAATTTAAACACTGATGAATACAAATTATGTTCACAAATACATACAGTCTCACACTCACACAAAACAGTTTTGAATTGTGTGCTGGTAATGTACTCCAATTTCATTCATGCCATATATGTAAACTTGACTGTGTATATACAGGTGCTGGTCATATAATTAGAATATCGTGAAAAAGGTCAATTTTTTAATGGTAAATTATTTTAAAAAATGAAACTTTCATGTATTCTAGATTCCCTACATAAAGTAAAACATTTCAAAAGTTTTTTTTTTAGAGCATACAGCTCATGAAAGTCCAAAATCCAGTATCTCAATATTAGAATATTTCCTAAGATCAATCAAAAAATGGATTTTCAAAACAGAAAAGTTCAAGTTCTTTAAAGTATGTTCATTTGAGCACTCAATACTTGGTCGGCAGCACATATTACAGCAAATGACTTGCTCCTAGCACAAATTACAGGATCAGTGAAGTGTAGCATGGAAGTGATCAGCCTGTGGCCTGTGGCCTGTTCTCATCTTTCTCTTGAAAATATCCCATAGATTCGGGGGTCAGGCATGTTGGCTGGCCAATAAAGCACAGTAATATCATGGTCAGCAAACCACTTGGAAGTGGTTTTTGCACTGTGGGCAGGTGCTAAAGTCCTGCTGGAAAAGGAAATCAGCATCTCCAAAAAGCTTGTCAGCAGATGGAAGCATAAAGTGCTCCAAAATCTCCTGGAAGATGGCTGCATTGACTTTGCACTTGATAAAACACAATTGGCCAACACCAGCAGACGTCACGGCCCCCCAAATCATTACTAACTTCAGAAAATTCCCACTAGGTTTCAAGCAGCTTGGATTCTGTGCCTCTCCAGTCTTCCTTCAGACTCTGGGACCATGATTTCAACATGAAATGCAAAATTTACTTTTATCTGAAAAGAGGACTTTTGACCACTGTTCACTGTCCAGTTCTTTTTCTCCTTAGCCCAGGTAAGATGCTTCTGATGTTGTTTCTGTTTCAGAAGTGGCTTGGTAGTCCTTTTCCTGAGTGTGGTGACTCTTGATGCGCTGACTCCGGCTTCATTTGACTCATTGTGAAGCTCTCCCAAGTGTCTGAATCGGCTTTACTTGACAGTATTCTCAAGCTTGTGGTCATCCCTGATGCTTGTGTACCTTTGCCTACCCAATTTCTTCCTTCTAGTCAACTTTGCATTTAATATGCTTTGATACATCACTCTGTAAACAGCCACCACATTCAGTAATGACCATCTGTGACTAACTCTCTTTGTGGAGGGTGTCAGTGATTGTCTCCTGGACCATTGCCAAGTCAGCAGTCTTCCCCATTCGTGTGGTTTCAAAGAACAAGAGATAACCGGAATGTATACTGTAGGGATGGTCATTTAATGAAACTCAAATGTAAATATTCTAATATTCTGAGATACTGGATTTTGGACTTTCATGAGCTGTACGCTCTAATCAACAAATAAAAAATAAAAAAAACTTTTGAAATGTTTTACTTTACATGTAGGGATTCTAGTATAAATGAAAGTTTCATTTTTAAAAAATAATTTACAATGAAAAAATGAACTTTTTCACGATATTCTAATTATATGACCAGCACCTGTATACATTCAAGTTCACACAACTACATAATCATGGCCTTATATATATCCTCACACTATCAGTGATCGGCACGGAAAGTTGATTTTATCTTCTTTATAAAAGTCTCATACTCTTAGAAAGGTCCTACTCTTTAACAAGAATTTTTTGACACTTAAAACTTAGACTATTCTTAAAAGCATTTCTGAGAAGTTTTATACATACGGGCCCTATGCATTAAGACTTGCAGTGTAAATGCAGCCATATAGACGACAACATTATCAAAGCCACGCATCTGTGAAAAAAATTCTCATGACGTTATACAGTGAGAGCAGGTGAAATGCCTTTTTCAAGTATGAATTAACATGTGCCTTTTTCAGGCTCCTTTTATGTCTGAAAGTGTTTCCACACTGAGGGCAGGTAAAAGGCTTTTCTCCAGTATGAATTAACAAATGATGCTTAAGGTGTGTTTTCTTTAAAAAAAAAACTCTTTCCACACTGGGAACAGGTGAAAGGCTTTTTTCCAGTATGAATTTTCATGTGATTCTTAAGGTTTTCGTTACGCATGAAAGTTTTTCCACACTGAGGGCAGTTGGAAGGCTTTTCTGAAGTGTGAATTAGTGTCTATTAAGGTGTCCTTTCTGTGCAAAACTCTTTCCACACTGGGAGCAGGTATAAGGCTTTTTTCCTGTGTGAATTATCATGTGAGCTTTAAGGCTTTCTTTACGTGTGAAAGCGTTTCCACACTGAGAGCAGGTGAAAGGCTTTTCTGAAGTGTGAGTAACCAAATGATAATTAAGGAGTGATTTCTTTGTAAAACTCTTTCCACACTGGGAGCAGGTGAAAGGCCTTTTTCCTGTATGAAGCAACATGTGAGTCGTGAGGCTTCCTCTATGTTTGAAAGTCTTTCCACACTGAGAACATGTAAAAGACTTTTTGACTTCTGTTATTTTAATGCTGCTTTGAGAGCAACTGTTTTCAGTTTTGGAGCAAAAAAGACAGAAGCGCGTGCTGGAGAAGCGCGTGATCAGAGGCGCGCAGTAAAGAAAGACAACACTTCATCTCTGTAGCCCATTGGTCTATCATCTGCAATAGTTTGGTTATAATGAAATCTAAAAATAAAAATAACCTGCAGGGAACGTTCTGGGAAGGTTCTCTTTAGGTTGCAATAAAAGAACCAAAAAGTAACCTGCAGGGAATGTTCCCAGAACGTTCTCTTTAGGTTATAAAAATAAAACCCAAAAATAACCTGCAGGGAACGTTCTCTTTAGGTTGCAAAAAAAGAACCAATGGAGAACCATATGGGAACGTTAAGTGGGAACGTTTGTGTTTGCTGGGAATCGAGTTACCCCTCCCACTTCTGCTAGTTTTACTGAGATGTCTTGTCCCGTGCGAATTGGCCAATTAATATTACAGACGTCCTGAGGTAAAATTACTTTACTCCACCTCCCCATGTAAAACTAATCCCGTCCGAATAGGGCTACTGAGATGGCACATTCGGACGGGACTAAAATTACTGAGAAGCTCTGGTAATAATTACTTTACCCCCACCTCCCCATGAATAAGGCTAAAGAGAGGAGAATCAGTTCATAGGAGAGATCTGCATACAGTGGAGAGCGCGCGTCCAGTTCTGTGAGCGCGCAAAGGAAACCCGCGAGCTCTCGACATTACAGTGTTATGACAAAACAAAGTCTGTATGATGATCAACACAAGTTACGATTCCAAACACAAAATCTAATTCGTATCGCTGCCTGTTCCTCTTGCATGTTTAAGACCTTTGAAACGTGGATTTAAGACATTTTAATCTTAATTTACGCCTTGTTTTTACATTAAATAATTTAAGACTAAATGTAGCACAACATATTAAAGATGAATGAAGAATAGACACCAACCTCCTTGTTCCTCGTGTTTTATTCTCCAGGGTTCTGGTTCACTCATGTCCTCCTCACTCTCCTCTTTAACAAACACCATCTTCACAGCAGCAGATCTCAGTTCAGTTGATACTCCTCCAGATATTCCTGCTTCAAACCTTACTACCGTCTGTGAGGAATATTAACCGGTATTCATTGAATTGATACAAAATGTGACTTCCTTTAGTACACTTCTAGTTTGTGTTAAGCCAGTATCACAACACAACACCAGAGATCATTCTGAAACTAATCTTCTTCCTCTGAGGTTTACTGGTGGTTGACAAACACACGCATGTGTCTTACCGCCACCCACTGGACTGGAGTGTGAAGCGTCCATAGGCGGGAAAATAATTTGGGATGGGGAAGGGGAACCGTTTATTTTCCTTTAAAAATATTTGCATAACGAAATGAAAAGGACTTTGAAATTTGCTAAAATTATATAGCCTATTCTGTGGGTATTGGAGTTATATCAATATCCTACAGTCTTAAATGAGGAGAAGAAAAGAGAAACGAGAGATTCAAATTTTTTTCCAGTCAAATATTTCAGTGAAAATCACAGATGTTCCCCAACATTTAACTTTTGGGACACTTTTGGTATATTACACACCAATAAATTTCGAAATGTTTCAAAACATAGGTTTCTCCTCCCCCATTATGAGTCGACACACCCCCAATTGCTGATTGCATTAAATCTGATTAGACCGTTAGCATATTGCTCAAAATGACCAAAGAGTTTTGATATGTTTCCTATTTAAAACTTGACTCTTCTGTAGTTACTAAGTGTACTAAGACCGACGGAAAATGAAAAGTTGCGATTTTCTAGGCCGTTATGGCTAATCATATTCAATGAAATAATCATATTCTATGCTAAAAGTGGTACCACCAGACCTGGAGATCGATTGAATGGATTTGAAAACGGTAAAACTCAACTTTAATTCTAGAGGAGTTGGAAAATGAGACTTATAAGAGTGTTCCTTGTGTCGACCTTGATTTATTGCAACATTGCGGTGTTCAGTTTTATTTTGATTTTAGAAAATAAACTTGATTTCTCATCTTACAAATCAATTATTTTGTATTTTCACTGGCAGTCTCTCAGGACTGGTGCATCTCTGAACCTACATTCAGCATAAATAAAAATACTTAAGTACTGTTAAAATCAGATACTTTAAGACTTTTACTCAAGTCGTATTGGAATTGGTTACTTGTAACTTGTAGTGGAGTCATTTTGGATGTAAGGTATCAGTACTTTTACTCAAGTATGGTTTTCAGGTACTCTTTACACCTCTGAAGTTTACTCAGAAAAGTCAATGCTATAATACACAGAGAAAGAATATGCACATTTATATGTATACAGTACATTTATTTGTGTAGCAATGTGTTACATGTAAACTGAAAATTCACACTTGCATGTCTTTTTTACACATTTCTTTCATGAGAAGTCATAATATAGTGAAAAGAAAATTCTGGGAAAATAAAAGTTCTGTAAAAAAAAACCAAATTGTACCTCCTCACAGAACATAACACTACAAGTTCCCATATTCTTGGTGGACTCTGGTAGAGATTTATGGAGTATACGTGTGTTTGACATATCTCATATATAGCTCATAAGTGAACGGATCATTCTGCATGTGAAGGCTCACATGATGAAAGAATGTTTGGATATTGTCTGAGAATCAACTCATCAGTTCTGATCAGAAATCCATATACATTGTTATTTTGTAAATTGTACAATTATTCTTACTCTTTGTAAACGTGCCAAAACACATCAATTTGCCTAAACAATGAGTTCACTTTCAAATGAAAATTAGCCCAAGCTTTACTCACCCTCAAGCCATCCTAGGTGTATATGACTCTCTTCTTTCTGATGAACACAATCTGAGAAATATAAAAAAATATCCTGATGCATCCAAGCTTTATAATGGCAGTAAGCGAGGATTAACAAGTATGAGCTGAAGAAAATGTCTTCATCCACATTCATCCATCATAAACTCCACGCAGCTCCAGGGGCTGATAAAGACCTTCTGAAGCAAAGCAATGCATTTATGTAAAAAAATATCCATATTTAACAAGTTATGAAGTAAAATATCGAGCTTCCGCCAAACCGTTTTCTGTATTCAATGTACAAAGAAATGTTAAATACGGATATTTGTTTTTACACAAATGCATCGCTTCACTTCACTTCAGAAAGCCTTTATTAAGTCATGTGGAGTACACATTTATGATGGATGGATGTGGATGGAGGCACTTTCTTCAGCTCATACTCATGAACCATGTTCACTGCCATTATAAAGCTTGGATGCGTCAGGATATTTATTAATATTTCACCGATTGTGTTCATCAGAAAGAAGAAAGTCATATACACCTAGGATGGCTTGAGGGCGAGCAAAGCTTGGGCTAATTTTCATTTCAAAGTGAACTAATCCTTTAAATTAATGAGAAATTAAAATCTGGTGTGAACAGGAAACTAATCGTTGAGACCTGCACTTATAGTTTTGAGAGAGAGAAAAAAAACTAATTTAGGAATTGAGCCAAAGTGACTCAGAAAAAGAAAAAAAATGCACTCTGGGCTTGCTTTCAACATCTGTTAAAACATAAAAATGCAAGAAATGTTAATATGTTAATTGTGCTTTGTTACTGCTCTTCTGAACTGATAGTTGAACTCTCTAGCTAACATTAGCTACCAGCTAAAACCTTTTTCCAAAAGGGGTGCTAACGATTACACCACAATGATGTACATATACCGTGGGTACGGAAAGTATTCAGACCCCCTTAAATTTCACTCTTTGTTATATTGCAGCCATTTGCTAAAATCATTTAAGTTCATTTTTTTTCCTCATTAATGTACACACAGCACCCCATATTGACAGAAAAACACAGAATTGTTGACATTTTTGCAGATTTATTAAAAATGAAAAACTGAAATATCACATGGTCCTAAGTATTCAGACCCTTTGCTCAGTATTTAGTAGAAGCACCCTTTTGATCTAATACAGCCATGAGTCTTTTTGGGAAAGATGCAACAAGTTTTTCACACCTGGATTTGGGGATCCTCTGCCATTCCTCCTTGGAGATCCTCTCCAGTTCTGTCAGGTTGGATGGTAAACGTTGGTGGACAGCCATTTTTAGGTCTCTCCAGAGATGCTCAATTGGGTTTAAGTCAGGGCTCCTGGCTGCTGGGCCATTCAAGAACAGTCACGGAGTTGTTGTGAAGCCACTCCTTCGTTATTTTAGCTGTGTGCTTAGGGTCATTGTCTTGTTGGAAGGTAAACCTTCGGCCCAGTCTGAGGTCCTGAGCACTCTGGAGAAGGTTTTTGTCCAGGATATCCCTGTACTTGGGCGCATTCATCTTTCCCTCGATTGCAACCAGTCGTCCTGTCCCTGCAGCTGAAAAACACCCCCACAGCATGATGCTGCCACCACCATGCTTCACTGTTGGGACGGTATTGGACAGGTGATGAGCAGTGCCTGGTTTTCTCCACACATACCGCTTAGAATTAAGGCCAAAAAGTTCTATCTTGGTCTCATCAGACCAGAGAATCTTATTTCTCACCATCTTAACAAACTCCATGCAGGCTTTCATGTGTCTTGCACTGAGGAGAAGCTTCCGTCGGGCCACTCTGCCATAAAGCCCCGACTGGTGGAGGGCTGCAGTGATGGTTGACTTTCTACAACTTTCTCCCATCTCCCGACTGCATCTCTGGAGCTCAGCCACAGTGATCTTTGGGTTCTTCTTTACCTCTCTCACCAAGGCTCTTCTCCCCCGATAGCTCAGTTTGGCCGGACGGCCAGCTCTAGGAAGGGTTCTGGTCGTCCCAAACATCTTCCATTTAAGGATTATGGAGGCCACTGTGCTCTTAGGAACCTTAAGTGCAGCAGAATTTTTTTTGTAAATGGCCAGATCTGTGCCTTGCCACAATTCTGTCTCTGAGCTCTTCAGGCTCCTTTGACCTCATGATTCTCATTTGCTCTGACATGCACTGTGAGCTGTAAGGTCTTATATAGACAGGTGTGTGGCTTTCCTAATCAAGTCCAATCAGTATAATCAAACAAAGCTGGACTCAAATGAAGGTGTAGAACCATTTCAAGGATGATCAGAAGAAATGGACAGCACCTGAGTTAAATATAAGAGTGTCACAGCAAAGGGTCTGAATACTTAGGACCAGGTGATATTTCAGTTTTTCTTTTTTAATAAATCTGCAAAAATGTCAATTCTGTGTTTTTCTGTCAATATGGGGTGCTGTGTGTACATTAATGAGGAAAAAAAATGAACTTAAATGATTTTAGCAAATGGCAGCAATATAACAAAGAGTGAAAAATTTAAGGGGGTCTGAATACTTTCCGTACCCACTGTAGATGACAACATTATCAAAACCATCCGTTCACACACATCTGGGAAAAAACTAAAAACACTATTGTTCATGCCATGCATTTTTAGGCCGCCAAAACACCATTGTCATGTAAATGAACGGATAAAATCATAACTGTTCTTTTCCAGTGATATTCCTGTGATCTTTTTTCCTTTGTAATGTCTCTCAGCCATCTCTTTTTCTAGTTTTTTTCCCCTTTCTCACTCTCTCCTCACCCATTATGAGTCGACACGCCCCCAATTGCTGATTGGCTTCGAGCGTTTCTCAGAAATTGCTTACTGTACCTTTAAATTGCCTTTCTGCAGAGTGAGAATAGTGCAGATTAGATCTGAGACTCCTGATCTATTTAAAACTCTTCTCACATGAATGACATGTGTAAGACATCTCTTCAGTGTGAATTCTCATGTCGTTCCACATTGAGAGCAGGTGAAATTCTATTCTTTTATGTTATTTATGGCCTTTTTCAAGTATGAATCAACATGTGCTTCTTCAGGCTTCTTTTACATGTGAAAGTGTTTCCACATTGAGAGCAGGTAAAAGACTTTTCTGAAGTGTGAATAGACAAATGATACTTGAGGTGAGCTTTCTGTGTAAAACTCTTTCCACACTGAGAGCAGGTGAAAGGCTTTTTCCCAGCATGAATTAGCATGTGAGTATTAAGGTTTTCTTTACGTGTGAAACTCTTTCCACACTGAGAGCAGGCGAAAGGCCTTTTTCCAGCATGAATTAACATGTGATTCTTAAGGCTTCCTTTACGTGTGAAAGTGTTTCCACACTGAGAGCAACTGAAAGGCTTTTCTGAAGTGTGAGTTACCAAATGATCATTAAGTTGTCTTTTCGTTGTAAACGTCCTTCCACACTGAGAGCAGGCGAAAGGCTTTTCTCCAGTATGAATTAACAAATGATCATTAAGGTGTGATTTCTTTGTAAAACTCTTTCCACACTGAGAGCAGGTGAAAGGCTTTTTTCCCATATGTAGTAACATGTGACTCTTAAGGCTTCCTTTATGTTTAAAACTCTGTCCACACTGAGAGCAGCTGAATAGCCTTCTGACTTCTGTTATTTGAATGCTGCTTTGTGAGCAACTGTTTTCAGTTTTGGAGCAACTCAATGGTTTTTCTTCAGCGGTGTCATCATGAGCTTTTTGTTGCTGATATTTCTCCTCCACTTCATTCAGATCTTCTCTTTCCTCTTTCACTTTAATCAGGCCTAAAATAAAAACATTAAAATGATATAAATCAATTGGGACAATTGGAAAACAAAAGGAAATAGGCTTAAGTGGCGATTGATGGTGGATAGTAATAGGCACTATATGTAATGTACTGGTGGTGAAAGCCTATTGCGCTGTCGAGGCTCACGCAACCTCTTGAGAAGAATTCAAAACAAATGAAGAGTTATTCAGTTATCAAAAAATACTTAGTTATCATGTTGCAATAAAAATTCAATATGTGGGGTTTTTATAGCCTATTTACAACATATGATAAAGTTAATCACACGACCAAAACTGCTGAATTCCTGAATATCACCTTGATTGAAATTGTGACTAATTTCATACAACAGTTCAATAAACAAGTAGTTAATACTAATTACTTACGTTTTAGGTGCAATATTGCCTGTTTTTTATTTTATTGTAGCAGTGAAAATGGTCCCAAACAAAGCAGAACCAGCGCATCTCGCAGCTCATCCGTTTTGATTGATTCAGCATTTTGAACGAATCGGTTGAGTGAAGATTCAATGGCCCAATCATAAACAACTGCTTCATTCTCAAACTATTCAGCCTTTTGATGAATCGTTTGAATAAATGACTCAGTGGCTCACTCATTAAGACGATCACTTGCCGCCATCTACTGGCGGTTTAATTTTAAAAGTATACATTTCCCATCAACATTTCTTATTTGTATATTCAAAAATATTTAAATAATCTCATAACATTATTGAATGCAGTTGTACTTTTTTCAGTGTAAATATTTAATTTGGTAACATCCCTATAGTGTCTTACTATTTATATTTATCAAATGTAAGAATTTGAAATAAAAGATGAAACATAAATTTAATTAGATTGGGTATGCCCTTTATAAAGGTTAATAAAATGCCATTAAGGGTAAATATCACAAATATTCAGATTTAAATTGCTGATAAAACATTGATGAGAATGTTGCTTGCTTCAGAATAAATTATATTTACAACTCATACACAAAAAATAAAAATCAAATTCCCCCCCCCCAGGCCTACAGAAAGATTTTAATGTCATCAGATGTAGCTTTGCACACTACCAGCATCTATAGAATGATTTTGATCTGCATTTTATTGTTCATAGCAGAGGGCTTTCTCAACTTGTTATATTTTACAGTTTGTCAATTGATACAAAGTCTTTGCATACACATGCACCCCTGGAAAACCTGAAACCACAGAACCCAACACACATAACAAATCCCAATTATCCCTGCGCATGACATCACTATTTCAAATCCAATTATGTTATCTCTAAAACTATACATTTTATTAAACATTATATCACACCATGTCGTGCGAGTTTTTAGAGAAGGCTGATAAGATGCTAATAAAATATCGTATTACCCTGTAAATGCATTTGCAGTCTATTGTCTAAAGCTCTCGTGCTTCAATAATGCGCTCTCGACATTTGTAAATAACGCCACGATTCCAAAAAGCAACGAGGGGAAAATATAATTTAAATCGTTGCAAAAGCGTAAATCGTTGCACTTTTTAAATCGTAAAAAGTTGTATTTTAAGACCTTTGAAACGTGGATTTAAGACATTTTAATGTTAATTTACACCTTGTATTTACATTAAAGAATTTAAGACTTAATGTAGCACAACAGTTATTAAATATGAATGAAGAATAGACACCAACCTCCTTGTTCCTCGTGTTTTATTCTCCAGGGTTCTGGTTCACTCATGTCCTCCTCACTCTCCTCTTTAACAAACACCATCTTCACAGCAGCAGATCTCAGTTCAGTTGATACTCCTCCAGATATTCCTGCTCTCTTCAAACCTTATACCGTCTGTGAGGATGATTTATTGACCTGATTCAACATGTGTCTTTCTATAAAAGTACACTTCTAACAGTTTGTGTTAAGCCAGTATCACAACACAACACCAGAGATCATTCTGAAACTAATCTTCTTCCTCTGAGGTTTAATGGTGGTTGACAAACACACGCATGTGTCTTACCGCCACCCACTGGACTGGAGTGTGAAGCGTCGATAGGCGGGAAAATAATTCGGAGTAGAGGGTCCGTGTAAAACCAGCTTCAAACGAAATCGAAGAACGAACTGATGTGACGTAATTTCGAACAAAATCAGGCCAAAACGAAGTTCGTTTTGTGTTCTTTTCGGAAGTTCGAAACGGTTTGCCAAAGCGAACTTTACAAGTTGTGCTTGTAAAAAAAAAAAAGAGGCACTAACACTATTTTTCATGTTTGATACTGTAAAGCTGCTTGATTTTAAGCAATCTATTGAATAATGTGCTATGAAGACGTGACTGGAGTGCTTCTTTGCAGAGCTCATGCTAACATACCCATGTTATGATCAGACGCTTTTCTTATGCTTTCTATAAAAAATACTTGCTGTTTGTGTTTTTGCATTTTGCATTTTGGTTGTGTTTATTTTGTTACTGAGAAGAAAGTGCAAGGCATATTTACATAGGCTATTCATATAATCGTCGCTCTCAGTGTGGCGGCGTCAGATGTTCGTTTATGGCTGGGTCCGTGTACTTTTGCGTCCATTTTTCCTTTTTTAAACCAGAAATAAAATATGGAAAATGCGGTTTCTTTGTTTTTTTATTTTAACGATGATGAATAGAATTAGCAGATACAAGCTGATTTTCTTTATGCAAGATTGAGTCATTCTACGAAACGGGTGCCATTTCCACTTTGCATTTTTCAAAATTTTCATTATGAATAAACTTTTTTTTTAAACAAACCTACAAATTGAAAGATATGTTAATCCTCCAAAAACATATTTTCCCACCTCAGGCACAAAATATTAATATCATCCTTTTTATTCAGGCAAGAAAGCCATTATTGTACCACCCCGTCACGGACAATATGTATGCCATTGGAGTAGTAAGACAAGAAATGGATTTTTAAAATCTAGTGCTTTCCTAATAGAAAAATGTCCCTTTATTGGAAACCATCAATAAAAAGTCTGTAATTTAATATAAATATTTTTTTATTTTTAGATTTTTAATCTTGAAACATGAATTTGACCTTTCAATGGCCTCATTGTTTGTACTGAAAAAATGAATTTACTTAAAAAATACAAATAAGGTTACATTTATCTGATCAGTCCACACAACAAGAACATCATTCAACGTTAATTTATGTAATATTTCATTTTCTTTCCATAAACTTTTAACAAAATGACCCTGTGACGGGGTGGTAAAAGTGACGGGGTGGTATGGACAAAGTGTTTCTCTATATGATCTGCTGGTTTTAAACTTTAAAAACTGGGGGAAGGGGAGACCTTCAAATTGACTAAAAAGTGAGTGAGTGAGTGAGTGAGTGAGTGAGTGAGTGAGTGAGTGAGTGAGTGAATGAACCAAACAGTGTTGCCAAGTCTGTTGTTTCCCTGCAGAATTGGGCTACTTTTACACTGTCGCCGTGGGTTGTTTTTCATGTCCACAGGTTGAAACGAGCCCAAATAACATGATATTTAGCCCTTGGAATAAAAATTTTACCAAGGGAACCCTCCAGAATGTGATTTTTATCAGGGACATTTCAAAAGGAGAAGAAAACGAGAGATTCCAAATTTATTCCAGTCAAATATTTCAGTGAAAATCACAGAATGTTCCCCAATGTTTAATTATGTTTAACTTATCATAATCATGAACTACATTTTGCAGAATGACTGACATTACATTTAATAATAGAGGTGAAATAAGCAAAATAGGGACACTTTTTGGTAAACTGTATTAAATACAAATATTCCACACTACTAATATTTTATACAAATCCTCAGGTTCTCTTTATCTCCAACTATGATCTTGGAAGGAATAAGACTTCTTCTGAAATGTTTTAAAATGGATCACAATTTGATCAGAATTTTTTTTTAACCAGTTAGATGGTCAGGTGTCACGTTTTGGCTTTGTTCCTCTTTCATTTTCTTTATGGATGTAAGTTGCTTGTCTTTATTCCTTTGTTCCCGCCTTCATTAGTTGTCATGGTTAATAAGTGTTATTAATTAGAGCACATCTGTTTTGTATTTAGTTATTTTGCCTGTGTATTTAAACCATTCAGTTATTTCTATTCATTGTCTGGTGCTGGTTATGATGGTTCTTCTGTTATTTTATTAAAGTTGATTGACTATTTGAAGTTCGACTACTCTCATCTTCATCTTTATGGACCAACTCGTGACATCAGTGATGGAGGTCCATCAAGTGTTTTTGCACTGGGGCTCAATGCTACATTATGATTGAGGGTAATAAATCTGCATTGTACCATGGTATAGTTATGATAATCTCAGCAACATTCAAAGATTCAGCAACCAGCAGGGGCGTCACTCCATTTCAGGAGGACTTTAGTTATCTCAACCCATGTAAACTTCTTTGTATTCTTTCATGCTAGAGTTGTACAAATGAGGTTACTTTCTAACCTCTTTGCACAATCTCTCGTCATTGTAGGCCTCCATTGTCACTGTAGCTTGCATGTGTTCTGGGGCCTCATTTATAAAACTTTGTGTACACACAAAACAGGCCCTGAAAGTGCGTACGCCAGTTCCTACACATAAGTTGTGATTTATAAAAACAAACTTGACTGGAAAATTTGCGCACCTCCACGCAAACTGACCTATGCATATGAACATTTTGGAGACAGAGCAGTTTGGCGACACCGATGGTGAGCTGAGGGACTGACGGCAGATGAAGGAAAACCACTTTAAATCCTCATTATGAGTCATAATCATAAATACAGTGCATGTTCACAATAACAGTTTAAATAAATAAAAGAATGATTTGAACTCGCATGGAAACTCATGTTTCATTTTGATATAGTTTACATATTTACATTAATATTACACTTTTACTATTGACGATAAGCACTGAAATTACATTACGCGGTCATTACGGAGAAGTTAAACAAAAATTATAGGAATTTAGTTCGAATTTTCCTGTGACACCCTGTTTTAATGACAGTGAGCAGCGCTAAGAGCACAACAATTCTAAACTGCAGATGTTATGACAAAATATTTTAGCGAGAACGATGATCAGTGATGCACACTTAACTTGGATATTATGAAAGACACTGCTGGATTCGGTGTTCGAACAGTCAGTTGTCCAGTGCGAATAGGTCCAATGATAATAGCTTACTGTACAACCGCAGATGCACGGAGGTGTTTATGTCGTGTGAAGGATCTTCAAATAATTACCACTGTATTTGAAGGATAAATTTGAGGAAAACGGTAAGATTTGCACGTTTCCTTTTTAAAATACTTCAGTGACACACAGACAATTGTAGTTACACTGCAATAAATAAGTAGGTCTCTCTGTTTGCACTAAAAATAGCCTATAAACTTCCTAAAAGATATGAAAGACATCATCTTATTAGCAAAATTGCATAAATTTGATTCGAATTGTTTAAAACTATTAAAATACTATATGGCCAGTGGAAATGAATGAATCAACATTCTAAAACATCTGAAGTATTTTATACAATTTTGTTTTTAATGGATATTTTGATATATTTATTCTAAAACATAAAGAGGATATTGGATGTTTTTATCAATGTAGTGTATTGCACAAATTACATTTATAGTCCATATCTAATATTTTCCATTGTCTTGTACCTTTGATGGTGTCACGTGGATGGGAATATGCATGGAAGTGATATGCAGATGAGGTTATGAATAGTAAAACTAGGCGTCATAAGCTCCATATATGGTGATTTCGGGGAGGAGACAGGGTGAAGATGCACGTACGCATAATCTTCCGCTGACTGGGATTTATAAAGGGATTTGTGCGCAGTTTCTGGCGTACGCATGGTTTTATAAATCTGAATTTTTTTGTGCGTACACAGAATCTAGCTTTTGCACGTACGTACACTTTTAGGATGAAATCTACGCAAAGTTTTAAAAATGAGGCCCCTGGTCTGTTCTGCAGGTTTTCTTTGACTAACTTGTGACATCCTTGAAGGCACGGTTGTCACCATGTGGACAAACTAATTACTCACCAAAAAATGTAATGCGCATGCGCAACCTGTGCGTACAAGTACGTGCGGTTATAGAAATCCAGCAGCGCGCATAAAGTACATGCATACTCTTCTGATGACAAAATTTGCGTCACACGACGCACTGTACTCTAATCCTCGTGTAAGCATAAAAAAGTGAAGTATACTTTGGGCTGAAAAGGTTAGTTCACCCAAAATGAAAATTCTATCATTAATTACTCATCCTCATGTCGTTCCATGTTGGCTCAGTGAGGCCTCCATTGACAGCAAGATAATTAATACTTTCATATTTCATAGACATATTTTAAACAGTTCACATGACTAAAGTGATTCAACCTTAATATTATGAAGTGACAAGAAATTATTTTTATAGATTATAGAACTTTATTCAACAATATCTAGTGATGTGCGATTAATATTATCATCAGAAAGACATATACACCTATGGGTTGAGGGTGAGTAAAGCGTGGGCTAATTTCCATTTGAAAGAGAACAAATCTTTTAAATGAATGAGAAATTTATATCTGGTGGGAACAGAAAAATAACTGAAGTAAGCTAAGTATAAAGGTATGATAACACCACAATGAACTAAAAACTCTGTATTGTTCATGCCAAGCCAGTAGTTGGCGATGTCACTTTGTAAAGAACCACTACGCAGCTATACTGAACAAATAATACACACAATATCACCATTTTCACAAATTTGTATTATTGTAATTTACATGGAGAAGATAACAGTACCCTTTAAAAAAATGTACACTTTGAAATCTGTTTTTTAAAAGTTTGCAGTTTTTAGGCCGCCAAAAAACACCGTCATGTAAATGAACGGATAAAATCAGGTTCTTTTACCAGTGATTTTCCTGTGACCTTTTCTCTTTTATAATGTCTCTCAATAGAGCTGCATGAATAATCGTAAAAAGACTGCAATTTTATTAATGAAACAATTTGCCCGTGTCTTTTAAACCTTTAATAAAATCATACCGGAACATTCAAATCTGTGTTTGTGCTGCCAGGGCCACAGTTTAGTTATTTCTGTGTTACAAATATTTAAATTATCACAGAAGTACTTTGAAACTAACTTGGCTCATCAGATAATGGTTGTATCAATTACATCTTATGCCACTAGTTGGCGAATAATGACGGTTAAAAATGTATTTGTCATTGAATCATTCATTCAAAGGATTTGTTCAAAAACATTGATTCATCCTGTAATGAAACAAGTATTTATTAATGAGTCATTGAATTCATTCAAAACCATTTTTAATTAATTAATTCAAACATTTTCCAGCAATTAATATTTTTACCTTTAGTAAATTACATGTTATTTTGTTTGGTTGTATATTCAGAATTGTGGGAGAATCATGATCTCTATTTGAAACCAAAAAAAAAAGATTGCGACTCTCATATTATCCAGAATCGTGCAGCCCTAAAGGCCCCGGTATACTTCAAGCTAAGTTCTTTTTCGTTCTTCGTTTAGGGGTAAAACGAAGTTTGAATTGCGTGACCAGCAATATACTATAAACGAACGTCTAGATGAATATCTAAATATGTGCCGTGCACTTTCTTCTTAGTAACAAAATAAACACAACAAAAATGAGAAAACAGCAAGCATTTATTATAGAAAGCATAAGAAAAGTGTCGGATCATAACATGGGTATGTTAGCACGAGCTCTGCACATTAGCACTCCAGTCACGTCACGTTGCTTAAAATCAAGCAGCTTTACAGAATCAAACATGAAAAACAGTGTTAGTGCCTCATTTTATCAGAAGCACAACTTCATTTTGTACTATAAAGCGGCTATCCAGTGTGTTCATGTTTTCACCCGCGGAGATCTTACCTCGACGAACTCAAACACACGAGTTCGTCGTGCACACCTCCTATTACATTATTGTCACTGACCAATGATAGTACGAAGGTGTTTTGTAGCTCGAGCTTGGCAAGCCGTTTCAAACTCCCAAAAAGAACACAAAACAAACTTCGTTTGGCATGATTTTGTTCAATATTACGTCACATCAATTTGTTCTTTGATTTCATTTGAAGTATACCAGGGCCCTAACAGCTCCTTTAAATTGCCTTTCCGCAGAAAATGGTGCAGATGAGCTTGTGATCCATTTAAAACTCTCCTCACATGAATGATGTGTGTAAGGCATCTCTTCAGTGTGAATTCTCGTCTTTCCACACTAAGAGCAGGTAAAATTCTCTTCCTTTATATGTGAAAGTGTTTCCACACCAAGTCCAGGTAAAATGCCTTTTTCAAGTATGAATCAACATGTGCTTCTTCAGGCTTCTTTTACATGTGAAAGTTTTTCCACACTGAGAGCAGTTGATAGGCTTTTCTGAAGTATGAGATACCAAATGATCATTGAGGTGAGCTTTCTGTGTAAAACTCTTTCCACAGTGAGAACAGGTGAAAGGCCTTTTTCCAGTATGAATTAACATGTGATTCTTAAGGTTTTCTTTACGTGTGAAAGTTTTTCCACACTGAGAGCAGCTGAAAGGCTTTTCTGATGTATGAATTAACAAATGATCCTTAAGGTGTCCTTTCTGTGTAAAACTCTTCCCACAGTGAGAGCAGGTGAAAGGCCTTTTTCCAGCATGAATTAACATGTGCTTCTTAAGGTTTTCTTTACGTGTGAAAGTGTTTCCACATTGAGAACAGGTGAAAGGCCTTTTTCCAGTATGTATCAATATGTGAGTCTTAAGGTTTCCTTTCTGTGTAAAACTCTTTCCACACTGAGAACAGCTGAAAGGCTTTTTTGCAACATGCATCAATATGTGATTCTTAAGGCTTCTTTTAAGTTTGAAAGTGTTTCCACACTGAGGGCAGGCGAAAGGCTTTTCTGAAGTGTGAATTAACAAATGATCATTAAGGTGAGCTTTCTGTGCAAAACTCTTTCCACACTGGGAGCAGGTATAAGGCTTTTTTCCAGTGTGAATTATCATGTGAGTTTTAAGGCTTCTTTTATGTTTAAAAGTGTTTCCACACTGAGGGCAGGCGAAAGGCTTTTCTGAAGTGTGAGTTACCAAATGATCATTTAGGTGTCCTTTCTGTGTAAAACTCTTTCCACACTGAGAGCAGCTGAATAGCCTTCTGACTTCTGTTATTTGAATGCTGCTTTGTGAGCAACTGTTTTCAGTTTTGGAGGAACTCAATGATTTTTCTTCAGCGGTGTCATCATGAGCTTTCTGAAGCTGATATTTCTCCTCCACTTCATTCAGATCTTCTCTTTCCTCTTTCACTCTCATCAGGCCTAAAATAAAAACATTAAAATAATAAATCAATTAGGACAATTGGATAAAAATAATAGGAAATTAGGGTGTTTACACAACAATGTACTAAAAATGGAAACAACTTTGCTTGGTGTATTTTAAAAAGTTTCAAGTACAGACGACAACATTGTCAAAACGATCCTTATTCATGCAGATCCACAAAAATAAATAAAAACACTATTATTCATGCCAGGCCAGTAGTTGGCGATGTCACTCAATAAAGAATCACTTAAAGGCCGGAACACACCAAGTTTACACAGACGAACTAGTGGCGATGAAAGCAGACTGTGGGATTGGCTCACGTCGGCCGCGTCCGTGTCCAAAGTCGGCCTGACACACCAAACCAACGCTAGATAGCCGACGGCCAAGTAGCATGTCAGTTCTGCGCCTCTGTGAGATGAAATGCCTTTCCGTACCAGCACGTGGCAGTATCTGAACAGCCAATCAGAATGATCAGATGGGCCGACGGACTGACGAGCTCCAACGCCGATTCGAAATCGGGCGAAAAAAAAGCAACGAGGACCAACTTCAGCCGGTGGTGCAGAACACATTGAGAAAACTTAGTTGGCCGACGAACAAAAACTGCTCGACAGCCGACCGTCGGCTTGGTGTGTTCCTGCCTTAATGCACATGTGCATGACATCACTTTGTTTTTCACAAATTTGCATTGTTGTAGTTGTTGAAGCATGAGCAGACTTGTGGCTACATTTCAAATATGAGGATGTTATCACTAAAACTATGATATTTTAAACATTTTATCCAACCAAGTCATGTGAGTTTTTAGAGAAGGCTGTTATGATGCTAATAAAATATTGCATTACCCTGTATAACACCCATTTGCAGTCTATTGTCTAAATAAATAAAATAAGCAAGGTAAATTATCAAATAAGTATGCCCCCTCGCCCCACAAAATAATATTGTGTATCGCTAATTACACAGGCTGAAAATACGACGATATGAAAATTGAGCATATCGCCTATGCATGTGACGGTATCGAATTTTCATGTTGCAATGATTGCTGAAGCTATTATCACAGTCTACGGCATTATCACAATATTGAAATAAGTTGCAAAAAAAGTGTTATCAGTATAACAGGTTAAAGAACTCTTTTTGTAATAAAAAGAACTTTGAATGTTTAAATACAATAATACAACACATTATTTAAAGCAGTGGTTCTCAAGCATTTTACACCAAGTACCACCTCAGAAACGATTTCTCTCTCCAAGTACGACCACAATGACCAACATTTAAATACAGTAGCGTAGTAGGCCTAACTATTCAGCTAAAGTTAAAAAATGAGGCAGTTTATTCCAAATAAGTATATTTATTATTGTTAAACACTGTAAATGCACAGTTTGAACATCAACACTGCACTTACATACAGGTTAATACAAATTTTTTTTAATTAAAATGTATTGAACTTAAGTTAAATGAAAAGTGTACTGTACTTTAAATGTTTAAATAAAAATGAACTTAAATAAAGATCAAATTAAAATGTGTTGTACTTAAATGTTTAGTAAACAATTTACTGTACTCGTTAAAAAAACAACACAGGCTGTATGTGTAATTGCAAGTAACAATAACAGCTGTAACATAACTGTACTAAATCATATGAAATGAAAGTAAGTTGCAGATGCATAACACACAATTATCTTCATTAAAAGTAATGAGACCTTACCAGTGCTGTTGCCGCTCTCTCCTATTGCGTTCTTTGATTTTGAAATTAACTGATGGTCAATAAAATGCACCTCATATTTCTTGCTTTCGGTGACGTACTCTATTAAATATACATATATTGCAGGAACTGAAGATCGGATTTATCCGTTAACCTGCACTTAACCTTTTCACGTGCATTTTGTTTTCATATTAAGACCAATATCGCGATGTATCATTATAGGATTGTCTAGCGATATATCGATTATCGCAGAATCACTGACTCGCAATATCATCGTTATTGTGAGCAATTTATCGTGATCATATCGTATCGTGAGGTACCCTCCGATTCCCACCCCTAGTGGTTCAGATCGTTTTACAACAGTCGTCCAATCACAACAGACTTCCGGAAAAACGGAATTGACCAATGACATTTGAGGTTACACTGAAATAAGTAAAGTCCCGCCCCACGACTGTCAAAAATAAAAAGTGTTCGCGCGAGCTAAATAGAAGATCGAGCGTGAGTGTGGGAAGTGATGACGCGCACGCGAGGGCTTGATCTGCGCGCAGAGGAGGTGTCATGCGCGCGCGGGTTTAAAGGGTTTTAACTGCCTATTTTGGGGCATCATTAAATATGCGCCGATTCAGGAGCGGCCCCTTTAAATTCTCGTGCTCTCCGCCCACGGAGCTCGCGCTTGCCTTAAACAGCATAAACAAAGTTCACACAGCTAATATAACCCTCAAAATGGATCTTTACAAAGTGTTCGTCATGCAACATGTCTAATCGCGTAAGTATAGTATTTATTTGGATGTTTACATTTGATTCTAAATGAGTTTGATGGTGCTCCGTGGCTAAAGCTAACATTACACACTGTTGGAGAGATTTATAAAGAATGAAGTTGCGTTTATGAATTATACAGACTGCAAGTGTTTAAAAAATGAAAATAGCGACGGCTCTTGTCTCCGTGAATACAGTAAGAAACGATGGTAACTTTAACCACATTTAACAGTACATTAGCAACATGCTAACGAAACATTTAGAAAGACAATTTACAAATATCACTAAAAATATCATGGATCATGTCAGTTATTATTGCTCCATCTGCCATTTTTCGCTATTGTCCTTGCTTGCTTACCTAGTCTGATGATGATTCAGCTGTGCACATCCAGACGTTCTGCCCTTGTCTTATGCCTTGAACATGAGTTGGCATATGCAAATATTGGGGGCGTACATATTAATGATCCTGACTGTTACGTAACAGTCGGTGTTATGTTGAGATTCACCTGTTCTTCTGAGTCTTTTAAACAAATGAGATTTATATAAGAAGGAGGAAACAATGGTGTTTGAGACTCACTGTATGTCATTTCCATGTACTGAACTCTTGTTATTCAACTATGCCAAGGTAAATTCAATTTTTAATTCTAGGGCACCTTTAACATTGTGTGTATACCAAGCGGCAACCTCCCCCAGTTTCTCGTGAAGCCAATACGGAAGTAACTTAAACTGCTATTCATCGACTGGCCGCTAGGGACAGGCTGCAGAAGGGAGCAGAATCTCATTGACCATCATGTTAAAACAGCCAAGTTTACAGCAGAAATAAACATGTTTACAGTCTGGTTCAAATTGTGGTTTTGGTCTATACTGCTAATTTTGCCCTTCATGACAACTCTGAGGGGGGTGAATTTTTTTTAGAACTCATCCGTTTAAATTATATTAAAGGATTAGTTCACTTTTAAATACACTTTTCCTGATAAATTTACTCACCCCCATGTCATCCAAGATGTACATGTCTTTCTTTCGTCAGTCGAAAAGAAATGAAGGTTTTTGAGGAAAACATTCCAGTATTTTTCTCCTTATAGTGCATTTCAATGGCTACCAACAGATTGAAGGTCCAAACTGCAGTTTCAGTGCAGCTTTAAGAGCTTTAAACGATACCATATGAGTAATAAGGGTCTTATCTAGCGAATCGATCGGTCATTTTCGAAAAAAATACAACCGTTTATGCTTTATAAACAAAAGATCGCCTTGAACGTACTTTCCGCTTCCGCATTCTTCATAACGCTTACGCTGAATGTTCTACGCCTTCCCTGTTCTACTTACGGAAAAAAACAAAACTGCCGCCGCGTTAGTTACGCAAGTAGAATAGGGAAGGTGTAGGACATTCAGCGTAAGCGTTATGAAGAATGCGGAAGCGGAAAGTACGTTCAAGGCGATCTTTTGTTTATAAAGCATAAACGGTTGTATTTTTTTCGAAAATGACCGATCGATTCGCTAGATAAGACCCTTATTTCTCATCTGGTATTGTTTAAAGCTCTTGAAGCTGCACTGAAACTGCAGTTTGGACCTTCAATCTGTTGGTAGCCATTGAAATGCACTATAAGGAGAAAAATCCTGGAATGTTTTCCTCAAAAACCTTCATTTCTTTTCGACAGACGAAAGAAAGACATGAACATCTTGGATGACATGGTGGTGAGTAAAGTTATCAGGAAAAGTGTATTTAAAAGTGAACTAATCCTTTAAAACGCTCTTGTGTGGGGGACTAATTTCTTACAAATCTCATCCCAAGCCTCCGTTGCCAATTCCAAAATGTAATTTCAGAACTAGTAACAAAGGCTTGAGCCATTGATAGCAGACTATACAGTTGTTAACACACTTATGAGAGAGAGAGAGAGAGAGAGAGAGAGAGAGAGAGAGAGAGAGATAGACTAAGCATATGTGAATTAAGGTCCTATTGAAATAACTGAAATCATTTGGTTAAGTAATATGGAACTGCAATGTGACCAAGACCTGGGGTGTATTCCAGAAAGCAGGGTTAACTTACTGTCACATAGTTTAGTTTAAAGTTTATTTCCACACATCTGTACATGTTTACATATACACATGCACAATTATACATATGCATATACATACGTACATATACATGAATGCATGAATGCATGCGTGCCCATTTATATTCCCACACATACATATAGCAAGCACCTGCCACGCATATACATACATGTGCACGCACGTACACACACCTGCCTACGTAGGTATTCAACATTAACATGCGCATAAGTGCAGATATTATTTTAATATACCCTGAATTCTCGGTTGACTAACCCAAACCTTGCTTACTCGAGGTATGCTGGTTCCAAAAATGCGTCCGGGAGTAAGTTCAGCCAACCCAGAGTATGTTCCCGGTTAACACACAAGACATTCTCAACAGAGCGACGAATCGATGATTCACCATGGAAACAGACGCTAAGAAAAAGCGCGCCATTCTACTTCATTCTTCTTCTTTTGTTTAATGGCGATTTACATAACCTACTTGGTGCACATCACCACCTATTGGGTGGTTGTGCAAT
>RJVU01057378.1:2943332-3009090 GCA_003731715.1 Anabarilius grahami
CATTAAAAAACACACAAATAATGTCAACACTTACTTTCCAGCCACAAGAAGTGTGCCTGGCTCCTGAAGCTTTGTTCTCCAACTAAATTTCTGAATCTAGCGCAAACCAGAGACAGGGGCATGTAGGCAGCATCTCCTTCTTCAAGAACAACTTCAATTAACATTTTTTTTAGCAAATCTCATGATAACTGATAGAATAGCAACAGTTAACTCAGTCTGTTAAATAACAACCATGAATATATATATATTTTTTATCACCTTGAAGATAAAACATGTAGGAGGGTCATCATCTCTAAACAGCTTTTCCTTAAAGAAAAATATAAGTGAATTCAAACTATTCTAGCACATGCATTTTAAATCATCAAAAACTGATTGTACTTACATTGTTGAAAGCAGAATGCCCAATTAGTGTTTGATCTGCTGAAATTAAGTCGTTAATAGTTATTATAGCTATGTAAATATTAGAGTTACATAATTTAAAACACAGTATGGTTTGTGTACTTTGCTTCATATCAGAGTTCTTACCCTCATATCCAAGTTCTCCTTTTTTGCCTTTTTCCTGCCAATGGTTTCAGGCAGAAAGGTAGAGCATTCTTCTTCTAAAAGGGGATTAGAATTTTTAAAAAAGTGATACAATTATTAAAGTATCCATTAAAGTTTAACCAAAAATCTGCAAAATATAAAAAGCTGACAATACCAGCAGTAACAGCTCTTTTTCTCTTTTTCCCATGTCTTCCACAATTGATTGTCATGCAACAAAAGCAAACAGTAAGCAACAGAAGTAACATTAAAGACTACATTAATACAATTTAAAATTATTGCTCTATTTTCAATCAATTAAAGAATTTATTCATAAAAAAATCATAATTATTATTATGATTTTTATCTGAAACACTTTGCTATTTCTTTCACCCAGGGTTTGCAGAATATAGTTTTACTGAGTATTATGAGTGATTCACTGTATCATTCTGTTCAGTGACTTGTTGAACAGAATTAACTGTTGACAGCATACAAGTGAACAAGAATTATTTTTTTATTTTCTTTAAAGGTTTCTTAAAAACACCACAAAAACACTTACTCTAAAGAGAAATTGTCAAGCAGGACAGCACACCACCATTTCCTTATGTTCTTCATGTTCGGCTGTGTACATAAATTAGTATAATGTTGAATTGTATTTAAAATATATAACTACAAAAACAAGCTAAACCTAAAAAAAATTTTTAAAAAAACTTACTTCAGTGAAGTCAAACTTATTCCCCAGAGTAACATACAGTGCATACTGTAATATTCAAAGAAACAATAAAAAAAAAAAAACCAAATAGGTAAAAGACTGCAAGTGATTACACTTCTCTGCTCCTCATTTACATATACTTGCCATCAAGACAAAATCCAGTTATTTGACATCCTTTGTCTTCCATAATCCTAGTGATGAAATCAAACATACAATAAATTAACTGCTGTGATAAACACACAACATATGCATTTGGGGTTTACATATTAAAAGCAGGACTTGTGATCACAAGTATATTATGCCTACAAAAAAAATCTCACCGTAATGTCATTGAGGACAGTCTCTGACCACAGTCCTTTGGGCAAGCTCTCTATCAGTTAAAAACAAAAAAGACATTAAATAAAGATAAGCAAAATATAGTTCTGTAAAAAATACCAGTGCCTGCAAGCCAGTGTCATGGCTGGCAGGCTGGATTAATGACAAACAACAACAACAAAAACAAAAACAATAGAATTTAACAACAGTGCTGATAAGCATGGTTATGAATATTGAAGTTTGAAAGCAAAGAAAAAAACAATAATTTAAAAATGATAAATTATCCTAAATCGATTTGCAAACGCTAAGAACAGTTTATAAATCAGTGCAGTCCAAATCGTTAACAAAATACATTGACATGCAATTAAGTTACATTAATGTTACCTGTTTATGGTCTACTGTATCCATAACCTGGAGAGCAGATTGTAGTTGTTTGAAAAAACTTATTGTCAGACAGCTTCTTCTTCGTCTTCTTTTTCTTCTTTGACGGATCGCAACCAAATTCACGCGCTACCGCCACTAGGAGCGTGAAAAATATTACATGACATTAAACAAACCAATCAAAATCTTCTATTAGTTTGTACCGCCCACTTGCGGCTTAATGTCCCACCCACTTGCAGCTGCTCCACCCACTTGCAGCTGGCTCCGACCTCCGTTTATACCTATAGGCGGGAAAATAATTTGGGGTGTTTTCCTTTAGAAAAAGATTGGCACAAAGAAATGAAAAAGACTTTGTGAAATTTGTTAAAATTATATAGCCTATGATAGTTAGAGTGAGGAGAAGAAAAGAGAAATGAGAGATTCTAAATTTATTCCAGTCAAATATTTCAGTGAAAATCACAGAATGTTCCCCAATGTTTAATTATTTTTAACTTTTCATAATCATGAACTACTAATTATGTTGCAGAATGATTGACATTACATTTAATAATAGAGGTGGAATAAGCAAAAATAGGGACACTTTTTGGTAAACTGTATTAAATAGCCTACAAATATTCTACACTATTAATATTTTATACAAATGGTCAGGGCTGGGTCTCCCGAAACCTTATTAACTCTACGTCATTCTTAAATTATGCCTTAAGCTGTACCTTAACATTAATACGTTAATATGTTTCCCGAAACGTTCTAAGTTAAGTATACCTTCTGAAAAGCCGGGTGCACAATGTGCGATTTATAACAGTCCTTTACGATGGTTGCTTGTCAGACTGTACGAACATGATCCTCATGTCACACTGTGGGATCTCGGCTGTCATTAATGTCAGACTGCACGACATTCAAGACGCGTTAAAAACAGACGCGCGCATAACTTGTCCGGAGTTTTATATCATTAAAACATACACATTCGATGACAGTGAGCTGCATTACACACGGGACTGAAATGGTGGCTAACAAACATCTCTATCATTAATTTTGATCACGGCTTGTCTTGAAAAACAAAGACAATTTGACATTCGTCGTAGGAGAAGTCACACTGGAGGATTGTGCACCAAATCTTCTGACACTGCCAGAACTTCGTCTGAGGTAAAATTTGATCGCAACGGTCATTAATCGGCTGTCGGTGAACATGTCAAACTAGCGGTCAAAGACTACAGATTTCAGGCTAGGATTATAGGAATCTTTTACGATTTGCAAAATTTGTCTCAGACGACCAAATCGTGGCCAAAATCGCACAGTGTAAACCAGCCTTAAGTCATACTTTAAGCCGAGTTCAGACTGCACGATTTTAGCCCCGATTTTGGCTCGCCGACAGGTTTTGAGAAATCGCTGACAAATGCCCGAAATCACAGGCAAATCAGTGCTCGTTCACGCGAGTGACAATCACGCAGTGTGAAAAGCAAAGATGCGATCTGAGAGAATCGCCGACGAGTCGCCGACACCCGTGAGATATTTGGCATGCTAAATATCTGGACCTGTCGGCGATTCAAAATCCTGCTGTGTGAAAAGTGTTCTGACTGAAAAATACATCGGCGATGACCGACAGCCAATGAGAGAGAAAGATACAGAGCAGCGGGGAGTTCGGGGAGGAGTTATAGACCACAGTATCAGCAAGCATGGCTTCATACACATACACATTACAATTCTATCAAACAGAAACAAAGCACAAACATTTGCTTGACCATCGCAACAGCAGCACATTGAAAAGTTATTTATTTACCTCCAACTCTCGTTGCAGAACACACAATCCACAGTCTCCTATTTCCTCCTCCATATTCTTTCTTTTTCTTGTTTTCGCTGCAAATCAGCGCACAGGCAATTCGTATTGCAAGCTTCTTGCACGCTACCATTTTTAATAATAATAACTCCAGTCTTGCATGCGTGATATCGCGTTGTTTCCTTGTCACATCTCGCGTATGTTTGGTTGTGAAACGTAGTTTGCGTGCCAGACAGAGTTGTCGGCGATTCTTCCTATTGTAAAGTCATGCAGTGTGAAACCTGTCGCCGATCCATCATGCAGTTTGAACACAGCAGCGACTGAATGCTGGCCAAGATAGTCATGCAGTGTGAAAAGAACAGTGACCCGACTACTTTGAAAATCGTGCAGTCTGAACTCGGCTTCAGTAAGGTTGGTCTGGAGCACTCTTAGCTATACCTTATCACTGTTGACAGTTTACTCCACTAGTGGCCACCACTGTGCAAAAAGCTTTTTTACATCTCCGTCTATATGAATATAATTCTGAAGCTGTAATAGCATACATCCATGCAGTGTTAAATTAGGCTAACTGAAGTGTTTTTATAAAAACAATAAAATTGTCATTACACTGATAGTTGTTAGATATTTAGTAATATTATCCAAAGGTACATCAGCTGGCAAGCTATTAGGCAGTAAAGGCTTAGGAGTCTATTTAAAGGCAATGATTGTAGTGGGGAGTTTGAACTATGGCAGCGATACAGCGAATAGTTGTGCTAAATCAAAGACGGCGCCGTCCGCTGAGCCATTTAGTGTATGTGCACTATACGTGAAAACTTTAGTCTCCTGGATGTCAGAAGCTGCAATTCTAACAAAATTTCGCCTGCCACGGCAGCAAATACAGCAGCTTTTAGATTTTGTTGGTCCTACTTTGTTAAGAGAAACTTGACAGAGCTACCCCCTCAGCCCCAAAATTCAGCAGCTGGCGGCTCTCCGTTTTTATGCAGTGGGTAGTTTTCTGGAGGTGGTTGGGGATGGATATGGGCTGGGTAACTCCTCGGTGTGGCAGTGCGTTCACTCAGTCACGGACATTCTGCTCCGTCATGCTACAGATTATATCCATATGCCTTCCGCCAGGCATGAAGTGATGGAGGCGCATCAAGGCTTCCATGTCATTGCTGGTATCCCGCTTATAACAGGCCTTTTGCGACGTGACACTTATCCCCATTGCAAACCCATCAGCGCTCGACCAGGCCTTCATTTGTCATAAGGGCTTCGCAGCCATCAATGTCCAGGTGGTGGTGGACCACAGGGGAATGTTTGCAGATGTGGTGGCAAAGTAGCCTGGTAGCACACACGACAGCTTTGTGTGGGCCAATTCAGCGGTGGGTCAAGACGCCGAAAGAGGGGTTTTTGGGCAGAGCATTTTTTTTAGGTGACAGCGGCTACCTCCTCCGAACCTATCTTCTAAATCCAGTCACCAATCCAACCACGCAGGCCGAGCACAATAACAACATTGCACACATCCGTACCCGCAACTTGGTGCGCTGGAAGATGCGTTTCCGGTGCCTGCATAAATCAGCTGGAGGGTTGCGTATGAAGCCAGAAAGATGTTGTGCAGTAGCAGTTGTTACAGCCATGCTACACAATGTTACAGTCAGTGGAGGTGCAGCTTTGCCAGAAGAGGAGGAAGAAGAGGAGGAGGAGGTCAACACTCGACTCTGAGTATCATAATCACGCTTACCTTGACCTGGCATTATGATTGGCACGGAGGTGGTCGGTCTTTGAAATTGTGCTTCCGACAAAGCATACTGTTTCACCAGAATCTGAAGCTTCGCCTTCTTCACCTCCAGCATAGCCTGGGCGAGGTTGTTGGCCTCTTGTAAACTCTGCTCGATCCCCCTCAGCACTTCCAGCTTCTCCTTTTCGAGCTCTACCAGCTCTTGACTGCAGTCGCATCATATAGAAGGACGCTTTCTGGAGCCACTGCTAGATTGCTGGTGCTGAGCGACCACAGTGGAGGCTGATGAAGGTGCAGACAGCTGTGGTGATGCCAGTGCCGGAAAAGGAGGACTTTAGTTATCTCTTGCCATGAGTTTACAACCCATATAAACTTCTTTGTAATCTTTCATGCTAGAGTTGTACAAATAAGGGTAGTTTCTAACCTCTTTGCACAATCACTCATCAATGTAGGCCTCCATTGTCACTGTAGCTTGCATGTGTTCTGGTCTGTTCTGCAGGTTTTCTTTGACTAACTTGTGACATCCTTGAAGTCACGGTTGCCACCTTGTGGATAAACTAATTACTCACCAAAAAATTAAATGCGCATGCGCAACCTGTGCGTACAAATACGCACGGTTACAGAAATCCAGCGGCGCACATAAAGTACATGCATACTCTTCGGATGACGAAATTTGCGCCAAACGACGCACTGTATGCTAATTCTTGCACAAGCGTAAAAAAGTGAAGTATACTTTGGGCTTAAAAGTTTAGTTCACCGAAAATGAAAATTCTATCATTAATTACTCACCCTCATGTCGTTCCAGACCTGTAAGACCTTCGTTCATCTTTGAAACACAAATTAAGATGTTTTTGATCAAATACGATGGCTCAGTGAGGCCTCCATTGACAGCAAGATAATGAATCCTTTCAAACGCCCCAGAGAGGTACTAAAGACATATTTAAAAACAGTTAATGTGACTAAAGTGGTTCAACCTTAATAATATGAGAGACGAGAATACTTTTTGTGCGCCAAAAAACGACTTTATTCAACAATATCTAGTGATGTGCGATTAATATTATCATCAGAAAGAAGAAAGTCATATACACCTAGAATGGCTTGAGGGTGAGTAAAGCTTGGGCTAATTTTCATTTGAAAGTGAACTAATCTTTTAAATGAATGAGAAATTCATATCTGGTGGGAACAGAAAAATAATTGAAGTAAGCTAAGTATAAGGGTATGATTACACCACAATGATGTACATATAGATGACAGCATCAAAACAATCTGTTCACACGCATCTGGGAAAAAACTAAAAACACTGTATTGTTCATGCCAGGCCAGTCGTTGGCGACATCACTTTCTAAAGAATCACTACGCAGCTATACTGCGTGTACAAATAATACACATGATATCACCATTTTCACAAATTTGTATTATTGTAGTTTATATGGAGAAGATAACAGTATCCTTTTCAAAAATGTACACTTTGAAATCAGTTTTTTAAAAGTTTGCATTTTTAAGCCACCAAAAATCACCGTCATGTAAATGAACGGATAAAATCATAACTGTTCTTTTTCCAGTGATTTTCCTGTGACCTTTTCTCTTTTATAACATCTCTCAATAGAGCTGCACGATTAATCTTAAAAAGATCTCAATTTCGATTCAAGCACTCACGCAATCTTATTTTATTAATGAAACGATTTGCCCGCATCTTTTAAACCTTTAATAAAATCATACCGGAACATTCAAATCTGTATTTGTGCTGCCAGAGCCACACAGTAATTATTTCTGTGTTACAAATATTTGAATTATCACAGAAGTACGTAAATAACGGTTGTGTCATATACATCTTATGCCACTAGTTGGCGACAAGTGACTGCTAAAAATGTATTTGTCATTGAATCATTCATTCAAAAGATTTGTTCAAAAACTTATTTCATTACTGGAAGAATCAGTGCATTTATTATTGAGTCATTTAATTAATTCAAAACCATCTTTAATGAATTCATTCAAACATTTTCCAGCAATTAATATTTTAACCTTTAGTAAATTACATGTTATTTTGTTTGGTTGTATATTCAGAATCATGGGAGAATCATGATCTCTATTTGAAACCAAAAAAAATTGTGATTCTCATATTATCCAGGATCGTGCAGCCCTAACAGCGTTTCTCAGAAATTGCTTACTGCTCCTTTAAATTTTCTTTCTGCAGTGAGAATAGTGCAGATGAGCTTATGATCCATTTAAAACTCTCCTCACATGAATGACGCATGTAAGGCATCTCTTCAGTGTGAATTCTCTTGTCTTTCCACACTAAGAGCAGGTAAAATTCTCTTCCTTTATGTGTGAAAGTATTTCCACACTGAGTCCAGGTAAAAGGCCTTTTTCAAGTATGAATCAACATGTGCTTCTTCAGGCTTCTTTTACATCTAAAAGACTTTCCACACTGAGAGCAGGTGAAAGGCTTTTCTGAAGTGTGAGTTACCAAATGAACATTAAGGTGAGCTTTCTGTGTAAAACTCTTTCCACATTGAGAGCAGCTGAAAGGCTTTTTTCCAGTATGAATTAACATGTGAGTCTTAAGATTCTCTTTACGTGTGAAATTTTTTCCACACTGAGAGCAAGCGAAAGGCTTTTCTGATGTATGAGTTAACAAATGATCCATAAGGTGTGCTTTCTGTGTAAAGCTCCTTCCACACTGAGAGCAGATGAAAGGCTTTATTCCGGCATGTATTAACATGTGCTTCTTAAGGTTTTCTTTAAGTGTGAAAGTGTTTCCACATTGAAAGCAACTGAAAGGCTTTTCTGAAGTGTGAGTTACCAAATGATCTTTAAGTTGTCTTTTACATGTAAAACTCTTTACACATTGAGAGCAGGCGAAAGGCCTTTTTCCAGTATGTATCAATATGTGAGTCTTTAGGCTTCCTTTACGTGTGAAAGTTTTTCCACACTGAGGGCAGGCGAAAGGCTTTTCTGAAGTGTGTATTACCAAATGATCTTTAAGTTGTCCTTTCTGTGTAAAACTCTTTCCACACTGGGAGCAGGTGAAAGGCTTTTTTCCAACATGTATCAACATGTGATTCTTAAGGTTTATTTTATGTTTGAAACTCTTTCCACACTGAGGGCAGATGGAAGATTTTCCTGAAGTGTGAGTTACCAAATGATCATTAAGTTGTCTTTTACATGTAAAGCTCTTTCCACACTGAGAGCAGATGAAATGCTTTTTTGCAACATGTATCAATATGTGAGTCTTAAGGTTTCTTTTAAGTGTGAAAGTTTTTCCACACTGAGGGCAGGCGAAAGGCTTTTCTGAAGTGTGAATAAACAAATGATCATTAAGGTGTGATTTCTTTGTAAAACTCTTTCCGCACTGAGAGCAGGTGAAAGGATTTTTTTCTGTGTGAATTATCGTGTGAGTCTTAAGGCTTCTTTTATGTTTAAAAGTCTTTCCACACTGAGAGCAGGTGAAAGGTTTTGTGACTTCTGTTATTTGAATGCTGCTTTGTGAGCAACTGTTTTCAGTTTTGGAGCAACTCAATGGTTTTTCTTCAGCGGTGTCATCGTGAGCTTTCTGAAGCTGATATTTCTCCTCCACTTCATTCAGATCTTCTCTTTCCTCTTTCACTTTCACCAGACCTAAAATAAAAACATTAAAATGATAAATCAATTGGGACAATAAAAAAAAAGAAGAAAAAAAGTAATAATAAAATAATAGTACAACAATATACTAAAAATGGAAACAATTTTGCTTGGCATTTTTTAAAAAAAGTTTAAAGTACAGACGACAACATTGTCAAAACGATCCTTGTTCACGCAGATCCACAAAAATAAATTAAAAAACACTATTATTCATGTCAGGCCAGTAGTTGGCGATGTCACTCAATAAAAAAAATCACTTAATGCACATGTGCATGACATTACTTTTTGTTTTCACAAATTTGCATTGTTGTTGTTGTTGAAGCATGAGCAGACTTGTGGCTACATTTCAAATATGAGGATGTTATCCAACCAAGTCATGTGAGTTTTTAGAGAAGGCTGTTTTGATGCTAATAAAATATTGTATTACCCTGTATTACAGCCATTTGCAGTCTATTGTCTAAATAAATAACATAAATAAATAAGCAAGGTAAATGATCAAATAAATATGTCCCCTCGCCCCACAAAATAATATTGTGTTTCGCTAATCACACGTCTCGATGTTTTACTGGACAATAATAAATAATCAGAACATTTCTAATCATTAGGGCATGTTGTAGTCCAGATTAAAATATAAAAATGTTTAAATAAATAGCCTATTAAGTCTTTAAGTAGTAAGTATTTGGTGCTTTTATAAACAACATGAATGAATGTCTGTTTGAAGCATTTTAAAAACTTCACAAATGCAGTTGCTTTTTTTGCAGGGTTTCTGGGGTAACCGCTGCATTCTGCTTTTCGATCAGCGCCCTCTGCTGTCAGAAAGTGAACATGGACTTTCATTTAGCACGGCTCTTTCGCTCGTTCCGCCATGTGCTTCTCATGCACGTTGGGCTTGTTTACATCTGAGCGCGTGTCCATTTGATGCAGAGTACAGCGGTGTTGTGCATTTTTTACGGTTGTAGGGGAAAGTATTCTTAAATGCATTTTAAAATTGTAACAATTGGTAATACATTTTTTACGGTATTTTGAAGTGCCCACGATAACAATATAGTGCATATTCTTTATTGTGATATATCACATTACTGAATATCGGCACGTCTAATACCACCCAACACTAATTGTGATAAATTCAACTGGAACAATGACAGTAATAAATAATTATGTTTCAAATCAACATTAAATGCAACAATAGATTTAATGCACAAGATATCATAAATGCTCTGCTAGAATCGCTGCTTGTACTTTAATTAAAACCCACTTCATATTAGCTCCATTTAATGACACACTCCTCTATATCAGTGAATATGACAGTTACAGATCACTACATTATCAGTAAATGCATTAAATATGCAAGGAATAATTGGTGACAAACCATTGAATTATTAGAAAAACACTAGGGCTGGGACGATACGTCGATTATCGATCGATACAATGAATCTGGATCAATCCTGATATTGTCTCTGTTTAATCGATTCTGAGCTTAGTTTTTACAGCGGATGGCACTATATGCCAGTTTTTAACCACACCAGTGCTTCCCACACATAGACTTTACTTGAGCGGCCTGCCCAGGTATAATAACAGCCGCCCAAGTATATCTGGAAACACATTTATGCCTTTATTATTTTTATCCTCGTATAATTTTGTATTCGCCCAAGATAATGAAACCATCCGCGAATCTCCCCTCGCCCTACGTGATTTGTACCTGCTCATTATGTGTGCGTCAGAACTGTTTACTCCCGCTGACTTTCCCACTTGCGCTGCAGAGATGCTGTGGATATTTCACAAAGAGCACTGCATGCAGGGCGGTGCTGTTGTGCGTTCTACATGCTCGCAAAACAGTGCTTCAAAGTGATTCTTAATCAACGAATAGCGCAGATTTATGCCAAGCAATTGTTAATTAACTCAAGTTGATGAATTTTGACAATGTCTACTTTATAGCCTTTATATAATATGTTTTAGACGATTGTAAGAATCTGAAGGATCAGCCCGCAATTATGTAGACATTTCAAAATAAGAGTTCCGGTGAATTTCAGGCTTGTTAATAATTAAAAGTCACGAGAAAAGTTTTTTTCTTCTTCTTCTGGGCATTATTGGTATTTTGGTTACACAATAAATTGTATTTAATTTGATTTTAATTTAATTCATAGTAAATTATTGTAGTCTCCCCCACAGGAAGAAAAGACTAAGAACATTATTTGACACTTATATTATTCATTATTTAAATTTTACTAGTAAAATCTGTGTCCCATTTACTGAGAGAGACACTATATGACATAGCAAGGAGAAAATAGGAAAAAGAGAACCATTTAAATACTGTAATTTTGCATAATTTACAATATATAATGCATAATATTAGTATGTAATTGAAATTAATTTCAATAAATAAAAAAAATAAAATAAAAAAACACATTATTTGTTTGTCACATGTAGTAGACTATTTTTGTGCGATGGCTAATAGGAGGATTTTTCACCCGGCTACCACCGCAAGTATATATTTCAAACCTGTGGGAAGCACTGCACACACTCTCAAACGCTCACGAAGAAGAATGCTCAAACAGAGAATTAAAATAGAGGAGAAGAAGAAGAGAGCTAGTTCAAGATGAGCTTTTGGTTAAAACTTATATAATTTTCTATTTTTTTCAGAAAATGAGCAATGGGTTCACTAGATAAGACCCTTATTTCTCATCTGGGATCGTGTTGAACAATTTGAAGCTGCAGTGAAACTAATTTTGACCAACTGTTTGGTGCCCATTGAAATCTACTATAAGGAGAATAATCCTGGAATGTTTTCATTAAAAACCTCAATTTCTTTTCGACTGAAGAAAGAAAGACATGGACATCTTGGATGACATGGGGGTGAGTAAATTATCAGGAAAATTTTATTTAAAAGTGGACTAATCCTTTAAATATACTTGCACCTCGGCTCAGAATGCTTTTAGGATGCAAGATTTGTAATTCGCTTTAAACTTTTCGAACTTTATGATTATTTTAAGTTTAAGTGGTGTGTAAACAGGAACGGGAAGCAGGCAGTGAATGAGTGTTAATGTAATGTATAGTAGTGCCATCTGCTGTTTAAAAACCAAGCTCAGAATCAATTCAAGAGAGAACATGGGAATATATCAGAATCGCTCCAGATTCTTCTTATCGCGAATTAGGGATGCAGCGATTAACCGATTTTACTATTAACCGCGCTTTAAAACTTCATGGTTAATTACTAGTAAAGGCTCTGCTACACTGCGTTTCAGTTGAACGAAACTGTCGCAACTTCCAAGAAACTAAAACAAAGTTACAATTGCGGAGCACCAGCTTAAAGTGACATGCGTATCAGAGACTCGGAGGATACTATATACACACACTAGATTAACTATGACAGAGGAGCCGAACAGCAAAGCTCTGTTACCAACAAATAAACTGCAGAAGTCGGCAGTGTGGGAGCATTTTAGGTACACCAAGAATGACCAGGGCATCAATGAAAACGATGGATCGCCTTTGTGCAAAACTTGTCTTAAAAAGTTGCTGCTAAAGGATCGAACACATCCAATTTGATGCAGCACCTGCGAGATCACCACCCAGCTTTGTACGCCCATCCTCAAGATGCAAAGGGTGGACTCCACTACCAGAGCATGCCAATATTTGGTGGAAAGGTTTTCTTGAAGCTGGAAGCTGGAAACGGAAACGTGAGCTCCAAAAGAATTAGGTAGAATTGAACATCCCTGAGCATTCACTGATACACGATGTGGTCACCAGATGGGGATCCACAGTCAGATGGGGGACACAGTCAAGGTATGCATTAATGAAGCAATGGCACTTGCATCACATACAGAGACCTCAAGACACAGACCTCAAGACACTATTCAGATGTTATTTTTCAAGATATTTTTCAGAGTTTTGTCCTTAAAATGCTTGTGTGGGACTAAATTCTTACAAATCTCATCCCAAGCCTCTGTTGCAAATTCCAAAATATCATTTCAGAACTGGTAATGAAGGCTTGAACCATTGATAGCAGACTATACAGCTATTAACACACTTCTGAGAGAGAGAGAGACAAAGCATATGTGAATTAGCCTACCTGAGTCTTTACTAATAGTGAAACTAAAGGTCTTTGCACACAGAGTCCAAATCGTGCTCACTGCTTGAAGATTACATTTTGATTGTTTTGCAAATGTTTTCGCAACGGATTCATTTAATACGCATCGGAGTCAGTGTGCAAGGTCTCTCTGTGCGTGACAAATTTTTAGGATTACGAATACGAAAAAACGCATGCGAACATTTTGGACTCAGAGTACAAAGGCCTTAAGTTCATCTACCTCAAGAACCACACAGCTATTACCTCGCTGGTGTGAAATGTCATAGCTTTTAAGTTGCTAAATCATTTGTGTGTCCGTACTGTGTGTGTGTGTTTGAGAGAGAGAAAAAGAGAAAGCAGGAGAGAGTATGCGCTTTCAGGACATAAAATGTATTGTGTGGAAAAACCATGACAATAACTTGTCATTTTTATCCTATTGTTTACCATATTTATTTGCTTGGTCGATGTTGTAGGTTTTGTTTCTTTTGCTGTTGTAGATTCTAATGACCTATTGAAATAACTGAAATCATTTGGTGAAGTGATATGAAACTCTGATAAATTGTTCAGTGGTGTTTGACCTGGGGGGTATTCCAGAAAGCAGGTTATGTGACATACCTAGGTATGTTTAAGAGTAAGTAAGCAGATAACCTCAACTTTCGGTTCCAAAAAGGGAGGTAACTTTTAGGGTATTTAAGTACCCATAGCAGGTTATGTTCAAGGGTTAGTTAGCTTGAGAGGAATTCAGATGTGTGTTATATTATCAATAAGGTTATATTAATGTATCTTAATTTGTTATATAGTTACAGTTATATACACAATGTTATATTATACAATATATAAATGTTTATTCAATTCTAATATATGTATTTATTTTATTGTCATCTCACACATGGATCTGCTTTTTATCCTTTATAACAGGACATTTTCTATGCTATAATTTCTATAATAAAATACATATCATATATATGATATCTTATTAAATAATTAGCATCAAACAAACAATATTAAGATGAAAAATTATTGCACAACCACCCAATAGGTGGTGATGTGCACCAAGTAGGTTATGTAAATCGCCATTAAACAAAAGAAGAAGAATGAGTAGAATGGCGCGCTTTTTCTTAGCGTCTGTTTCCATGGTGAATCATCGATTCGTCGCTCTGTTGAGAATGTCTTGTGTGTTAACCGGGAACATACTCTGGGTTGGCTGAACTTACTCCCGGACGCATTTTTGGAACCAGCATACCTCGAGTAAGCAAGGTTTGGGTTAATCAACCGAGAGTTCAGGGTATATGTGACAGTAAGTTAACCCTGCTTTCTGGAATACACCCCTGTAATGTGATGCAGTTAGACTAGGTTATTTATATGTACAAAAACTCTCAGCCAATAAGATTCCATGTAGCATTTTCATCGGTCAGTCGGAAGCATTATAATGATAGGTTAACGTTTGACAACGTTTAATCAAGAAGCGAAAAGAAATAATTTCTATTTCAAGAACACGGAGATTCACGAGTGCACAGGACACAGTTTAAGCGCACACAATATCTGAGAGAGGAGAATCAGGTCATAAGAGATCACTGCATACAGTGGAGTGCGCGCGTCCAGTTCTGTGAGCGCGCAAAGGAAACCCGCGAGCTCTCGACATTACAGTGTTATGACAAAACAAAGTCTGTATGATGATCAACACAAGTTACGATTCCAAACACAAAATCTAATTCATATCGCTGCCTTTTCCTGATACATTTTTAAGACCTTTGAAACGTGGATTTAAGACAATATTAATTAACGCCTTGTTTTTACATTAAATAATTTAAGACTAAATGTAGCACAAGAGTTATTAAAGATGAATGAAGAATAGACACCGACCTCCTTGTTCCTCGTGTTTTATTCTCCAGGGTTCTGGTTCACTCATGTCCTCCTCACTCTCCTCTTTAACAAACACCATCTTCACAGCAGCAGATCTCAGTTCAGTTGATGCTCCTCTAGATATTCCTGCTTCAACCCTTACTACCGTCTGTGAGGATGATTTATTGACCTGATTCAACATGTGTCTTTCTATCTACTAACAGTACACTTCTAACAGTTTGTAGTCAGTACCACAACACAATTTTCTTCCTCTGAGGTTTACTGGTGGTTGACAAACACACGCATGTGTCTTACCGCCACCCACTGGACTGGAGTGTGAAGCGTCGAGATGAGGAAAGATAATTTGGGCGATAAAACTTAACGCGTGTAGGCTATAGTTTACCGTTTATTTGTTTGTTTGTTTGTTTGTTTTCCTTTAAAAAAAAGAGTTGCACAAAGAAATGAAAAAGACGTTGGGAATATGTTAAAATACATAGTCTACACATGCAGTGTAGAAAAGAAAAGAGAAACGAGATATTTCAAATTCCAGCCACATATTTCAGTGAAAATCACATAATGTTGCCCAATATTTACCTTTTCATAATCATTTACTACATTTGAATAATGACTGTTACAGCAGAGAGGTGAAGTCAGCAAAATTGGGACACTTTTTTGGTAAACTGTGTATTAAATTTTGTTTAAAACATTTTACACTATTAATGTTTTAAACAAATGCTCAGGTTTTCTTTTTATCTCCAATATGGGTTTTGAAGGAATCAAGAATTCTTCTGAAAAGTTTTAAAATGGATCAGAATTTTTATTTGAAACACAGTTTCACCACGGATGGTCAGGTGTCACGTTTTGGCTTTTTTTTTTCTTTTTTTTTGGTGTAGTTTGCCTGTGTTATTGTTCCTGCATGCCATCATTAGTTGTCATGGTTACTATGTTACTAATTAGAGCACAACTGTTTTGTATCTAGTTCATTTGCGTTTTTCTGTCCATTGTCTCTGGTGTTGGTTATGTTGATACTGTTATGTTGAATCTTCTGTTATTTAATTTGCTTTACTATTTGAAGTATGACTACTCTTATCTTCATTTTTGTGGACTAACTTGTGACACCAGGAGTGATGGAGGTCCAATGAGTGTTTTTGCACAATGCTACCTGAGGGTAATCTACATTGTCCCATGGTATAGTTATGATAACAGATGTAGGCAACCTTCTAAGATTCAGCAACCAGCAAAATAAAAGACATAATTGTAGGCTAAGAAACTGCATTAAAGGTTTAGTTCACCAAAAAAAAAAAAAATTCTGCGATTAATTACTCACCCTTATGTTGTTCAGACCCTATAAGACTTACATTCATCTTCAGAACACAATTTAAGATATTTTTGATGAAATCTGAGTTGTTGTTTTTTTATCTCCCATAGAAAGCAACGTAATTACCACATTCAAGTTCCAGAAAGGTATATTCATTGTTAAAGTGAGATTCCATAGTCAACGTGACTGCAGTGGTTCAACCACTCTAAAAAGAAACAGGATGAGTGTGTTTACATATTCTTCTGCAAAGACCAGACAAAGCTTGCTGATCGCTCAGGAGCCATCCAGCATAATGAACATCATGATTTGTACAAGCTGCAATTTTTGTGCGATTTCTGTCTTGAGTTCTCTTTTTTCAATCATAAACAAAATGTTCAAGTGGTGTGACGGATACAACAAAATTAAAGTGCATCAATCTTTTCCACTTTTCCACCCAGTACATACACTCTGCCATCCTCGCTCATTCACCAGTACAGCCATTATAAACCACAGTAAGTCACACCCTCCCCACAACACGTTTTTATACAATATGTCTCAAGACGACACCTCTTTCGGCCTGGAGCCTCCTGATGATAATGCTACTGATCATATTCTGACAGAGGAACCCAACACATCTGATACCCACAATGGATGGTTGGATAAATTCTGCAAAGAGCTCGGATATCACAACCTGAGTTTCCTTACGGATCTGTGTGCTGATGCCATTAGAGGGTTCAACGCCACAGATGGCAGCTTCAATGATATCAGGCTCAAAATCATTAAAGCGACGCTCATGGTGCTGCTGCATCACCTCATCGACGGGAAGCTGAAGGAGGGCTGTGAAGGCTGTGTGATAAATCATCTGAGCACCTTTCGTGTCTGTTTAAGCGCCTGCATACTTTTTTGACTCTCACTTTGATGAGCTGACTGGCAAACTGTTTAAACCCGATCTTCTAGTCATTATATCCCAGGCTCTACAGCGTTGCAGCTTAACATAAAAGCTTGGAATGACGACACTTAAGAGAAAAGGAATAAGCATATCCATACATTACCAAACACAAATATTTATTCTTAAATGACAAATGACATACTCAAAAGACAAAAGTCATAACATTTGTATAAAATCTAAAATAAAACATTATTTTCATATTGTTAAAGAATGTTCTGTGTATTTATAGCTCAATAGCGTTACTAATTCTGCATTAAATCTGGTTAAACTTTGTCTTCATGGTTTGTAAGAAGAATGTTACACATAGATATTCAAAGATAATTAATACCTCTATGACTACATGACTGAACATGATGCTGATGCTTCTGAACCCAGAACAGATACACCCATTTTTGGACCAAGTGAGATTCCAGTTCCCAGGAATTTGAGCTCCAACCCATCCCAACCAAGAGATGCACCTGTGTCTAATCCAACTCCCAATTTCGCAGCAAGTGGGCCAGCTTTAGCTGATACACCGGCAAGTTCAGCTCGAGCCATTGCTTCTAGTTTAAGCGCACTGGCTCCAGCATGAGCTGAGGCGTTGGGGCCTCTGGCTTCAGCCTCAAATATACTGGCTTCAACACGAACTCGTCCATATCCTGCTTCTGCGAGGTATACAGCCTTGGGAATTCTCTTTCCTGGCTCGTCTTTAAAAGCTTCCTCATATGCTTCTTGTTTAGCATAACTACCTTTTGCTGAGGCACTTGCTGGTCTGTCATATGTGTCAATCATGCCTATGATGCCGCTTAAACCGGTTTTTTGCGCTATTGACTTTTCTATAGTAGCCTCTTCGATTTCATTTATGCCACTGTTCTGCTGCTGTTTGGTAGAAGGAATATCAGCTTCTTCATCTGCAAATGAAACAGTGCAAATAGACACAGATGTTTAGAAAAACAAGAAACTCCTATTTAAATGTACACCATTTAGTGCTGAACATTAAAACACTAAAAATGTGACAAGTTGGTTTTACTCAACCTTGCAAGCTAATATTTCTATATTTGGTGTGATTCGGTCTGAGATTTGGTTTGCCTACATCTTTATAGTGTGTTAGTAATAATATATTTTTACATAATATATTTTTCATTGAATAAAGACAAATTTCAGATGTTTTAGAAATATGAAAGCAATGACCTATTTCATTCGATGTTTAGGACTATTCAGAAACAGAACAAACTACATTGAGAAAATGAAGAAGTAAATAAAATACACAAACTAACAAATAACAACATTTAGAGTTTATGTGGAGTCAGTGTTAGTAAATACAGACCAACTATCGCAATTACCATTTTCACCATGTCCATGTTTGGTAGTGGGTACATCATCTTCATCTGCAAATAAAACAAACAAGCTGTAATGCAGTACAAATAGATATAGATGTTTAGAAAAACAACAAGCTTTATATTAAAATGCACATACCATTTTCACCATGTCCATGGTGGGTCAACTGCAGTCTTTCAGACATTTTAATGTCTCACAAGTTCTCAGTCTCTTTAGTGGAGTGTCATTGTGTCTCGGTCTGCACCCTATATATATACACAGTGCAGGGCAACAACTGAAAGTGAAATCCAAAAGTGAGAAGTCCTGCAGTGGGTTTTACTGGAACTGCCCAAGCCCTTGATCACTTTTGAACCCATATATCTCTTAAGAGAATTGTACAAACAGAAGTGTTGTATGATGAACAGATAAACTATGACTTATATTATTTGTTATGTCTGTTATTTATTACAACAGAAGCCATACAGCATGACATCATACTGTCTGAAAAATAGCCTCGTTTGATCACCCCTTAACGAAAAATCCAACACTAACACACTCTTAAAAATTCTTCATTTGCACCAATGGTTTCATGAAGAAAATTGTATTCCAACATCCATGAATCCTTTCCATTCAATCATAAAAATAAAAATTATTTGGATGCTTTATTGGTAACACTTTACAATACGGGTGCACTAATAAGCATTAGTAAATAGTCAATAATAAGCAATTAGTTAATAGTCAAGTGCCTCAACAAGTAAAGTCATAACATAATGATACATTTGCAAATCATTAGTTAATGATTAATTAAAGCAGACAACTGGAAGTTGAAGTACATGACTTCAAACCATTGTGGTAATTAACACATTAACTTACACTATTAGTTAATAAAATATATTATTAAGGAATTAATACATTTTGACACATTTGATTAATAACAATTCATATATTACTTATTCTATTAATCATATACTCTTTATTAGTTGCTGATGCAGTTATCATTAATTAATGGTTTAGTTCTTCGTGAGTCATACATTAACACATGATTATCTGTGCATTAGTTAAGCATGAATTAATGCATATTAGTGCACCAGTATTGTAAAGTACTACCACTCTATTTTTAGTGTGTGTTGGCAGAAGTCACATGCTCTTCTTTACTTGAAAGAGGATGTCCAGCAAAATCTTGAAAGGGCCAGTTCATCTTGAAACTTCAGTGTTTACTTTGATTCCCAGACTCAATGTGTGGGTGTACAGTCTCTCTGTGACAGGATTTCTGGAATGTTTCCAGTAAACTGCAGTTTTAATCAGTCGTTGCAATGAGAAGCTGCAACATTACCAGTAAATTACCATTTTGATGCTATATGGTATACAAACATCCATCCATCCGTTTATTCTCTGCATGCATACAAATGAGAATTTTGTCAAAGTCATCCCTGTATTCTACATGTTAGGCCAGGGGCCCTTTTCAGAAAGGATGTTAAGTGAAACTCTGAGTATATTAACCCTGAAATGAGGGAAACTCAGGGTAAGTCAAGCCCGTTTCTGAAAGAGAGGTAACTTGTACTCAGAGTCAGTTGCCATTGTAACTTACTCTATATCTATGTTAACTTACTCCTAACCTGGTCAGGAGCAGGTTTTCTTTTGGTAAACCTAGAGTTTTCTATATAACATCAGGGATGCAGAGCATAAGGACTTTGTAAGAGTGCAAGGAATTAAGGAAAGTGTGTGTAACAATCCAGTGAGAGACATTTACATTTACACAACATCGATGTCCTAGAAAGTTTTTACTTTGCGTTTTTGAGAATGTTTGCGTACAGATGACAACATTGTCAAAATGATCCCCTTTCATATGGATCTGCAAAAACGACTACAAGCTCTGTATTATTCATATTTATATACATTTATACAACTGGGCCATTTTGTCTCATTTGAAAATGGGATATTTAAACTGAATTGTACATATTAAGGTATGACAATCTGCTAATTTTAGGGTAATTTACTGCATTCTGTTGTTCATGCGTTGGGAGGAGATCACACACACACACAAAAAACCTTTTTTTTAAAAAATAAGAGGAAGACATTTTCTGCTTTCATTTTCATTTCTTTCAGAATGTTGAGTTTTTTCTCATCATCTATTATCTGAGCGCTGAAGACTTGAGGAAAAATCTTTGACATTTAACCAATTATATTTCATGCTCAATAAAAGTATGATTTGTTATTTTTTAAATACCACTTCAATCTTTTGAATGGTAGTGTATCACAGTTTCCACAAAAATATGAAGCAGCACAACTGTTTACAACATTAAATAAATGTTTGAGATTAAAATCAGCATATTAGAATTATTTCTGAAGGATCATGTTACACTGAAGATTGGAGTAATGATGCTGAAAATTTATAATATTCTATTCACATAGAAAACAGTTGCTTTAATTTGTAATAATACAAGATTTTTTTTTTTAAACTGCTTGATTCAAAAGGTAACTATATTATCGCCTAACACTTTATATAAAGTTGGATAAATATCTAGTTCAGTCATGAAACTCTACAGGGCGCATGCTGATGGTCCTTTACATGCAAACTGCAAGCGGTTGCATCATTACCGCATGACACAAGCTGATTGGCCTCTGCTGAGTTTTTAGAGACTCTAAAAACTCTCTAAAGGAGCGCCTGCCATCCGAAGACGAGTGAAGGAAACATAAATTGCTGCTGGGCCCTAAGTACGAGAGGCCTTGGCCGTCAAACTCAGATCTATCCTTTTGCATTGCCGCGAGCGAACCGGTGGGTGAGTCCTAGGACCTCAGTCCCTATGAGTGGGTTCCATAGGTTATGGGTCACTTCGCTACACCTGGATGATCTGCGACTGTTGTTTCTCTTGTTTGTCCTGAGCAGTTAATAACAAAGTTTGGATAGTTTTCAAGCCCAAGTTTGAACTGTAAACTACACACAAGTTTACTTATTTTGACTGTCAGCTCCTAGTTGTGTTAGTCGAGTCAAATATGTGTTATTTGTGATGATAAGATGAATAAGGTGTTTACTGGCCTGCTTGTGAACTCAACTTCTGTTTATTTCATTTAAAGGGTTAGTTCACCCAAAAATGAAAATTCTGTCATTAATTACTCACCCTCATGCCGTTCCACACCCGAAGGGACATCGGTTCATGCGACATCGATGCACTGTATGCTGATAAGCCATTTGGTGCTGTTTTTCCCAGTTTTGTCTTGTCCCAGGCCCAGTAAAGCAACTTTGAGTGACCATCCACCTGATCTCAGTGAATTATTCCACCCAACACACACACAGTCACACTTGTGCCTTTAAATGCAAAAGAGCTGCTGTGCCCTGCCCCCTCTCTACGATCACAGTTCAATCAATCAGACATTAGTGCATGAAAGACATCAGCTTGGTTTTGATTATCATCTATATCACGAACACTCTCACAGATAGCATAGTTCTTTTTTCATCATTAAAGTTAATTATTTCCATGCGTTTTAAAGCTATATCAACTTCTAATGGATCGTTTTCTGAGCACACTTATCTGAAGCACACACACTCACACACACAACCTTACAGAAATCGTATGTGTATATTAGATCTGTGGCGCATTCCCTTCAAAAATCAAACTAATCCACTGCGTTCAGCGGCTCAGATGTCAGTAAATGAAGACTGTTATGTTCACTCTTGCATCCAACAACAAAACATCTCAATTACTCACCAGACACTGTTGTCTACAGGCAGCTGCTCGAGCGCGGAGAAAATGGCGGACAGCTCACTGAGGGTGGAAACTATGGTAATACAGGACTGTCAATCAGTGGCCATGGGCGGGGCCTGTGGTTAATGTGACGTCACGTTGATCAGAGAATTAAAATGGCTTGTCTAATGACACTGCTTTGGTTTAATGGGGATTAAAAGGAATGGGTGGATTTTTATCATTGTAGGGTGGTTGTGTTCACACACTGCTAACACACATTATGTCCAAACACCTTGTATAAGTGGATTTTGCATAATATGTGCGCTTTAAATACTTTAAAACACCTAAAATTACAAACTTTTGTTCAGCTGAATCACAACAGAGGCAGGAGCGTGAAGCAGTCTTATGGCATATAGATATACTGTCATGATCACCAGCTGGAATGCCTTGGTTAGCCACCAGAGGGCACTCCACCCCCGACTATTGCCTCACCACTTCGGACTTCATTTCCCATAACCCACTTCCCGGACTCATTATCCCTTCATTGTACCCAGCTGTCTTGAGTTTTGTTATTAGAGTCTGTCTATTTATACTGAGTTTGTTTCTGCCTTTGTCGAGTCTTAATCTTTTGTCACCGGCGTAACTGTTCCTTGTTTCATGTGTGGACTGTTTATATGGTGTTTGACTCTTGCCTGGATGTACAACGATTTTGGATTTCCCTATTAAATGCTGCAACTGGATCTTACCCTCAAGTCTCAGTGCATTACGTGACATATAGATATCTCACTGATTCTTGAGATAAGAGACAATGTTAGTCATGTTTTAGTTGTAAGTTTTTATTATTTAATAACATATTATTATAAACTGATATATTTGTAGACAAAGGTCTCAGCTAATGAACATGTAAGGGAACAGGTTTTTCTGAAAAAGTTTTCTTCTAAAAATGTACATTTATTCACTTCAGAACTTAATTTGGGTCAACACATTAAAAAGATGCTATTTTAATTTGATCATCAACAACAGTGTAAAATACACATGACAAATATACAGCAGTAGTAGTAAAGTGAGATCTGTGTGTCTCTGAGAGAAATATAAACAATAAAGCCTTACAACTAAGATTTTTACAAATCTGACACTGAAGCTCAAATAATCATCGGTATTTATTATGACAAAAACACACTTGAAGAATCTTTAAAGTTCAGCGTTCTGCTTCAGATTTAAGCACTTCCTGAAAAAGATGAACATGTAAAGCCATAAATTAATCAATCTCACAAATATTAATGTATATGTACGTATGTAATGTATGTAATCATTTTGTGAGAAATTACATCATTCATGTACCTGATGTGTGAATATGTGCTAATATAATCACCGCTGCCGTACCTGAACATGTGTGACAGAGTTGAGTGATGTCCAGATGTTGAGTCTGGTGGCTGATGGGATTGTTCAGCACACAGCTGTAGGTGTTTTTATCCTGATATTCCACCTTCAGAGGTAGAGAGAGACTGCTGAGATCAGACGCACTGATGCTGGACAATGAACTGTTTCCTTTGTACCAGGAGAGAGTCACATGACTCACATTCACCACTGAACACACCAATGAACATGATGATGATGATGATGATGATGAACATTGTGAAGAGTTACTGCTGATGACAGGAACAGGCAGACGAGCTGAAAACATGAGAGAATAAAGAGAAATGAGGATGAATGAAGATATTCAAGAAACATCCAGAGGAACCAAGATGATAAAAAGTAGAGCATTTAAAACTGTTTAAAGTTAAATATAAACCTGCTGTTCATGTGAAAGTAAGAGAATTAGTCATTTGAACTCATTAGTCATGATAAGATACTTCTTTAGATCTAGCTGTAATAAATAAAACATGTGAAACTGATATTTAACTCACCGTAGACAGTGAGACGAATGAAAGAACGCCAGAAGAAAGTGTTGGTCTGTAGTTTATAATCTCCATCATGTTTCATTGTGATGTTTGTGATGGTCAGAGATCCAGTTTGTTTGTCCAGCTTCAGTCTGTCTCTGAATCTTCCATCAAGAACATCATCACGTACAGTGATTCTGTCGACCCGTTTATCGAATTCAGCTATTAAAGTGTTTTCAAACCTCCACCGAATCAGAACAACACCCTCCATTTCAGTAAGAGGACAGTTTAAAGTGACTGAATCTCCCTCCGTCACTGACACTGAAACAGGGTTTGTCACAGATAAACAGATTATAATGGTTTATTAAATTAAATAGTTTAAAATTTAAATTTGAAATAAACAATATCAGAAAAGAGCAAAAAGAAATAAAATGACGTATGAATTAATTTCAATTTTGTCATTAAAAACAGGTGAAAAAATTTTTGAACTCACCAATGACAGCGAGATAGAAAGCAACAGTCTTATAGTTGATCTCTAGTTCATATTCTCCAGCATGTTTCATTGTGATGTTTGTGATGGTCAGAGATTCAGTTTGATTGTCCAGCTTCAGTCTGTTTCTGAATCTCCCATCAAGAACATCATCATCTACAGTGATTCTGTTGTTCAGTTTATTGGTTTCAGCTATTAAAGTTTTTCCAAACCTCCACCGAATCAGATCACCATCCTTCATTTCAGTAAGACGAGAGTTTATAGTGATTGAATCTCCCTCCATCACTGACACTGAATCATCAAACACACACACGGAGAACAAACAGAAACAGGTTCAACACAGATTAAGAGTCATTTATGAAAGTAAATTGTTTGAAATTTATGAAATGAATATCATCATTAAACAAAAGAAGCAAAATTGAGTTTGGATTATTAATCGAATCTTTGTGATGATCGAAATATAAAACAAGTGAAACTGATATTTAACTCACCAGTGACAATGAGAAAGAAATCAACTCTCTTATTGTTGATCTTTAGTTTATAAAGTCCAGTATGTTTCATTTTGATGTTTGTGATGGTCAGAGATCCAGTTTGTTTGTCCAGCTTCAGTCTGTCTCTGAATCTCCCATCAAGAACATCATCATATACAGTGAATCTGTTGACCCGTTTATCGACTTCAGCTATTACAGTGTTTTCATCCTCTCCAAACCTCCACTGAATCACATCATTATCCTTCATTTCAGTAAGATCATAGTCAAGAGTGACTGTATCTCCCTCAAACACTCTCCTCCGTACATAATGTACTTCATCATGACCAAACACTCCTGAAGAACAGAGTTTTTCACAGATTAAAGCTTTAAAATCACTTGATGTTGGTTTGATGAAGCTTCATTGAAAAACTTTTAATCATTTAAATGTGACGTGAATAATATTCTGCAGCAGCACAAAGACAAAAGATGATGAATGAAAAGAGAAATAGCTTTATATATGGATCAATAACTAAAAAAGACACTTTTACTTTAATGTTTAATGTCACACTAAAACTAATGCTGTTGAGTATCTGAGCTTCATATTTATATTATTTTCTTTAATCAATCCATAATAACTGAGTTTAGAGCTGAATTCAAACTTGATCTGACATTAAAATCCCAGTTCAGTTATTTCTGTATGAGACGAACTGTAACGTGTCTGTTCTGTTTAGGTTTAGTTTTCTCTCTGTTCTCTATCATTAGTTCATTTAATCCCAGACCTGTTTCTGTTCTTCCAATGATCTCCCTGTTATTTAAACCCTGAGTTCTGTTCAGTTTATCGTCCGGTATCGTCTACGTTACGTGGTTGTGTTTTTCCTCATGATTCTCCTGTGTATTGTGTGGATTATTAGATTAAAGACTGTTCTTTGAGTTATTTCCTGAGTCGTGCGCTTCACTACAGCCACCGTCGCTGACACTAACAGTGAATGTTAATCTTCTCTAACTAATTTAACCAGTAATTAATCACATGGTACCAGAACAGAAACAAATGAAGCCATAAAAACACATTTAAAACTCACCATCCAGATGCCACAAACAGAGCAAAACTAACTTGAGAAACATTTTCTTCATCGCTTCACTGAAAAGCCCACGATAGTAACTCTTAAAATGTCTGAAAACCCTCAGATTGATCTGAAACACACTGAACTGTGATATTTATCTGGTTGTGTGTGAATCCTCCCCCAACCTCAGTTTTTGCTTACACATCCGCATGGGTTAAAAAAAAAAAAAAATTCTGAGCCTGAACTTTTTTTGGAGTGGGGTGTAGGTGGTTTGGAGGGCACGTACGCTGGGATATTTGGCAAAAACAAACACACACAGAAAAAAAAAAAAAAAAACATTTGAAAATTTTCCTAGAAACTAGCTAGTAACATTGCCATTAGTCCTTGACATGCTCAGACTACAGATTACGGTAGGCTGTTTAAAACAGCAATACTAGGGTGACCATATTTTGATTACTGAAAACCAGGACACTCGGCCCGGCAATGAGATACTCAAATGATACTTATGCCTCCTCTGTATGGATAGAAAATTGTTATATTACAAAATACTATCTATGACCAAAGACACAAATTCAGATTCTCAGAGGTTACTCAACATGTTTTATTATGACAAGTTTAAAAAATAACGACTGAAATAATGATAGAAATAATGTCTCTTCTGTATTAGAAAAATAAATTAATCATAAATAACTAAAAAAAAACTTTGCTATATTAGCAATCCAAATTTAACAAAAATAGCCCTCACAAACTTACAAAAAATAACAAAAAATATCTATATCTTTAGTTTTTTTTCATCCTCATTTTCCTCTTAATCCTGATTTTCTTCCTCATCCTCGATTGCCCATCTATATTTTGCTGTAGAGCTGATCTTTCCCAGCAGTTTTTTGTTGCTTAACAAACAAGCATGAAAGTTATAAAGAAATTTATATAGGCCTGTCAGCTGTTACGTCGCAAGGTACAAAGGAAGAGCACAACGGGCTGAACTCATTGTAGACGATAGCTGAAGGTTGCTCTGTTGTTACACAAAGTATCTCTTATTCAGTTACAGATGACTGCACAAATCGTGCAAACTAATGAAAACATTATAAACAAATCGAATTAAACAACTGTAGATTAGGCATAAGTCAGCCGCGACGCTGAGAATATAATTACCTTTATGGAATAATCCACTAATGTCTTGAGATACAATGTGAACCAATATTCTAAGTTGCACGTGCAATCGCGCATGTCTGCGAAACTCATTTATATTAATGTATGCTCCGCCTTCGGAAACCGAAAATCTCAGAAACCGAAAATCTCGTAACACCGGTCAATTTAATGGCTCAATGAAAAACAATGAAAACCAGGACATTTTCATCACTTTATAAAAAACAACCAGGACGGCCAGGACAGGACGTGAAAACAGGACGTTTGGTCACCCTAAGCAATACCAAGAAAGGTTGCTCACTACAATATGGTGCAAACACATGTAACATTTAGGATGCTTTTGATATAAAGTTTCGCTGGTTAGCTTTGTCCTTGACAGTGTACGAGAAGACCTACAATCTAAAACATGTTACGAACCTCCCAGTTTGTCTAGGGGTTGGAGGCTGTAACACATTGAAAATAAAATAAAATAAAAATAAACTAAATGAAAATGACTGACGGTCACTTCAATTCCCTGATCCAGAAAAGCAACAAGCACTGAATTAAGAAAAATAACTTAATTTATTTAATAAGTTAAAAAATAACATCAACAAAAAGAAAGAAATAAAGAAAGGAAGCAAATCTTCAGAAGAGGGCCAGGCCAACATAAACAAAACTTTCTAACTGACAAGGGTAGCATTAAATAACCTATACAAAGGTAAACAAATAAACAACAAAGTCTTACCTTGCTCCCTGTCTAACAGAACAAAAGCAAAATTCAAGTTTAACGAAAATGGCACCCTCTCCCTATGCAATGGAGGCCAGCTAGTAGTTTCTGTGCAAGTAAACCTCACTCCTCTGATCTCAAGAGATGCTTTAGCGACTGACGCTAGAGGTTGCAGCCTTTAGCCTCCATGTTAGAGCGACCGACTCCCATGCGGACAGGCCCGGATTCACGTCCCGCTTGGAACGCACCTACGGCTTCCAAATATAAAATGAAGTATTTACACAAAGAATGAAATCAAAATAACACACACACAAAATGAACACGCTCTCTCTCTCACAGCTAGCGGTTACGCAACTTTAAATACTAGCTCATTTTAAATACTAGCTAATTTTTTTACACAGATTTACAAGCGGTTGGGAGATCGTGATTGATAAATCGTATCCTGCAGTGAACGTGCACACGCCTATTTTCAAGTGACAAACACCATACCTGCAAACTCAAAATAGGTGGAAATGGGTGACATCTAAATTGTTGTGGGGGTCTGAGGCGAGAACATTTTTATTTTAACATGTAAACAAAGCATTCTGGTGCACTCTGACAAGAAAATAAATGAAAAATAAAACATTTGCTTTAAGTAAAAAACAAACATTTATTGACACTATTGCTGGGCATTTCACAATTGGATTCGGTTTTGATTCAGACGCTTGCGATTTGATTACCTTTGATTCAGTATTAATTAATTTTGGACCTATCAGGTACAGAACTGAGGGAGTATTTTATCCATCCTATAGAAAACAATTGTAGAATTAGTTTGCTTACTATAAAAGCTAGAAGTGTTTTGAGGCCTCTTGACCTATGTGACTATAAGGGTCAGATGTGTCTGAGAAGTTAACTTGGTCACTAAGCATATTTTGTAGCTAATTTTCCACCAGACAACAGGTGGCTGTGAAATGAATAAGACCATTGTTAAGGGTGTCATGTGAAGGCTTCTTGCCTCCGGGGAGTATTGACTGGTTTGATACAATGTTTCATTTGGCCCATGGGAAAAGGGTTGACCATCAATTGGCAGAAGGCCCATGAGAGATAAAGTCAAAAGATGTAGACTAGTTGGCAGTTGAAAGAGAATTATCTCTTGCATAAGCAACACCTGCAGTTTAATTGGTGAAGTGACTGTGGTAAAAATGTTGGGGAGTACTTGGGAGACTCCAAGAAGTGAAAGGAAGGAGAGCACCTGTAAATGAGATCATGGAAAATAACTGTAGGGGTGGATCTTACACTGTAACAGATAAGAAAAATGTTTAAAAACTGTGCCCTGGCTGGAGAGATTCAGATGTGGAGCTGGCATCTCACTTTGTTGCTTGACAATAAAGTTAAATACTTCTGAGACATGGAACTTCAACTCCGTGAGCTTTTCTTCGAGACCAGAACTGAAGGGACACAGAGACATCGAATTTGCCATGACAGTACATGTCAAAAAAATGCAGTCATTTTTGTAGCTGACTAATGAGTTTTTAGACATTGAACTGTTTTTCTGAGGTAAATGTGACAGTAAATGTGACATTTTTACAAGCTGTTTTATTGATACCTTTCCGCGGTTGAAACACTGATTGATTGATTACATGTGGCATACGGATTTCAGAAAGTTGTACTGTATCTTACAACTTACCTTTGGATGTTTATTCATGTTTATTTCATGTTGTACTTAGTAAAGCGGAAGAGATGATTGGTTCATGTGCTCTGGTTGAACTGAAGCTCTACAGCGATCTGTCACGCCACAGAGGGCCAAGAAAGATCAACACCTCAAGAGACTTCTATGATCTCACTCCAGTCTGTGGGAAAGTAGCCCATTTTCAATTCTTGTGAGGTTTTTTTTGTGCTTTTCACCCCGATCTCCCCCTAAGTTAGTAGGACGCGGTTGCAGCTGGATCTCAACCACACATTTTCCAAGACCTGCCCCATTCTACCTGTGATTGGTTAGTAATGTCAGTTTGGTTTAGAGCGAAAGCTGTGCTCCTCTCATACCATTGGCAGGCGAACTCATGAACTCGAACATGATTTCAAAATTTTTTTTTTTTTTAAATGTAGGACTATCTTTGAATGAAAACTAACAGCAGAAGAGTGAAATATTGAACTATATATATCTGAATCTACTGGAGTTATTTAGTGCTGTGAGCTGTCAATCATATTTTACCTCTGAGCTGTGACTCTTATTTGACTGTTGATGGATTCACTTTATTTCAGTGTAAAGATGTTCTGTGTAAGATTGTGATCTTCTTATTAGCAGGAGAGAAAATGAAAAAAATACTTCAGCCACAAACTGCTGACACACACAGAGACGACAAACATCCAGCAGAAACTGTTTATCCACCTACAGATCAAACACTGATGTTTGAACAGATAAAACAAAGAGGAAAAAACATCACAGGGTTCATTCGACTCAAAAGCCAGTAAATCACATGTATAATGTTTGTGTTGTTACAACAAAATCCATGAGTGAACATTAACCCTCTAGAGTCTGAGGCTGATTTGGGGCCTGGAGAAGTTTTGACATGCCCTGACATTTGTGCTTTTTTCAGTTGTTCATAAACATATTAATGACAAGTGTCATTACACTGTATTTAGCACAAACTAGGCTACCATAATACGTGAGGAACATGTATGTACATGTTTGTGTTTTTGAAGGAATAACGTTTATGCGTGGTTATTGAAAAAACAAAAAGCTTAAGTCACTGAAATAATGCCAAAAAATATATTAAATCTGTGTTCACAAGACTTCTGGGTATTGGAGGTTGTAGACTAGAGTTTTTGGTTAAAAATTATGTAAAAATTATCCTGGCTACTTGTTCATATAACACAATATATTGATTTAGTTTTTCTAAGACACTTTTTGTCAAGAAACACAGTATGCGTGAATCATCATGAATAATGGGTGATTCACACCTGAGAAGACAAAAGAATCGCATAAAAGACCTCTATTGACCTGCATATTAATGAGCTCTTTCAGTCAGGTAGGCTGTGAAAAACACTCTGTCATCATGTCTCAAGCTCATCATGGTGTATATCAAAAATACAGAAAAAACAGTAATACTGTGAAATATTATTACAATATAAAATAATGGTTTTTTTATTATATACTTTAAAATATAATGTATTTCTGTGATGCAAAGTGTCTGAACAATTATGTTACCTCTATGGCATTTCATACAGGCTTTTGGCTTAAAAGCATGCACATTTGGAGAAATATTGATTGATTCTCATATGTTTATGTAAATTTTCTATACAGAGGAGTAATATTTATTTAATATTCATTGTCCTCACTATGAGCGCTGGTGTTTTCAATTCATACTTGCAGCCGGAGGGCGCTCTGTGCACCTTTATGAACTTCTTTACTTGCAAGATTGATAATATTAGAGAAAAAATTATAACCATGCAACCGTCTACTACAGTATTGTGTCAGACAGTGCATTGTAGTGTCCCTGAAGAAAAATTCAATTAATTTACTGCTTTAGGAGAAAAAGAATTGTCTAAACTTGTTAAATCATCAAAATCATCCACATGTATGTTAGACCCTATACCGACTAAGCTATTGAAAGAAATGCTTCCAGAGGTCATAGATCCTCTTCTTAGTATTGTTAATTCATCTTTATCACTAGGATACGTACCAAAAACTTTTAAGCTGGCTGTTATTAAACCTCTTATTAAAAAAACACAACTTGATCCTAGAGAATTAGTCAATTACAGGCCGATTTCAAATCTCACTTTTCTGTCAAAAATACTAGAAAAGGCAGTTTCATCACAACTATGTTCCTTTTTAGAAAGAAATAGTATCTGTGAGGATTTCCAGTCAGGATTTAGACCGTACCATAGTACTGAGACTGCTCTCATTAGAGTTACTAATGATTTGCTCTTATCATCAGATCGTGGTTGTATCTCTCTATTAGTGTTACTGGATCTTAGTGCTGCATTTGACAATATTGATCACAATATTCTTCTAAATAGACTCAAAAACTATGTTGGCATTAGTGGAATTGCATTGAATGGTTCAAATCATACTTATCTGACCGTTATCAGTTTGTAGTAGTAAAAATGCAGAACAGTTAGTTCATGCGTTCATGACCTCAAGGCTAGATTACTGTAACGCTCTACTGGGTGGTTGTTCCTCCCGCTTGATAAATAAACTACAGCTTGTACAAAATGCAGCAGCTAGAGTTCTTACTAGAACTAGGAAGTATGACCATATTAGCCCAGTTCTGTCATCACTGCATTGGCTTCCTGTTAAACATTGTATAGATTTTAAAATCTTGCTAATTACTTACAAAGCACTAAATGGTTTAGCTCCCCAGTACCTAAGCGAGCTCTTAATGCATTATAGTCCTTGACGTTTATTGCGATCTCAGAATTCAGGCCAGCTGATAATACCTAGAATATCAAAATCAACCGCAGGCAGTAGATCCTTCTCCTATTTGGCACCTAAACTCTGGAACAATCTTCCTAGCATTGTTCGGGATGCAGACACACTCTGTCAGTTTATATCTAGACTAAAAACGCATCTCTTTAATCTGGCATACACATAACACATTATCAATTTATATTTTCAAATCCGTTAAAGGATTATTAGGCTGCATAAATTAGGTCAGCCGGAACAGGGAACACTTTCTATAACACCAGATGTACTCGTTTCATCAGAAAAAGAATGTCATCTACGCTAATATTAGTCTTTCTGTTTATCCTGAGTTTTACTGTAGTCAACCGGATCCGGGCCGTATCCAGCTGAGACCAAGGACTGGAGCCATGACACGACCACAACGCAGCCCTGAAGTATCAGCAGAGATCGAGTCAACTAGACCATCCATTGTGAAGACATCATCAACACGACAGCCAGTGCCACAGTTCCTCAACAAACCGTCCATACCGGCGTGATGAATACGATCCTCAACTGGACATGACCACAACGCAGCCCTGAAGTATCAGCAGAGATCGAGTCAACTAGACCATCCATTGTGAAGGCCTCATCAACATGACAGCCAGTAGCACAGTTCCTCAACAAACAGTTCATACCGGCGTGATGAATACGATCCTCAACTGGATGGAACTGAAATAAACACTTTGATTGTTGCGATCCTATCAGACTTATGATAGCAACCTGATTCGTAACAAAGCACTGTTCGCCAGAGGAGAACTGGACCCCTGACTAAGCCTGGTTTCTCCCAAGGTTTTTTTCTCCATTTTAACACCTATTTGCCACTTGTTTTCCACCTGATGGAGTTTGGGTTCCTTGCCGCTGTTGCCTTTGGCTTGCTTAGTTGGGGACACTTGACATTTGATATTCAACAGTATTCTTGACATTTAATCAACAGTGCTTTTATCTGCCTGCATTGACACTATTCTTTCAGAGAAGCTGTGCAGCCAAAATTATGTACCAGTTATCAATGTAAAGCTGCTTTGACACAATCTACATTGTAAAAAGCGCTATATAAATAAAGGTGACTTGACTTGACCTTTAGTCCACAAATTCATTAAAGAAGAACAGGACATTCCAGGAACTAACAGCATGTCTTCCAGAGATCGCTAACCATATGGCTTTAACATACAGATAAACACTTTAAGACAATAAATACACGATTGAGACGATGTATACATGTATTGCCTCAGAATTTGCGTCTGAATAGCGCTCACTCCATGGGCGTGGCCGCATTAGAGGATAATGAGCTGAATCACAGGCGTCTGACATGTGTTGCTTTTCATACAGATTACATAAACAGAATTTTTGTTTTCGATTTGACTTACACGATTTAAAACCTGACATTTCAACGTTTCTTTAGACATAAGTCTAACTTTTTTGTCATTAGTATTCACTAAGTTTCAGTTGATTCTCTGAGAACTATCAGATTAAACTTCGTTCAGAGACAACAGATAACGCATCATGTTAGTTTTCTTTATTTTGCAAAAAGCACAACATTTTGTTTTTACTCTGAGTGTACACAAATAAAAGAAGACATTCTATAGTTTCAATTGATATATTACTTATGTCTCTATGACAAAAAATGACGGAGTACTTTAAGTCTGTTTTGCTGCAATGTGAAAAAAATCCTGCAAAACGCGCCGGCACGTTTCCCGACTCCAGAGAGTTAATGCAAACATACTGTAACCTGTAATTGTAATCTTTCATTTAGAGAAATATCATTTGGTTACCAGAAAGTTTTGGTCTTGGGGAAATTTGATGAGAAATTAGTTCATAATCAGATGTTTTGCTTTTGATTGCAGACTTTGGTATTTTGGTGAATCTGAGCAAAATAACTCTTTTAAAACTCTAGTTGAAACACATGTGAGTTTATCTTGGTCTTTTCATCTGGAGAAACTGTGTAGATTTGCTACCAAAGAATAGAAGTGAACTTTGATGGCAATCTCTCTTTTGAAAACCACATTTCTGGCACTAGTAAAACCACTTTTTTACATTGTGACGAGCAGGGCGGGCGAGAGCCGTGAGGGAACAGCGCGAGGCCGGTGACGCGAGAGATAATGAGCTTCACCTGCGAGGCGCACCGGCCTTGAGTGCGCCTCGCTCCTCTCTCACGGAGGAGCTCCGGAAGCATAAAAGGAGGAGCGACGACAGTGAAGGACGAGAGAGGACCAGGCCTGGATATTATTTTATTTTATGTTTTGTTATGTTTGTGTGGCCCCGCAGTTGTCCGTGAGGAACTGCCGCCATTACTTTCATTTTGTTCTTTGTTTATTTTGAATTAAAGTTATGTTTGAACGTTCGCCGGTTCCCGCCTCCTTCTTCCTATACTTACGAACTGTGTTACATCCATCTTAAACTGTCTCTAAACTGCAACATATGCTCTCAATGTCAGATGCAGAAAAATTCATTCATGTGCTCATGACCTCAAGGTGGGATTATTGTAATACTTTACTGGGCGGTTGACCCGCAGGCCTAATAAACAAACTCCAGCAGCTTGAGTTCTTACCAGAACCAGGAAGTGTGACCATATTAGCCCGGTTCTATCAACACTGCAGAGTAGAACTGTTTCAGCAGCTCCTGTGGCAGGTTGAAATTCCTCAGCTGGAGAAGAGAGATGGTGGTGCCCAGGAACCTGAATGACTGGGATGAATGAGTGGGAATAATGCTGGAGTGTTTCTCCTGAAGTCCACTATCATCTGCAGTGTTTCGAGTGTGTTCAGCTCCAGGTTGTTATAACTGCAAGTATGAATTGAAAACACAGTGTCCAGCGCTCATAGTGAGGACAGTAAATATTGAATAAATATTACTCCTCTGTATAGAAAATAGACAAACATATGAGAATCAATCAATATTTCTCCAAATATGTATGCTTTTAAGCTAAAAGGCTATATGAAATGCCAGAGGTAACAATTGTTCAGACACTTTGCATTACAGAAATACATTATATTTTAAAGTATATAATAGAATACCATTATTTCAAATTGTAATAATATTTCACAGTATTTCTGTTTTTTCTATATGTTTGATATACACCATGATGAGCTTGAGACATGTTCACAAAGGGTTTTTTCACAGCCTACCTGACTGAAAGAGCTCATTAATATGCAAGTCATTACAGCCCATTATGCGATTCTTTTGTCTTATCAGGTGTAAATTACAGGATTACTCATGATGATTCACACCTCCACGCATACTGTGTTTCTTGACAAAAAGTCTTACAAAATTTAAATCTCTCTACTGTTTTATATAAACGAGTAGGTAGGATAATTTGTACATGATTTTGAAGCAAAAACTCTAGTCTACAATCTCTAATACCCAGAAGTCTTGTGAACACAGATTTAATATTTTAAAAAGTTTTTTGTTTTTTCAATAACCACGCATAAACGTTATTCCTTCAAAAATACAAACATGTACATGCATGTTTCTCACATATTATGGTAGCCTAGTTTTTGCTGAATACAGTGTAATGACACTTTTCCATTAATATGTTTATGAACAACTGAAAAAAGCACAAATGTCAGGGCATGTCAAAACTTCTCCAGGGCCCAAATCAGCCTTAGACTCCAGAGGGTTAAACTGAGCTTTGGGTCCTACAGATTATTCAGTTTTCACGCATTTTTGCATATTTGAACCCTTTCCAGCAGTGACTGAATGATTTTGAGATGTTTTGTGTTTTCATACTTAGGGCAATTGAGGGACTCAAACACAACTATTAAAAAAGGTTAAAACATTCACTGATGCTCCAGTAGGAAACACGATGCATTAAGAGTCGGCGGGTGAAAGCTTTTGAATCTGTTTTAACAACAGATTTGTTTTTGTGCCTTAAATAGTGCAGAGAAACAATAATCGCACTTTATCTTTGTGTTAACGCAGGTTTTTTCCTTATATGGACGCCACTTGAATTAATTCTTGAAGTGAACTTTATGTACGTTCGGTGATTCGATTCACTGTTTTACACTGCCACATTGAACTTGAGAACGCGAGTACAGACAGACTGGACCAGTGTCCGATTGACATCTCATAATAGGCCTGAGGCCCGGCGCTTCCTGTCCGGTGTGCAACCGGTTAACACTCCAATTTGTTCTCATAAATGCTGTCTGTATACATGCAAGTAATTTTAAGGCTTTCAATGAGAAAAAGTTGCCGTCGATACTGACGCGAAGGGCATGGGGATTTTGGGCATGGTTTTCATTATCATTATCAGATGCCTTTGAAATGAGAACAGGCTGGCTTTTTTGAACAAATGTCAACAGAAGAGAAAGTCCCAGAGATTGTTTCTATTTTATTTTATTTTAGTGGTAACTGTTGTGATTAACTGTCATTTTTCCATATTTCCACTCTTATGGGTGCTTTGGCATGGTAGATCTTCTGTATTAAAGCTTTTCCCACACAGCACACAAGTTTTCAAGCTATCATGTATTATTTTCTGGTGTCTTTTTAAGGAGTCAATCTTTGGATATCTCTTCCACAAATAGGACAGGCGTACAGTTTCTCATTTGTATGAACTTTCTGGTGGTTCTTCAGTAATGATGGGAAAGCAAATGTTTTACTGCAGTGATCACAGTTAAATTGCCTTACGGCAGAGTGAGAGTGGTGCAGATGAACTTTGTGCTATTGAGGGCAGGTGAAAGGCCTTATTCCAGTATGAATTAACATGTGTTTCTTAAGGCTTCCTTTACGCGTGAAAGATTTTCCACACTGAGAGCAGGTGAAAGGCTTTTCTGAAGCGTGAATTAGCACATGCTCATTAAAGTGTCCTTTATGTGTAAAACTCTTTCCACACTGGGAGCAGACGAAAGCCCTTGTTCCTATATGAATTAACATGTGTCTCTTGAGACTTCCTTTATATTTGAAAGTGTTTCCACACTGAGAGCAACTGAAAGGCTTTATTCCAGTATGAATTAACATGTGATTCTCAAGGGTTTCTTTACATGTGAAAGTCTCTCCACAATGAGAGCAGGTGAAAGGCTTTCCGTCAGTGTGAGTTGCCAAATGATCATTAAGGTGTCCTTCATGTGTAAAACTCTTTCCACACTGGGAGCACACCAAAGGCTTCATTCCAGTATGAATGGACATGTGCTTCTTCAGGCTTCCTTTACGTGTGAAACTGGTTCCACACTGAGGGCAAGTGAAAGGCTTTTCTGAAGCATGAGTTATCTCATGCTCATTAAGGTGTCCTTTATGGGTAAAACACTTTCCACATTGAGAGCAGATGAAAGGCTTTTTTCCAGTATGAATTAACATGTGACTCTTAAGGCTTCCTTTATGTTTGAAAGTCTTTCCACACTGAGGACAGGTGAAAGGCTTTATTCCAGCATGAATTAAAATGTGATTCTCAAGGGTTTCTTTACACCTGAAGGTCTTTCCACACTGAGAGCAGGTGAAAGCCTTTTCTTCAGCGTGGTTTACCAAATGATAATCAAGACTTCCTTTACATATAAAACTCTTTCCACATTGAGAGCAGGAGAAAGGCTTTATTCCAGTATGAACTGACATGTGCAACTTCAGGCTTCCTTTACGCGAGAAAGTCTTTCCACACTGAGGGCAGCTGAAAGGCTTTTCTGAAGTGTGAATTCGCACATGCTCATTAAGTTGTCCTCTCTGTGTAAAACGCTTTCCACAATGGGAGCAGACGAAAGGCCTTGTTCCAGTATGAATTAACATGTGAGTCTTAAGGCTTCCTTTATGTTTGAACGTGTTTTCACACTGAGAGCAGCTGAAAGGCTTTATTCCAGCATGGACTAAAATGTGATTCTCAAGGGTTTCTTTACACCTGAAACTCTTTCCACACTGAGAGCAGGTGAAAGCCTTTTCTTTAGTGTGAGTTATCAAATGATAATCAAGACTTCCTTTACATGTAAAACTCTTTTCACACTGAGAGCAGGAGAAAGGCTTTATTCCAGTATGAACTGACATGTGCTTCTTCAAGCTTCTTTTACGTGAGAAAGTGTTTCCACACTGAGGGCAGCTGAAAGGCTTTTCTGAAGCGTGAATTCGCACATGCTCATTAAGTTGCCCTCTCTGTGTAAAACGCTTTCCACAATGGGAGCAGATGAAAGGCCTTTTTCCAATATGAATTAACATGTGAACCTTAAGGCTTCCTTTATGTTTGAAACGGTTTCCACACTGAGAGCAGATGAAAGGCCTTGTTCCAGAATGAATTAACATGTGACTCTTGAGGCTTCCTTTAAGTTTGAAACTGTTTCCACACTGAGAGCAGCTGAAAGGCTTTATTCCAGCATGGACTAAAATGTGATTCTCAAGAGTTTCTTTACACCTGAAAGCCTTTCCACACTGAGTGCAGGTAAAAGGCTTTATTCCAGCATGAATTAACTTGTGATTCTCAAGGGTTTCTTTGCACCTGAAAGTCTTTCCACACTGAGGGCAGGTGAAAGCCTTTTCTTCAGTGTGAGTTTCTAAATGATAATTAAGATTACTTTTACATGTAAAACGTTTTCCACACTTAGAGCAGGTGAAAGGATTTTTTCCAGTATGAATTGATATGTGCCTCTTCAGGCTTCCTTTGCGTGTGAAAGTCTTTCCACACTGAGGGCAGATGAAAGCCTTTTCTGAAGTGTGAATTCGCACATGCTCATTAAAGTGTCCTTTCTGTGTGAAACTCTTTCCACACTGGGAGCAGACGAAAGGCCTTTTTCCAGTATGGATTAACATGTGCCTCTTAAGGCTTCCTTTATGTTTGAAAGTGTTTCCACACTGAGAGCAGGTGAAAGGTCTTGTGACTTCTGTTATTTGAATGCTGCAACTGTTTTCAGTTTTGGAGCAACTCAATGGTTTTTCTCCAGTGGTGACATCATGAGCTTTCTGAAGCTGATATTTCTCCTCCTCTTCATTCAGATCTTGCCTTTCATCTTTCACTTCCATCAGGCCTAAAATAAATAAAAAAGAATAAATTATGGAAATCAGTTGGGACAATAAAATAAAAAAAGAATTAGGGTACATTTGTACAAAGATGTACTAAAATATTATAAGATTTTTTGAAAAGTTTCACGTACAAACGTTGTCAAAACGATCCCCGTTCACAATGACTACAAATGCTGTATTATACATGTCAATGTTTGGTTATGATGTAACCTTTGTTCTCTGAGTGAGAACAAGAGACCATCTCTCCACTATTTTACATATTCCATAGGTATGGGAAATTGATCCACCATATCTGGTGACGTGGATTAAGGCAATCCGGCTGTGATGGTCACACCGTAATTAGTGCCCTCTAAGACACTCATAGTGGTGTGCATTCATTGCTGTCCTTTGATTGGAACATGTCCCAGAGTGGCCTCAAGGTAGAGAGTCTCTTCAATTAGAGAACAAACTCTCTCAACTATGTTACATATTTCATATGTATGAGAAACTTCCCCAATCCCCAATCCTTTTGGCAGAGGTTATTGTCGGGAGGAAGGCAGTCTTTAGAGGCTAAAATGTCTAGTACTGTGTGCTATACATCTTAGAGCACCTTTCAGGCCAACACAATGCTCTGATAATTTCCAATCACCCACTCGAACAGCCTTAATTACAGCCACCATATCTCTGAAAGTGGAAGTGGATTTGCCTGCATCCAATTGTAGAATATCGTAGGCTGTAGACAGGCGCACCGTTGACATGGGGGACAGGGAGGTCAGGACCCCCGCAGTTTTGAAATGACAGAAATTGACCCCCGCACTTTTGATAAGGGCTGCTTCAATCAGTCACACTATATAATCTTTTAGCTTAGGATAATTTCTTTCAAATAAGACCATTTTCACATTTCTGTGAGCTTTCGTTCGTAAATAATCAACTGTTTTGTCGCGGATGTGAACAGGAAACGGAGAAACACGCAATCTCCAAACCATCGATCAAAGCGTGCTAACGTTTTAGGACACATCGATGGTATATAAATCATGCCCGAACGTTAGCGTTTGTCAATCGAGCCAAACCATCCATTCAGAAACCGAGAAATTTTACACTTTACGGTAAGGAGGCTGATCTCTCAGGTTGACGCGCGAGCTGGCTTGACTGTGAAGTTTTCGTGAGAATTTATATGGACTGTTTTGATTTCGGTAATTACATCTAGAAAGGTAAAAGCATTGATGGCATCTATAAAAGAGATATCTGAAATAGAAACGAAAGTGATATTGCCTCATCCAGTGGGGAGGGCGCACGAGAGGAGACCTGTGCATTTAATTGGTATGTGTATACTGTAATACTGCATTTACAATGCTTATCAGTGGCGTGCTTTGATCATAACTGACCCCATATGTCGATGCATCGCTGCTGCTAGACGCCTTGTGGGGCATTTCAAGAAAAGTACCTAGGTTTCTGTTTATGACTCATAAACAGAAGCAGCAGAATGTTGCAGAACACAAACTTATCCAAGATGTCTCCACAAGATGGAACTCCACGTACTTCATGCTGGAGAGACTCTTGGAACAGAGATGGCCGGTTACAGCTGTGCTGTCAGACCCTGAAATTACCAAACGGTCTGAACGAGGTCTAGATCTCACAACAGCACATTGGCTGACAGCGGAGGACACGGTCGCAGTGCTAAAGCCTATGATCACTCTCACTGAGCTGCTTTCTCAGGATTTAAACGCATCCCTATCTGCCACACTGCCCATGTTCATAAACATGAAGAGACGCCATTTGGTGCAGCGCAACGAAGACAGTCCCACCACAAAAGCACTAAAGACAGAACTAGCAAAAGAAATTGACAGGAGATGGCAACTGACGGAAAATATCGCGACCAGCATTTATATTCAAGCTGCTGTCTTAGACCCACGTTTTAAGAGCTTGTCATTCTTTGACCAACACGAACGAGAAGATGCGTACTCCACAGTGTCGGATCTGGCAGAAAGTTTATCTACAGAAGCTGCGCCAGAAAGTGATAATGACAGCATTAGCCCTGCAGAGGAGGGTGAGCCCGAACCGAAAAAGGAAAAGCAGGCCGAGATATCCATGCTGATGGCCATTGATGAGGAGGAGCATGCAGAAGAGAAGGATGAACTAAAAATGTACTTGAAAGATAAAACAAAGGTTGATTCGGGACCATTGGCATGGTGGCAAAAAAATGAACATCGATATCCAAAGCTCGCTAAAGCAGCTAAACGCCTTCACTGTATCCCTTCCACATCCACTCCATCAGAGCGCATCTTTTCAAAGGCCGGCTTTATTGTGAACAAGTCGAGAAGCTCCCTTCTTCCCAACAATGTGGACAAGCTGGTGTTCCTCTCACATAATATGAAAAAAATAAAATCGAATTGAAAGCTTAGGTAAGAATGCTTAATTTCCTTTTTGTAGTGTTTCTGTTTGCTATCTGTTAGGCTATATTAAAAAAAAACGGGTATTTTTATAACGGGTAGGCTATACAAATAAATAAATACATATTTTTATTTATTCGTTTTTATATAATGCAGAAGTTGTTTTTTCTTCTGTAAGAAAAATTAGTCTGATGTTTGCAATTTGTTGTTTCAGGTCAAGACTCATCCGACGTCTTAATGGCAGTTTGCGGCTTTGCTCTGATATTTTTGATTTGTATTAGTGTTCTTTAAATTATTTGTTCCACATTTTGTCTTAAATATAGTTGTTCTAAACAATTTAATCAAATACTTAGGCTGTTGATTTGTTTGCCGCCTTCTTTTTATTCTAAGTTTTGGCGTTGTGCGACGTGCCATTTGCATTTATTAAATTGTTCGTTTTTGTTAATTTTCCTTTTGAACAATATAAAAATTATTAATTTTCCACTGTATTTTACTATAAACAGCGTTTTTGCTACAGTATTTATTTGTTTGTTTTTTGCCTTGTTTTGTACTAGGCCTAAGTTACTAATAAGTTTATTTAATTTATTTTAAAGAACGAATTTTTGTTTATTTTATTCAAAACTGTTTTTTGTTTTTGTTTTTTTTGACATGTAACTGTTACAGTTTGTATTTTTGATAATAAATTATTAAAATGCACAGGCAGTCTGATTGCTGTTTTTATGTTATAATTAGCCTATAACGTTCCGGCCACTGATTTTTGTGTCCGTAAGCGCTGTATACTTTAAACGCTTTACTATTCTATTTTAAGCGCTTCATTTTCATTTTGAACGCGCTAATATCATGCTTTAGCATTTTCTGTCATATGGAAGTTTTAAACTTCAACTTGGACTATACCTTTCCTTGTACAGGTCCTTCTCAAAAAATTAGCATATTGTGATAAAGTTCATTATTTTCCATAATGTAATGATAAAAATTAAACTTTCATATATTTTAGATTCATTGCACACCAACTGAAATATTTCAGGTCTTTTATTGTTTTAATACTGATGATTTTGGCATACAGCTCATGAAAACCCAAAATTCCTATCTCAAAAAATTAGCATATCATGAAAAGGTTCTCTAAACGAGCTATTAACCTAATCATCTGAATCAACTAATTAACTCTAAACACCTGCAAAAGATTCCTGAGGCTTTTAAAAACTCCCAGCCTGGTTCATTACTCAAAACCGCAATCATGGGTAAGACTGCCGACCTGACTGCTGTCCAGAAGGCCATCATTGACACCCTCAAGCGAGAGGGCGTGTGCAGGAAATGGGCTACAGGTGCCGCATTCCCCAGGTCAAGCCACTTTTGAACCAGAAACAGCGGCAGAAGCGCCTGACCTGGGCTACAGAGAAGCAGCACTGGACTGTTGCTCAGTGGTCCAAAGTCATTCGGAAATCAAGGTGCCAGAGTCTGGAGGAAGACTGGGGAGAAGGAAATGCCAAAATGCCTGAAGTCCAGTGTCAAGTTCCCACAGTCAGTGATGGTCTGGGGTGCCATGTCAGCTGCTGGTGTTGGTCCACTGTGTTTTATCAAGGGCAGGGTCAATGCAGCTAGCTATCAGGAGATTTTGGAGCACTTTATGGAGATGAAGATTTCGTTTTTCAGCACGACCTGGCACCTGCTCACAGTGCCAAAACCACTGGTAAATGGTTTACTGACCATGGTATTACTGTGCTCAATTGGCCTGCCAACTCTCCTGACCTGAACCCCATAGAGAATCTGTGGGATATTGTGAAGAGAAAGTTGAGAGACGCAAGAGCCAACACTCTGGATGAGCTTAAGGCCGCTATCGAAGCATCCTGGGCCTCCATAACACCTCAGCAGTGCCACAGGCTGATTGCCTCCATGCCACGCCGCATTGAAGCAGTCATTTCTGCAAAAGGATTCCCGACCAAGTATTGAGTGCATAACTGAACATAATTATTTGAAGGTTGACTTTTTTTGTATTAAAAACACTTTTTATTGGTCGGATGAAATATGCAAATTTTTTGAGATAGGAATTTTGGGTTTTCATGAGCTGTATGCCAAAATCATCAGTATTAAAACAATAAAAGACCTGAAATATTTCAGTTGGTGTGCAATGAATCTAAAATATATGAAAGTTTAATTTTTATCATTGCATTTTGGAAAATAATGAACTTTATCACAATATGCTAATTTTTTGAGAAGGACCTGTATATACGCAAGTTTTTATATTAATATCATAAATGAACGATTATTTGACTAATCGCTAAAATGCAGGAGTGTTAGTCAACTAGGAATATCTTTAGTCGGGGGCAGCCCTACTGACAATGTTTGTGGACCCAGGCACATGTGCTGCCTTCAGTGACAGTAACTACTTCTGAGCCCATAACCAGTGTTTGTGTGCCAATCCACAATGTAGTAGAGCTGAGGACCCCTTGTCTGTTGATATATGCTGCTGCTACTGTACAGTCAGTCTGAAATAGTATGATACCCCCAAAGGCGTGGCCTGAAATGTTAAAGTGTGAGATGCACTGCCTTTAATTCTAGCACACTGATGTGCTGACTTGCCCAGGGACTGTTCCAGCATCCCTTAATGCCCCAACCTGCATGGACTGCCCCCCAGCCTAGCTGTTGACACCAGCTGTTGATGGCATACTAGACCCAGCATGCTGCCTCTTGCCATGTTTATCCCACAACACCAGCGGACCTTCCTTGACAGAGGTATCTAGGGATGAAACCCTAGTCGGAAAAAGTATCGCCGTAGTGGTAAGTTGCTCTACGTAAATTGTTTTCACACAGCCTCCTCAAAGTCTAGAAGAAGGGGACTTTAACTGGACCAGTCTGAGCCTCAGTCTCCTCTTCAAATCTTGAGATTTCTAATGCTTTGGCTGCTCTACCAATGATCTCCTTTAATCGAGCAGCCATAGACATTTCTGCTACTGACGAATCTTGTTCAGCATGTCTCTCTTCAACAAAATCATACTCCTCATCTGAGGGGAACAGATTAAGCACATCTACCTCATCTTCTGCTGTCTCAGAGAAGAAGTGATCCCCTATATGATAATTTATCATTTATTATAATTTTTTTTAATTAGTAGCACTGGTACTCCCATCTTCAAAAAGTTAGGAGCACCATTTAAAAAAAAAATTAGGAGCACACAACAATTATTTTCACTTGCACAAATGCTCCCAATTTTGAGGTCACACACATTGAATTTCAGGATCATATGGTCACAATTTCGAACCTTGCTAAACCCTAGTAGAGGTTATGATTATTGAGGGGGCAACTTTTGAAAACAGTACCATTATCAGCTCTGTGTAAACTACAAAAATACAATTTTGTAAAAATGGTGACCATGCACAAGCATATTATGTGTTCAATCTATGTTAAATTTATAATTGTTGGTAAACAGACTTTATTTTTTAATTTATTTATATTTTGAATAAGCCTAAACAAGCACATTTATAATAAAAAAAAAAACTAGAATACTGCTAGAATATTTAACTGTAATATGAAACTAGACATAATAAATTAAATAGTCTACTACAAAAAAAGAAAAAAGAAAGAAAGAAAGAAAGAAAGAAAGAAAGAAAAAGAAAGAAAGAAAGAAAGAAAGAAAGAAAGAAAGAAAGGCCATATGGGACTCTAAATCAGTGAATTTGTTCATTACTACCTTCCGAACGAAGTGATTCGCTAGAATGAAACTGATTTTCCAAAGCTACACATGAGAAGAGGACTGTTTAAGACGAACCGATTCAATGGAATAAATTGGACGACATGAAGCCGACAGTTTGGTTGTTTACCTCCGCTCACTCGTCATCAATAAACAAATGTGGCATTAAAAACAGAGACAGCTAATCGTTCGGAGAAAGTAGCTTTTTACTGGAAAAGCTTGTGTTGAAAGCAGAGCTCTTCAAAGCTGTGTTTGGACACTTAACATCACACTGGTGTGCGGGAAGGACACAATACTGAACCTTAAAGCTCAATTTAATTTAATTGTCATTACTTAATTTTGCAGAATGAAGAAATCAAAATAACTTTATTCAACAATATCTATCAACACTGCTTCATGAAGCTTCAAAGCTTTACAAATCTTTTGTTTTGAATCAGCAGTTCGGAGCACGGCCAAAGTCATGTGAACCATTGAAATTTCAAAACACCTATGACGCAATGAAGCCTTGTTTACTGAAATCATCTGACTTTTGCAGTTTGAGTTAGTTTGATACATGCTCTGAACCACTGGTTCGACACAAAAGATTTGTAAAGCTTTTTTTTTGGGCGCACAAAAAGTATTCTCTTCACTTCATAACATTAGGTTGAACTATTGTAGTCACATGAACTGTTTTAAATATTTGTTTAGTAGCTTTCTGGGCGTTTGAAAGTCTAAGTTAACTTGCTTTCAATGCAGACCTCACTGAGCCATCGAATTTTATCAAAAATATCTTAATTTGTGTTCTGAAGATGAACGAAGGTCTTATGGATGTGGAAAGACATGAGGGTGAGTAATTAATGATAGGATTTTCATTTTTGGGTGAACTAACCCTTTAAATCAACTACATGATTCAGGGCTCTACACTGCGACCATTTCGCTCGCATTTGCGACTGAAAATAACTGTGCGAGTGTGAAAAAAATATTCAGGCGCACCGGTAAATGCTAGTGCGCTAAACTGCGCATATTGCTTTCACTTTTGAAGTAGCAGCAATTCGGAGGCGGCAACTGCTTGAATGGTGGGTGGGTTCATTATTATTATTAATGAAAAACACAATAACAAAACAGTACAATGACAAAATCGCTTAAATATGTGCTTTTACATTTTGCTTTGCAACCAGATCTTCATCCATCGTCTTGTCTTTCAGAAGAGTGAGGCGAAATGAGGTGAAATCGAACTCCCGCATTTTCAATGTTTGAATAAATGACTCGCACATTAAGATTTACACCACCTACTAGCGTATTTTTATTTCATTCATGAATTTACATTTATTTTCATTTTTACATTTCACATAGACTGTTTTTACTTCAAATATCAAACTTTTAAAGTTTTTTTTAATACATATTTCCAATTTCAAAAATGTATAATTAAAACATTAGTTTTAAAATTTTCTGATCTTATAATGGTAAAAAAGTATCTGGCAGTTAATTAAGGGGGACATATAGCCCTGTAATGTGAAAATTAATGTCCGTTAATGATCAGAAAGTGCTCCTAAATTTTTAACTGTGCTCCTAAAATATTTTTATAATAAAAATCAAGTCAAGTCAAGTCACCTTTATTTATATAGCGCTTTTTACAATGCAGATTGTGTCAAAGCAGCTTTACATTGATAACTGGTACATAATTTTGGCTGCACAGCAGCTCTTAAAGAATAGTGTCAATGCAGGCAGATCAGAAGCACTGTTGATTAAATGTCATGAATACTGTTAAATATCGTTGAATATCAAATGTCAAGTCAAATGTCAAGTGTCCCCAACTAAGCAAGCCTAGTTGCAGTTAGCATAGCACCCTGCAATTACATGAGCTATACAGGTATTGTGTTCATGCATATACATCAAATTACAACATGATTCCACCAGCTTCTATGCAAACACACTAAATCACCTGATCAACACAAAAGTCACCTTTATTTACATGGTGCTTATATTATATTCAAAGCAGCTTTACAGTGATGACAGGAAAAGGATGCATTTAAACAATGGACCCTTTTTACATAAATTGTTGCATTACTATTTGCTCCAACAGTGAAAGAAAAAGAGACATTACAAGAGAGGAAAAAAAGAGAGAACGATTAATATTGGCAATGAGAAGGGAAAAAAAGATGTAAAATTGCTGCCTCAAAAGTATTTACTAAATATTGTAATTTAGAGCCAGGATAATAATCTAATTTTCCAAAAATAAAAAAATATAGTCATACATTTCAGTTTGGGGGACAAATAGTAATATAATAGTAATTTATTTTTGACTTAATACATAGATTTTGGGGCATTATTTAAACTGAAAAACAAATGTTTGAGATTATTAGCTACTGTAAAATTATGTCTGCATGAAGAGTCGCAAACGCTCCGAGTTCAACATAGTTTGCTTTTCCAAAAAGTAAAGAACGAAAATAAACATTTTTTTTTTACATTAAGGAATTTAAGACTTTTTAAGGATCCGCGTACATTCAATGTCTAAATCTTTGTTAACTTAATGTAGCACAACAGTTATTAAGTATGAATGAAGAATAGACACCAACCTCGTTGTTCCTCGTGTTTTATTCTCCAGGGTTCTGGTTCACTCATGTCCTCCTCACTCTCCTCTTTAACAAACACCATCTTCACAGCAGCAGATCTCAGTTCAGTTGATGCTCCTCCAGATATTCCTGCTTCAAACCTTACTACCGTCTGTGAGGATGGGGATGCTTTAAAGACCCGATTGCATCTTTCTATATACTAAAAGTCCATTTTAACAGTTTTTAGTCAGTACCACAACACAGTAACAGAGAGATCATGCTAATCTTCTTCCTCTGAGGTTTAATGGTGGTTGGCAAACAAACTTATGTACCTTACCGCCACCCACTGGACTGGAGTGTGAAGCGATAGGCGGGAAAATAATTGAGGATATTATTTTATTGTCCCCCCAATTTTGGAAAAACCTCTGTGAGACCCAAATCCAGAAACATATCTTATCATTTAACAACTACAACAACAGCACTCAAAAACAGGAGAATTCAAGAGGTTACTCCAAATAAACTTTAAACTCCAAAGGGTTACATGAATAAGACACAATTAGCAGAGCATGGCTGGACAAACTAAACGTGGGTAATGAAAAGGGATTAAAGGAACAGAAACTGAAAATAACAAAAACAAGGGTTTTTGAGGGTGAAATATCACTGAGAAAGAAAGACAGAAATATCAATGTCATGTCTTAAAATGGGTCTTTTATCTTCTGGGTCTTAACTTTTATTTGAACCAGTTTCACCCCAGAGAGCAGAGGTGATGGTGGTCTATTAGTGTTTATGCATCGTATATTGTATTCTGAGTTGTGTTGAGGTAAAAATAGCCATAGAGTAATGTAAGTAGCTGACAGACTGCAATCATTTGACGTCATTGACATAGAACGCAAACAAAATGGCGCCGCCATTGTCCAAATATGTTATAGTTTTTTTTAAATAACGTAAATCTTTCATGGGTTTTCTACTACATATTTCAGTAAGAGACATCATTTACATTATATTAAGCCATACAAGTCTTCAAGGTTCCCTTTAAGCGTGGCATTACAAATGCTAAAAACCGGTGGATGGATGATGCTGTGATCGGAGGTGTTTGTTGTGTGTCGTGGCGGGTTTCGTGATAACAGAGATTGAATGTAAATGCATAGTCTACACAACTGAAAGAGCAAAAAGTGGGGCTAAGAGACTAGATCCTCAGTATCAAGGAGGAAAGAACACAACCCTGCAGACAACAGGTAAATGCCGTTATCGCTGTTTTCCATGTTTGTGAAGTAAATATTTTTACATGGCTTTTAAACCTGTTAACACCCCCTCTTTTTGAGAATATATGCACTATCCAAACTTAAATGGTTGTAACTCAAGAATGCTTTGGAATAGATATAAGTTTAGTCTCGTTTTAAAGAAGACGTCAGATTATTGCTGAAAACATTTAAAAAAATGAAAGTATAAAAAAAAGTTATGGAAGTTTAAATGTACTGTAAATCAAATGTACTGTACTCAGGGCTTGACAAAAAGCATCAGTGGTTCCCCCAGACAGGGAAAAATGTCGCTGGCGCAGGAACATAAGATGTAAAAATAATGAAAACAAAAGCTAACTTCAAACATCTGTCTTTAATGTAGGAAGCATCAGTAAACAGGACATCAGCAACTCAACAACTCAACTTCTTGCTTCTCTCTAGGTTTTATTTGAAGGTCTTACTGCCCTCTAGCGACCATACTCAGTATCACCTTGTTCCAGAACACAACATTACTATAGTAAGTACATGTAGTAATGTGTAACTACGTCACCTTAAAATAAATTTTGTAGTGTCTGTCTCTGATTGTTGACTATGTTTGTGACTTCACTGAATCTGGCTGATTTTCCTCTGTTACGTCAATACCAGCCTTCTGATCTTGATTCAGTAGATGATTCATTTCATGTGATTTCTCTCTCTCCTGGTTCTGATTTGATCCATTGGCGGGAGTTTCTTCAGATTCGGCTGCATTCTGTGAACAGGAGAAGACAAATAAATTAAACAGTTTATCTGAAATAAATTGTAGGCCAATAACACACCTTAAATCAATATGATCTTATTAAAGATATTCACCTGAGAATCCTGGATCTGGTGTGATCCGGTGACTGGAATGTCATATTAGTCCTCAATGCTTTCTGGATAATACACATGTAATTGTATATTTTTTATTCATATTAAATATGTGACGTAAACTTGAGGTTGATTGTAAATCTCAAATGAATGCACTGCAGTGACACTAACCTGACAACACGGCATGTCAGAAATCCCTGAGAGGAAAGAGTTTTTTTATTAAGTGTCGATTAAAGCACAAATATCCTAAAGATGGTAATGGCTGATCCTAAATTGAACATCCAAATAATTAAAGCATTACTTATGCACTTTTATGAATGACTTTTCCTTCACATTTGATCATCAATTTCTGCAGATTATCAGATTCAGATCTCTCTGAATTCATTTAATGTTCATGAGTGTTTAATAAAATAGATGAATAAATACACTAAAAACACACAGCATCACGGGTAATAGGTAATTTCATTATAATAAAAACAGTAAAAAATGGTTTGTGGTTTTATAAAATACGATGGATAACCTTTTAATATAAATATCTATCATGAACATCATTGTATTTTAGTTTTGCTCATTGTTTGTCTAGTAGTTGTAAATCAGTAATTTAATGTTATCTTCATTCATGTAACTGTGAGCAGCTCTTAGTGAATCAAACTGATGCCTGAGTGTGTATGACTCTCAACACTCAATGTAAATTAAAATGTTTTATGAAATACATCCTCACATAGACTATAAACACTAATCTGCTTGAGGAACAAAGATAAATGATCAGTGGTCAGATAAGTCCTATTCAGTTCATACTCAATTCATGGTAATCAAGTTTAAAATGTTCTCTTATAAACACATTTTAATGTAAAGATCATTAAAAAGCTCTAACAATTCCAGTTGTACTTACAGGGTCCAAACATGAGCAGAATCATCAGAGAAAAGGCAAAGATGCTTTCAGAGGAAAATACGATTCTCAGATAACAGACTGCACGTTTACCATTAACTAAGGATAAAAGAAAATACAAAATAAAGAATAAATTAAACATCAACAATAAATTCACCAAGAACATTTTGCGCTTCACAATGATTTACAAAAATCTACAGGGGTCATGAAACAGAGAGACATCTGCCAGAAAAGTAATTACAGGTGCTGGTCATATAATTAGAATATCATCAAAAAGTTGATTTATTTCACTAATTCCATTCAAAAAGTGAAACTTGTGTATTATATTCATTCATTACACACAGACTGATATATTTCAAATGTTTATTTCTTTTAATTTGGATGATTATAACTGACAACTAAGGAAAATCCAAAATTCAGTATCTCAGAAAATTAGAATATTACTTAAGACCAATACAAAGAAAGGATTTTTAGAAATCTTGGCCAACTGAAAAGTATGAACATGAAAAGTATGAGCATGTACAGCACTCAATACTTAGTTGGACTCCTTTTGCCTGAATTACTGCAGCAATGCGGCGTGGCATGGAGTCGATCAGTCTGTGGCACTGCTCAGGTGTTATGAGAGCCCAGGTTGCTCTGATAGTGGCCTTCAGCTCTTCTGCATTGTTGGGTCTGGCATATCGCATCTTCATCTTCACAATACCCCATAGATTTTCTATGGGGTTAAGGTCAGGCGAGTTTGCTGGCCAATTAAGAACAGGGATACCATGGTCCTTAATCCAGGTACTAGCTTTGGCACTGTGTGCAGGTACAAGTCCTGTTGGAAAATGAAATCTGCATCTCCATAAAGTTGGTCAGCAGCAGGAAGCATGAAGTGCTCTAAAACTTCCTGGTATATGGCTGCGTTGACCTTGGACCTCAGAAAACACAGGGGACCACCACCAGCAAATGACATGGCACCCCAAACCATCACTGACTGTGGAAACTTTACACTGGACCTCAAGCAACGTGGATTCAAGATTCAAGATTCAAGAGTTTTATTTGTCACATGCACAATTATATAGAGCATATATAACCAGCAGTGAAATGAGAGTCAGGTCCGCTCCATGGACAGTGCAATTATTAAATACAACACAGATGAGAATATACATAACTATAGCTATGAAGGAATTAAAATAAAAGTAAACAATAAAACTATAAGAATAAAATATAAAAAAAAGATGTATACTGTAGAATTAAATATAGAATGGAAAATAATGTGCATGAGAGTAAACTGTAGTCTTAAATATTAAGATACACAGGGATGTGCAAGAGGCAATGTGCATATGTGCATTATACTGTAGTCTTAAATATTAAGATACACAGGAATGTACAAGAGGCAAAAGTGCAAACAGGTTAACACTTTCAGTATGTCAATGTGAGGTAGTGAATTATGAATTATCTTACTGATAAAGTGCATATTAAGTGAAGACATGAAGATGTTAAGAGGCAGTTTTTGAGTTCAGGAGCCTGATGGCCTGGGGAAAGAAGAAGAAAGAAAGAAAGAAAGAACATTGTGTGCATTGTGTGCCTCTCCTCTCTTCCTCCAAAATCTGGGACCCTGATTTCCAAAGGAAATGCAAAATTTACTTTAATCAGAGAACATAACTTTGGACCACTCAGCAGCAGTCCAGTCCTTTTTGTCTTTAGTCCAGGCGAGATGCTTCTGACGCGGTCTGTTGTTCAAGAGTGGCTTGACACAAGGAATGCGACAGCTGAAACCCATGTCTTGCATACGTCTGTGCGTAGTGGTTCTTGAAGCACTGACTCCAGCTGCAGTCCACATTTTCTCCCCCACATTTTTGAATGGGTTTAGTTTCACAATCCTCTCCAGGGTGCGGTTATCCCTATTGCTTGTACACTTTTTTCTATGACATCTTTTCCTTCCCTTCGCCTGTCTATTAATGTGCTTGGACACAGAGCTCTGAGAACAGCCAACCACTTTTGCAATGACCTTTTGTGTCTTGCCCTCCTTGTGCAAGGTGTCAATGGTCGTCTTTTGGACAACTGTCAAGTCATCAGTCTTCCCCATGATTGTGTAGCCTACAGAACTAGACTGAGAGACCATTTAAAGGCCTTTGTAGGTGTGGAGTGTGGCACCAGGTGTCTTCAGTATTAAACCTTTTCACAATATTCTAATTTTCTGAGATACTGAATTTGGGATTTTCCTTAGTTGTCAGTTATAATCGTCAAAATTAAAAGAAATAAACATTTGAAATATATCAGTCTGTGTGTAATGAATGATTATAATATACAAGTTTCACTTTTTGAATGGAATAAGTGAAATAAATCAACTTTTTGATGATATTCTAATTATATGACAAGCACCTGTAAACGTAAAAATATGCAAACTTTTAGGATTCTTGCAAGTATAGCCAAACCTGTACACACACACATGCGCGCACACACGTCGGTACTCCTATAATTATGAGAAGATTCCATTGGCGTAATGGCTTTTATACTGAGCTTATGACATTTTCTAGCCCCTACACCTACACCTATCCTTCACAGAAAACTATCCTTTTTTCACGTTTTTAAATAAAAAAATAATTCAGTATGTTTATTTTGTTTGAATTACAAGGACATCAGCATGTCCTATAATATAGGGGGCATGGCCTGGAACCTGAAAACACAAAACAATATAAGGACCTTGGGTTCAAGTTTGCCGAACCCTGATGTTTAAGTGTCTTCACTCACCTGCTTTCAATATCAGTTCAGTCATCAGTGTTACAGAGTTCAGTAAAACAACACCAACTGATCCAAACACATACAACATCTTTTTAAAGGTGATGGTCAGATCTGTAATTAGATGAAGCATTTTTTTTTTTTTTAACTATAAAATTGTTATACATAGGCTACTTGATTTATTTTCAGTTAGATTAGCTTTTATCCTTCACTCATCTAGTTAAAATAAACAAAGTCGTTATTTTGTTTTTTGTTTTTGGCGCAAAAAAAAAGGATTCTCGTCGCTTCATAACATTAAGGTTGAACCGCTGTACTCATGTGAACTGTTTTAAATATGACTTTAGGACCTTTCAGGGTATTTAAATGGTAAATCACTGAGCCATTGGATTTTATCAAAAATATCTTAATTTGTGTTCCAAAGGTCTTACAGGTGTGGATGAGTAATAAATGACATTATTTTAATTTTGGGGTGAACTAACCCTTTAATTGAGACTAAAATGACTGGACATGAATACTTGATGAGAAATATAAGATAACAATAAATCATTTGAGGCTGATGCCTTGTATACTCACCCCTAGCATGTCCCATGATCATGTATACTGTGATCATCCACAGCACTTGCTGAAATACAGCCATACAGATCCATCCTGCAGCATCTGTGCACAGAATTTTACTATAGAAATATTAATTTAAGCTTATTTAGTATAACATATATGAATGTTTAAACCAGATATATATATATATATACACTCACCTAAAGGATTATTAGGAACACCATACTAATACTGTGTTTGACCCCCTTTCGCCTTCAGAACTGCCTTAATTCTACGTGGCATTGATTCAACAGGGTGCTGAAAGCATTCTTTAGAAATGTTGGCCCATATTGATAGGATAGCATCTTGCAGTTGATGGAGATTTGTGGGATGCACATCCAGGGCACGAAGGTCCCGTTCCACCACATCCCAAAGATGCTCTATTGGGTTGAGATCTGGTGACTGTGGGGGCCATTTTAGTACAGTGAACACATTGTCATGTTAAAGAAACCAATTTGAAATGATTCGAGCTTTGTGACATGGTGCATTATCCTGCTGGAAGTAGCCATCAGAGGATGGTACATGGTGGTCATAAAGGGATGGACATGGTCAGAAACAATGCTCAGGTAGGCCGTGGCATTTAAACGATGCCCAATTGGCACTAAGGGGCCTAAAGTGTGCCAAGAAAACATCCCCCACACCATTACACCACCACCACCAGCCTGCACAGTGGTAACAAGGCATGATGGATCCATGTTCTCATTCTGTTTACGCCAAATTCTGACTCTAACATCTGAATGTCTCAACAGAAATCGAGACTCATCAGACCAGGCAAAATTTTTCCAGTCTTCAACTGTCCAATTTTGGTGAGCTCATGCAAATTGTAGCCTCTTTTTCCTATTTGTAGTGGAGATGAGTGGTACCCGGTGTGGTCTTCTGCTGTTGTAGCCCATCCGCCTCAAGGTTGTGCGTGTTGTGGCTTCACAAATGCTTTGCTGCATACCGCGGTTGTAACGAGTGGTTATTTCAGTCAAAGTTGCTCTTCTATCAGCTTGAATCAGTCGGCCCATTCTCCTCTGACCTCTAGCATCAACAAGGCATTTTCGCCCACAGGACTGCCGCATACTGGATGTTTTTCCCTTTTCAAACCATTCTTTGTAAACCCTAGAAATGGTTGTGCGTGAAAATCCCAGTAACTGAGCAAATTGTGAAATACTCAGACCGGCTCGTCTGGCACCAACAACCATGCCACGCTCAAAATTGCTTAAATCACCTTTCTTTCCCATTCTGACATTCAGTTTGGAGTTCAGGAGATTGTCTTGACCAGGACCACACCCCTAAATGCATTGAAGCAACTGCCATGTGATTGGTTGATTAGATAATTGCATTAATGAGAAATTGAACAGGTGTTCCTAAAAATCCTTTAGGTGAGTGTATATAGGGAAAGAGGTTTTAATACTTTCCCTTATTAGAAATATAATTATACCTCTTTCCTTTTCCAGTATTATGATGTAGAAAATTATCACTACTGCATTCAAAACAAATATGAAGATTATCCATGCTATTTTACTGAATAATTCTAAACCTGAAAAAAAGTTTAATCAATTAAAATGAGTTCATTGAACATACACATGAAAATAATCAAATAACATCTCACAATTGAACCACACATCATTAGAAGGGTATACATTGAGGGTTAAGGGTATAAATGATTTAGTAAGACTGAGAATATGAATTCAGATTAGGTTAATATTTAAAGTATTCAGATTTAAATGGAAACAGCTTAAAGGGTCCTTAAGTACTGAAACTGTATTCAAGATATATCCCTGAAAATAGAAGAATAATGCACATAAGATTTACTGACAAACACATCAACAGATGTAAATCTGAACAAACGTTATAGCTGGCTTGAATTCTGCATTAAATTCAAATGTTCTTTATTTCCATTTCTACTCTTATTTAATATATTGCTACTGAACATAACATCAAACATCATGTTTTGTTATACTGTGTTTGATTAATCATTAATGTGCTCAGTGTTTTCAGTTGGTATGGTTTTCATTTGTGGATATTGTCTTTTTATTCCAGAGCAGAGAAAACATAGATTTCATGAAAAGTCACTAACCTCCTCTGGCAGCCCCCAAAGCGAAGGCTACTAAAGCAAACTGTAATGGCGGAAGAAGTACGAAGATGAATGCAGATGCAGATGCAAATGCTAATTTATGCCATGTCCATTTACATATATCTCCACAGGATTTCCTCTTTTTCTTAGTCAATACTAGAAAAAAATAAAATAAAATGAATAAAAGCATAAAGGGACAGTTCACCCAAAAACTTGGATTATGCAGCATTAGTCACACTGAGTTATTTGTGTGCTTCTCTGAATTATTTCTGTGTTTCAGCAGAGTCAGAACCTTCTGCCATTTTATGGACACTGATGAAGGCAAAGAACCGAAACAGTTGTCATCTTATCTCCTGTGTACCGTGATTAAAGTGCTTCAGAGTGCAGACCTCTTTTGTATTCTTATATTGATATAGGTCTCCGCACCTAATTAGCTGAGAGCACAGTGAATGCTTTGATTGTCATTTTATAGACAGAAATTAGCAAGTCAAACTCATTAAATATCACCATTAGTTGCATTAATTGTGAATTTTTATTTTTTGGTTGAACTATTTAAATTACTCAAAATGCTGTCTTCAGCTCTTCATTAAAAGTTTTTACTTTTAATAGGTTTAAAAATAATTATTTAAAATGACCACAAAACAAACAATATTAACTACAACAGCAAAATTACAGGAAAAGACACACTGGTCTAAATCCTCATTCATTTTGAGTTACTGCAAATAATGAAAATTAGGGATTTTTTTAGTCTTAGATAAAACTCAGTTTCACAGAGCTTTGTATGAATGGGGAACAGAAGGATATACTTACAGTAAATGAGGCCGATGACAATAAGCAAAATCACGACTCCAAACAAGACCACTACCACAACTTTGTCAATCTCAACATACCATACAATTGTTTCCCATGAATGAGTCAAAATAACTGAAACAGAATAAAAGGGAAAAATCAATTAGCAAATCTAAATGAATGAGAGACTATTCATACTGTGCAATTCAGCTATTATGAGATATTATATGAGATAGTATATTGAACATGATCACTGTGGTAAAATACTTGAATTTACCAACCTGAACAATAAACTACTATAAAAATGAACATTTCTGTGAAAAGAGCTTCATCTGTAAAAAGAAATAGGTTTAATTTAATATATCATAATATATCATATCATAATCATGGTCTAATGGTTAGAGAGTCAGACCTGTAACCTGAAGGTTGCTGGTTCGATTCTCAATACCACCAGTATCCCCCACCAACCAACAAAATGTAGGTGGTGGAAGAGACACTCTCTTCCACCAGCAATACCCACGACTGAGGTATCCTTGAGCAAGGCACCTAACCCCCAATTGCTCCCTATTCACCACAACAAATGGCTGCCCACTGCTCCGGGTGTGTGTTTCCATAGTTTGTAGTGTGTGTTTTCACTACTCACTGGTTCTAATGTGTGTGCACTAACTTGGATGGGGTAAATGCAAATTCTGATTATACGTTACCATACTTGGCCTTCACGTCACTTTAATTCAATATCATGTAAGACGTTAAGAGTACATCAATAACACATTGTTTGCATATTCATGTTAAGGACATGCATACAAATATTTACAAAGATTATAAAAACATATATTTTGTAAAAATCCAAACCTGACATCTTCTTTAAATATGGCGCAACATAAATTAACATCAAAGGCTGAGGGGTGTAAACTTTTGAACAGGATAAGGAGATGTAGCCCACACTTTTCTTATTTTATTTAAAGATCATATTTTATCATATAGTACTGCCCTTCAGAAGCTACAGAAGCTACTTAAATGTTTCCCAGAAGACAAAATAATTACAACAGACCCTGAACTTCAAATTCAAAAAAAGTTTACAACTCGCAGCTCCAATGCATTGTGTTTCCTTCTTTAGCATCAGTAAATGTTTGCAGCTTTTGTAATAATTGTGTTTGAGTCTCTCAGTTATTAGGTTAATTGCTCAAAACAAACAGGGGACTTAAAGAAATTAGCTTTTATTTTACTACATGCATGGGTGTAGAATATGCGGGTACAATAAACAGCATGCAATTTTTATGATCCGTTTTATTTTGTTAAAATGAATAACATTTTGCAGATTCTGCAAAAATTATGTAAACTTTTGACCGCAACTGTTAGTTGTGTGCGCTCTGTAAACATATAAACATTTATTACAGCGAAGAAGAACATTTACCGCTTTAACATACCGTTATTGCTGCAGTAGATTATAAAGCAAAACAGAAGTGCAAATCCAAATGCAGAAACACAGAGAATCAGCACCATTATGTGTGAAACAGAGAAACCTGAAAAAAATAGTTTAATTTGACTGACCCAAACTCACAAGCATTAAAAACGCTTTCAATATTTATTTGCTTCATAGACTGCTTTCCAAAGAGCAAAGTGGAGGTTGCAATCTCCATCTACTATTTTTTTTATGTTTGTTTGTATGTTTTCCTCACCCAGTCTCTCCAGTTCTGCAGTTGCATTGGCTGAAAGTCCTCCAGCAAACACTTGACACATGTAAACTCTTTTATCCTCAGTTCTGACACTCTTCAGTCTGAGAGAGAAGTTTCCTTTGGGGATTTCATCAGTGAAGAACTCAACTCTGTCTCTGTATTGTTCATCTGATAAATCTGGTAAAGTCTTATTGTTTTGGTAGAGCAGAACCAGAATATCTTCATCTGTTTTCTTCCATGAAACCTCTTCAATGTGTTCAAGTTTGATGTGAGAGTCTACAGAGCAGTTCAGAGTGACATCTTCACCCATAGACACAGATATGGACACATCTGAGCCTGATATTAGCAAACGCTCTGAAAGAACAAACTACAGTGTAAAAATCACAGCATTAAATTTATAGTATAAAGTTGTTAAAATATTTCAACATAGTTCACACTCACCAACATATACAGTATTTGAACCACAGTCTGTCCAGCTTCCTGCTGACTGTAAACTTTACAAGTGTATTCTCCCTCATCTTCAGCTCTCAGATTGTCCAGACAGAGGGAGAAGATTCCATGTTGAATTTGATCAGTAAAGAAATGAGCTCTATCATGATACTCCTTTTGCTGGGCCTCTTGTTGACTCTCTCCATCTTGATACAGATGAACCAGAGTCTCTGAGTCTGTTTTTCTCCATTCCACCTCCAGACCCTCCTTTAGTAAGAGTTCGTCAACATAACAGGGCAAAACCACTGAAGATCCCAAAGGAGCAACCAGAGGACCAGAGGGACCTTTAACAATGAAGCCTGAAAACAGACAGAGAAATTTAAAAAAGGCTTTTGTAGTTTCTTATGGTGTAAATGGATACATAGTGTGACAAGCAGGGCTGGCGAGAGCCGTGAGGGAACGGCGTGAGGCCGGTGGCGCGAGTGTTAACGAGCATCAGCTGCGTGTTGCACTGGTCTCGAATCTCTCACGGAGGAGCTCTGGAAGCATAAAAGGGGAGCGACGACAGTGAAGGATGAGAGAGGACCAGGCCTGGATTTTACTTACTGTTTTATAATGTTTGTGTGGCCGGCAGACATCCGTGAGGTACTTTTGTTTTGTTCTTTGTTTATTTTTTATTATAGTGTGTTTAATGTTCGCCAGTTCCCACCTCCTTCTTCCCGTATATACAAACTGTGTTACACTGGTGCCGAAACCCGTGAGGAAGGAGGGACATGCTGTCAGCAAGCCCTCGCTGCTGAGGGGGATCGTGGTGCTGAGGAGGTCAGGCAGCGCGGGAGTGTGAAGACCGCGAGTGGTTGCCAGAGGCGGTGGTGCTGGAGCGATTTGTTAACAGGTTGGACAGAGAGCTTGCAGCCGTGCTCCTGGGTCGAGGTGGGGTGGCTGCCATCTGAGAGGGAGCGGAGGAGTCGCCGCCGTTTGCCGTGGGCCAAAGCCTGCTGCCATCCGCCATGAAGTGGATGAGCAGGGAACGGGGGACTTGCTGCCGGCTGCCCTCAGCCGGAGGAGCCATCGCCGGCCGCCAGGGGGCGAAGGAGGATCGAGCCATCCACCGAGCGTCCAGTGCACCGCGAGGAAGAGCCTCTCGGCGGGCTGAGAACCGAGCGGCAGTGTGCTTCCGTCTCATTTTTTTTCGTCTCATCTGTCCTTACCCCCAGGTGCTGCGACCGTCGAGATAGGTCCCTGGGGCGAGTAGAGCGCAGTCTCATGGGTACCCCCCGGCCTGCGAGGGGCGATGGGGGTATGTGACGAGCAAGGCGGGCGAGAGCCATGAGGGAATGGTGCGAGGCCGGTGACACAAGTGTTAACGAGCATCAGCTGCGCGTTGCACTGGTCTCGAATCTCTCACGGAGGAGCTCCGGAAGCATAAAAGGGGAGCGACGACAGTGAAGGACGAGAGGGGACCAGGCCTGGACTTTACTTTATGTTTTATTATGTTTGTGTGGCCGGCAGACCCATTACTTTCTTTTTGTTCTTTGTTTTGTATTAAAGTGTGTGGTTCCCACCTCCTTCCCATATATACAAACTGTTACACATAGTAACAGATCTTCATCATGATAATTACTGATTTGAACAAGCAATTAGGTGTTTCTTCAAATCTATAAATTCCTACAAAAGAATAATTATCTACACACACATCCAATCCTCTATCCTATAAGCCACATATGGAAAACATCAGACTCAACTTGAGACCTTCTTGCAGTGAGGCAGCAGTGTTACCCATTGAGCCAAGGGATTATTAGAATTAGTAGAACTGTTTCACAGGAGCTGCTGAAACAGTTCTACTCTGCCATCATTGAATCCATCCTCTGCACTTCAATTACCGTCTGGTTCAGCTCAGCTACCAAATCTGACCTCAGAAGACTACAGAGGGTAGTCCGGTCTGCTGAGCGAATCATTGGCACAACCCTCCCCACTCTCCAAGAACTGTACTTATCCAGAGTGAGAAAAAGGGCAAAGAAAATCACTCTGGACCCCTCACATCCAGCACACTCCCTCTTTGAACTGTTGCCATCTGGTCGACGCTACAGAGCCCTGAGCACCAGAACGACCAGACACAGGAACAGTTTCTTCCCTCAGGCAATCCATCTCATGAACACTTGACAAACACGGAACACTATTACACATTATTCACTTAAAACACTTATATTTTAAATTTGCACACATAACTGTACATACAATTGTCTATATTATATATTGTTTTTTGCTTTTTTTTTGCACTTTGTCTATCTTGTAAATTTGTATATTATTATTTTATTCTTTTTATTATGTGTCTTGTCTTGTCGCTGTTACTCTGTTGCACTGTGGAGCTTCTGTCACTAAAACAAATTCCTAGTATGTGTAAACAACATACCTGGCAATAAACCTCTTTCTGATTCTGATTCTGATTATATCTGTAATAAAATAAATTCTGTTTCCGAGACCCCAAACAAGCTGCTTTCAGTTTCTGTAAGAAAAAATGGCCGTAAAGCAGGTCAACTCAGGTAACCAGGAAATGTAATCTGAGAAAAACAAAACAACTGTAAGATGACAGAAACAGATAAAAGAAAGTCAAAAGATCAAATCATTTTATGTGAAACTTCCACAGATGTGCTTTTTTTTTATATAAAACTATAATTACTGAGTATAACTACCATTATGGACAGATGATACATGAAAGGGTTTGGATTTATGAAAGAGAGCACAGTGTTTGCTGATCGTATTTGCTGAGACTTGTATTATTAACAATAAACCATCACCCGGTTTACTACTATGATCATTTATATACCTTCATGTGAGAAATGCAGGGAACAAAACTTTTTCTTAATGATCAGAAAGCATTATAATGCTGTGGAAATCTCATCATTGTCTCCTAAGTAAATCAAGAAACAAAACTGCTGAAAGCTGAAAATGTCGAAAAGAACATCAACTTCAATCTTTATTTTGTTTATTAAAACACAAAAAAGTGATTAAAATAAAATAAAATAAATACACTGAATACATATAAAGGATATAGGCCTACTCTAAAATGTCCTTTAACAGTCTGACTGCACAAGACGTGGTCACTGTCTAGAAGCAAAAATTGAGCTCAAAGAAAAAGTAAAGCAGAAGAGATTCAGGTAGAACTAATATTTACAGATTATAAGACACACATTGATTTCAAACACTTACTGAAAGGTCAAATTGTGCTGGACACTTGATGATGCGTTTTCTTTGCCATATTTAAAAAAGAAAAGTAATTAAATGCTTTAAAGAAATTCATATCTAGTCACAAACTAATTTCAAGCGTTTACGCAGACACTTTCATTTTAAACAGTTTTTTTAGATAGTTTTTTTTAAGACAAATGTTTCCAAGCTTTTGACTGATACTGAATATTTGCAGATATATATTTAATTGTGTGCTTTGTCTCCAGAATCAGCTTAAAGAGAGAAAACAATGTACATACCGTCAGATATAACTGGAATTACAACCACACAAATATACATAAGCAGGTCCATGTTCAGCTGAAATCATAATCATGTCAATGTCGCATTNGCACTGTGGAGCTTCTGACACTAAAACAAATTCCTAGTATGTGTAAACAACATACCTGGCAATTAAGCTCTTTCTGATTCTGATTCTGATTCTGATTCTTTGTCTCCAGAATCAGCTTAAAGAGAGAAAACAATGTACATACCGTCAGATATAACTGGAATTACAACCACACAAATATACATAAGCAGGTCCATGTTCAGCTGAAATCATAATCATGTCAATGTTGCATTTTTCCAAGTTAGCAATAAGGTGGCTTGTAGGCAGTATGTTTATGTTTTTGAATTGCAGAAATCCAGATGAACCAGGTCCGATTTAGTTGATCCTTTTTTGCACAGACATGAAAATGCACTATCAAAACTTAAATGCTTGTAATTCACGAATGCTTTGGAATGTAGACCTAAGGTTGGTCTTGTTTTAAAGAAGACACTTGTCCTATTATTGCAGAAGTTAAATTATGAAAGTGAAATAAAAAAAAATATATAGAAGTTTAAGTTTATGAAAATGTAAAAATGTAATTGTTTATATTTGATAACAATATATTACCAAGTATATTTTACTGTTAAACTGCAAGAAAATAAAAGCCAAAAATGTCAACATTCCAAATTTTAGGTTGAAATATTTCAAAAATCAGCTTTCAGTAAGATTTTGTTTGGGCGCAGTACCAATCTAGTTTCACTAGATGACACCCCCATTACTAACCATTTAAGGGCGCCTCCATTTATTTGAGTGATCTGAACCATATACAGGTGCTGGTCATATAATTAGAATATCGTGAAAAAGTTCATTTTTTCATTGTAAATTATTTAAAAAAATTAAACTTTCATTTATACTAGATTCCCTACATGTAAAGTAAAACATTTCAAAAGTTTTTTTTTTTAATTTGTTGATTAGAGCGTACAGCTCATGAAAGTCCAAAATCCAGTATCTCAGAATATTAGAATATTTACATTTGAGTTTCATTAAATGACCATCCCTACAGTATAAATTCCGGTTATCTCTTGTTCTTTGAAACCACACTAATGGGGAAGACTGCTGACTTGGCAATGGTCCAGGAGACAATCATTGACACCCTCCACAAAGACAGTAAGTCACAGATGGTCATTACTGAATGTGGTGGCTGTTTACAGAGTGATGTATCAAAGCATATTAAATGCAAAGTTGACTAGAAGGAAGAAATTGGGTAGGCAAAGGTGCACAAGCAACAGGGATGACCACAAGCTTGAGAATACTGTCAAGTAAAGCCGATTCAGACACTTGGGAGAGCTTCACAATGACTCAAATGAAGCCGGAGTCAGCGCATCAAGAGTCACCACACTCAGACATCTTCAGGAAAAGGACTACCAAGCCACTTCTGAAACAGAAACAACATCAGAAGCATCTTACCTGGGCTAAGGAGAAAAAGAACTGGACAGTGAACAGTGGTCAAAAGTCCTCTTTTCAGATAAAAGTAAATTTTGCATTTCATGTTGAAATCATGGTCCCAGAGTCTGAGGGAAGACTGGAGAGGCACAGAATCCAAGTTGCTTGAAGTCTAGTGGGAATTTTCTGAAGTTAGTAATGATTTGGGGGGCCGTGACATCTGCTGGTGTTGGTCCATTGTGTTTTATCAAGTGCAAAGTCAATGCAGCCATCTTCCAGGAGATTTTGGAGCACTTTATGCTTCCATCTGCTCATAAGCTTTATGGAGATGCTGATTTCCTTTTCCAGCAGGACTTTAGCACCTGCCCACAGTGCAAAAACCACTTCCAAGTGGTTTGCTGATCATGATATTACTGTGCTTTATTGGCCAGCCAACATGCCTGACCCCTGAATCTATGGGATATTTTCAAGAGAAAGATGAGGAACAGTCGATCCAACAATATACAGATGATCTGAAGGCTCAATAGTGCCTCAGCAGTGCCACAGGCTGATCACTTCCATGCCACACTTCACTGATGCTGTAATATGTGCTAGGAGCAAGTCATTTGCTGTAATATGTGCTGCCGACCAAGTATTGAGTGTACAAATGAACATACTTTAAAGAACTTGAACTTTTCTGTTTTGAAAATCCATTTTTTGATTGATCTTAGGAAATATTCTAATATTTTGAGATACTGGATTTTGGACTTTCATGAGCTGTACGCTCTAATTATCAAAATTAAAAAAAATAAATAAAAATAATTTACAATAAAAAAATTAACTTTTTCACGATATTCTAATTATATGACCAGCACCTGTATTTCCATATTTTCATACATTTTATGAAGTATAAATCCTATTCAGAAGTAATATGGGCAGTCTGGCAGTATTTGTTATCACATAATTCAAACATGTGTGTTCATTATAGCTCCGTTGTTCTCTTGTGCTCCGCCTTCTCAAGATAATGTTGTATTAGAAAAAAAATCTTTGCATGCCGTAGTTTACCCAGGACTGGTGGGAAATTTGCATTCATACACCTTCATTCTACATGTTATGTGGTTTATTTTGATAGGTGAACTGTCTTTGTAGTGTCAAGCAGTGTTGTGCAAGTTACTTCCAAACTGTAATACATTATAGATTACTTGTTACTGTTATTTGTTTACCTTACAATATTACTGTCTCAGAATTGTAATGCATTATATTACTCCTGTATTACTTTTGAGTTACTTTCACCCAAATAACTACAGAAGTAGAAAATGTGTTTTGGGGTTTCATGACCCTTTAACATTCAAAAATTACAAAATGTACTGCAGAGCATTTTACATTTTACATTTTTACAGCGGTTCCGGTTCAACGCTGCTGCCTGCTGTCTGACCTACGCTCGGAGCTTCGTGGAGTTTATCCTAAATCCTTCTCTTTATTCCTATTCACATAATATAATTTTCTTGTTTTTCACTAGATTACTTAACCTATTGCATAGTATTACTGAACGGAACGATTTATTGCTAGTAATCTACCACCTAGTGTCAGCCATAGCCCGCTAGCCGGCTAGCTACCGTCTATTATTTTTATTTTTTTCCCTCTAAACTAACCTTCCTTGTCGATCTAATGGCGGATTTATCCGATGTATGTTATTCTGATCTGTCCTCGCCAGATCGGGAAGCTGTGGAGACTTTGCTGCCTGGCATTC
>RJVU01057378.1:3009155-3020607 GCA_003731715.1 Anabarilius grahami
ACATCCAGTAGAGGGCGATATGATGTAGCATAATGACTGTGAGCTATCCAGGTGTAAGCAACTGCGCACTTCACACTAGAACGAACTATAATTAAAGGCGATACAGAGGATCTTTTCGTCGACTGAGAAACCAAAGACTGTTAGTGAGTTTTTGAAATGAGCGCATGCGTAAGAACAACCCCCTCCTTCACAGCTCATTTCGAGGGAACGCCTCTCAAAACTCGTGCACGAGTATTGGAACACGAGTGTTTGTAATTTTTGTTTACAGTGATTACAATTTGAAAAGGTTACATCTTTCTATCTGTCACTACACATGTTAACTCAGACTAGCTTATTACATCGTAACCTAGATTACACGCAGCTCGTAATAGCATCTCAGATTCATGTGACTCAAATTACTCTCCAGTTGGTTTTTACTCGAATAAAACACATCAAAATATTGAGATATCAAGATCATAGTATTACCACAAAATAGTATTTTGCAAAAGCAATACTTAAAGTGGAACTCAGTAAGATTTGCGAAGCTCCCCCTACAGGTTCCTTCAGTGAATCACACTGTCATAAATACTCCAAGCGCAGCTCTGGACTACAACGACTACAACGCTCACCAGCGCAGTAGTTTTGCAAATACAGTACAAGAAAGAGGCGGTGGGTAATTTGCAAATACAGTACACTCGATGGAGGTGGGTAATTTTCGAAATTGTCTTATAAAGTCATAATATATACATTGTTTTTGAATTACCGTAAAGCATTTTGTCACTCTCGCGTGAATGTGAACATGAGGCGAGATTGTGTCAGGTCAGAGCAGCTCAACTTGCAAGTGCTGTTTTCTGGCGTAGACGTGCCAGAGGGGGTTAGTGCACGCCTCAAACAGACCACTACAAGTCAATTAACCATCGTAAGGACTTAGAAAACTATTTATGAAGGTAAAAAAAGTTACTTAGTTCTGCTTTAAACTGCGTCACGCTAGTATAGTGAACACTCGGCAAACTCACCGGAGAAAACAGAAAATAATCCACAAATCCTTGTCAGTTGTAAAACGCATCTTCCCTCGTGATACCGTTTAAAATATGATTTCTGTGTAGAAACTAACAAAAGAGCTCTAAACTATGTTTTTTTTTTAAATGAACTCAGTGTGGTTTTTTCCTCATGTAGAACTCTGTTCACTCCCATTCGGTCGCGTTCTTTTTTGTATTGTTTCACCTCTCTGCAGTGCCACTACTGCCATCTGCTGGGCAATAATGATACGCAGTTAAAAGACATAACTGAAAATAACCTAATTATTAGATAAAACTAAAAATCTCTTAACTCTGCTTTTAGGTTAATTTTAAGTAGGTTACACAGGCTACTAACGTAGATTATATTTGGCAAAGTGAAGGCTCAAGACAATGCAAGAAAGATGACAGACAGAATCACAAATGATCCAAGTCTGTTAAAAGTATGGTAGAAGTATAAAGTGATTATCCGACAAACTCAAAGTAATGCGCATACGTCCATCTCGTGAATGTAGTCTTCTACTGCCATCTTCACCCATTAGCTGCTTTTCCACTAGCCAGTGCGAGCACATGAGGCCGAAATCATGCTGCGTTTCCATTATCGGGCCATAAGCTACACGCACTCCTGTAAAACCCGCCCTAAACACGCCTTCACTGGACTACGTCACACAATTCAAAGTTACACCAGCGAGAGGGAGATGAAATAAATAAATCGCTAAACAAATATATCAGAAGCTGTCATTTAGTCTTTATTTACAAACTTGGACACCACACGCGGCTATTGACTGACCACAAACAGGTAATAGAACTTACTTGCGGCATTTTTCATTCGCTAAAGTCCACTTTCTAATAAAAACTGATAATTTACACACCCCCATGTCATCCAAGATGTCCATGTCCTTATATTGGACTTCAATTGGTCCCAAATGGTTGAAGGTCAAAATTAAAGTTTCGGTGCAGCTTCAAGGGGCTTTATCTAATGAAAAGAAAGAAGAAACTGGAGGAAACACTTGTGATGCGATCATTTGTGTCTATAAAGCATATACATTTTCATTTTTTAAAAAGAAAATGACCGATAATTTCTCTAGATAAGACCCTTATTCCTCGTATGGTATCGTTTAAAGCCCTTTGTAGCTGCAATGAAACTGTAATTTTGACCTTCAACCATTTGGAGGCCATTGAAGTCCACTAAGGAGAATGATCTTGGAGTGTTTTCCTAAAAAAACATAATTTATTTTCGACTGAAGAAAGAAAGACATGAACATCTTGGATGACATGGGGGTGAGTAAATTATCAGGACACTTTTATTAGAAAGTGGACTAATCCTTTAATGTCTCGCAATCTTTTTTTTGTGTTGTGTGTTGTAATGCAAGCGTTACTGAACATGTAGCCTACCGAGTGAAATATTACTGAAAATTGATTAGTAATGCCTTACACTACTGTGTTACAGCAAAAAGTAATACATTACTGTAATGCATTACTTTTGTAACGCGTTACTCCCAACACTGGTATTAAGAGATGGGATAGCTATGGACGATTTTTTATTTATTTTTTTACCTCCGCTGGGTGTTCTTAAACAGTAAAGTTAGAGAAAGACAGCCTTTCCAAAATAAATCACAATTTTTCTGCACTTAACAGGTGAATTTTGCCAAGATATTTTCAAAGATGATATTCAAGAGACGTTATAGAATGAAAATTTAGTGACAACCCAATTTTGTCCAAAAAAATTATATTCTACCTATTTTTTGACTACTGAAAACGTTTCATCACGATATCCGACAGGTCCCAGATCACATCACATATATAGTCTTGATGTTTCACAGCCCATTCTTGACCTAACCACAGGCACTACTCTTCACCACGATGATAACCCTAAAAACTTAAACATCACAGAAACACCTTTAAATACCAAAATACCAGAACATTAAACAATAACACATCTTCCCCTGTATTAATCTTGAGCAAAAACACACAAAATAACACTCAATTCCAACATTTATTCCCCCTTACAGATTGTGACGCAAAGCATGCTGGGAACTTGAAATCTGCTACAACTCAGTTTAATGTTGAATGGATTCTTCTGATAACGTCTATTACATCAGTAACATTGGCAACGATGTGACAAGGATGACGTCACTTTATATCGCTCAATAAACTTAAAAATAATAATTTAAGTATAACGGTTTACTCAAAAATGTTGAGCTACACAAAAATAAAACTAAACTCCTCGTTCAGAAAATGTAATTGTTTTAAGTTGCATTAATTACTTTAATTGCAGCGTACTCAATCTTTATAAGTTAGTAGTACTATCTGGGTTTACAGTGTAGAGAAAACCCCCTAAGACCGTCTAGGCAGAAAGGATCTGTACCTGAAAGGCAGGAGCGTTTAGGTTATAAAACCTGGCAAAGGTGGACGGCAAGGATCCACCAGCCGCCACCCAGATGTCAGTGACGGATATTCCACTAGACCACATTTGTAAGCTAGTGCTATCACATCCACTATCCAGTGGGGCAGTCTCTTCTTTGTGACTGGCAGCCATTTAGAGCGACCTCCAAAGCATGCAAACAACTGCTCCGTTTGCCTGAATTGGCTAGAGTGCTCAATGTACACCCTAAGGGCTCGAACTGGGCAAAGTGGGTGTGGCATCTTCTCACCATCAGTAGAGGGATTTAAGGACAACCTTGCTGTCATTGGGCCCAAAATTGAGGCAGGGAGCATCCACCGAAAGAGCCTGAAGGTCACCAATTCGCTTGACTAATGCCAGGGCCAGCAGGAAGGCGGTTTTTAGTGAGAGAGGCCAAAGATCGGCTGTGTGTAGATCTATATTTTAAAACAGAATTACAGATTTAACATTGATATTATACACAGTTGAATGAAGCGAACTTTGAATTGGAACAGTACTTGGGCAGCGACTGATGACATTTCACAAGTCCACATGAATACAGAAAAGAACTCATATTGAGAAAAGGCTCTGATCGGAGATCTGTGTTTGTATTTCTCTACCGGTGAATCTTGACATTTATGTTTATGTTGCCAATCTTAGACAAATTCATTTTTAAAGATGGCCGATGAGCTCAAGCCACACCATTAAATGTAAACTTTTATTTTATTTTATTATTTTTTATTATTAAGATGGCCGAAGCCAACAGGGCATATCACTACCGCTGGTGGTAGAGAGAGGGAGATCTGGATCCTCTATTTGTTTTGGATTGATGGCATCAGGAGTTTAGACATGGAGTGTCTGTTACCTTGACCAAGAAATACAGATTGTTTTGTATGAAAGTAAAGCAAGCTATAAAAGTCACATTTCCATTTTTTACCAGTAATTGAGTTGAACAACAATAGCTGAACAACGTGAATGGCCATACAAAGCAAATCTAAGACATTACATGTTTATTTATTTATTTCAGTAGTATCCTTGTGCACAAAACTGTTTAATTATTTAAAACTGTTTAAATTGAATTAAAGGTGCCCTAGAACCCTTTTTCACAAGATGTAATATAAGTCTAAGGTGTCCCCTGAATGTGTATGTGAAGTTTCAACTTAAAATACCCCATAGATTTTTTTATTTTTCAATTTTTTAACTGCCTATTTTGGGGCATTATTAAAAATGTGCAGATTCAGCACCTCCCCTTTAAACGCTCACGCTCCCCACCCCCGAGCTCGCAACTCTATAATACATTGCATAAACAAAGTTCACACAGCTAATATAACCCTCAAAATGGATCTTTACAAAGTGTTCGTCATGCAGCATATCAGATCATGTAAGTATAGTATTTATTTGGATGTTTACATTTGATTCTGAATGAGTTTGATAGTATTCTGTGGCTAACGGAGCTAATGCTAATGTTACACACTGTTGGAGAGGTTTATAAAGAATGAAGTTGTGTTTATTAATTATACAGACTGCAAGTGTTTAATAATGAAAATAACGTCATGGTTCTTGTCTCCGTGAATACAGTAAGAAACAATAATAACTTTAACCACATTTAACAGTACATTAGCAAAATGCTAACGAAACATTTAGAAAGACAATTTACAAATATCACTAAAAATATCATGATATCATGTCAGTTATAATTGCTCCGTCTGCCATTTTTCACTATTGTCCTTGCTTGCTTACCTGCATAAAGCCTGTGTGCGACTCCAGATGTTAATACTAGCTTGTCTAATGTCTTGAACATGGGCTGGCATATGCAAAAGTTGGGGGCATACATATTAATGATCCCGACTGTTGCGTCACAGTTGGTGTTATGTTGAGATTCGCCTGTTCTTCAGAGGTCTTTTGCACAAATCAATTTGACATAAGAAGGAGGAAACAATGGTGTTTGAGACTCACTGTATGTCATTTCCATGTACAGAACTCTATTTAACTATGCCGAGGTAAATTAATTTTTTTATTCTAGGGCACCTTTAAGACAAAGAGTCTGAGGAATCCATCAGACCAGAAACAGCTGAACAGGAGCTTATATTTATACTTGTAAATACAAAATGTTGGCATATAACATGAATCCATATTAACTCTGCATTCCAGTAGATCTTCATCAGATCGAAATTATGCAAAATAGGAAATAAATTATTGTAACTTTTGCAAATTATGCCTTCATTACGGCTTTGGCAGAACATAAAGGCCAAATTTTGTAATAGCACCATGCTACTCTGCTAATTCAAGCACTTTCAAGGACTGATGTTTGTTTTCACATACTTTCCAGTCTTTGAATCCGTGTGTCTGAAATTCAAAGAAGTTTGGGAACCTTGTTAAATCCCAGTTTGTTTTACACATTACATAAATATTTGCATAGTTTTAAATTTAGCACAGCCATTGTATCTAGTATCTAGTAGCTAAAACCAAAAATAAAATGTTGACTACGTGAGAGAAATCATCATAATAAAAGACACAAACATGACTAAGACAGAAAATGAGTCTGCTTGTCATCCAAACTAATTTTGATGATTTAACAAGTTTAGAGAATTCTTCCTCTCCTATAGTTGCGAATTAGATTATTTTTTTCCTCAGGGACACTACAATGCATGTCTGACGTGATACTGTAGTAGACGGTTGCATGGTTATAATTTTCTATCTAATATTAATCAATCTTGCAAGTGAAGAAGTTCATAAAGTCATTACTGCTTTGCTGTTTGGAAACATCAGAAGTTGAAGCTTTATTTCTCGTTAATTTAGCCACTGTATCAAATAAATACCTAGGGTTGGGTCTGTTTTCTTCTAAAAGAAGCCTTTCTGTGCTCAATCATTCTCTCTTTCCACGAAATGCAAAAAAACCTCTAGCTTTGTTTTATTCCAGCTGCACTCCATTTTTCTGGCTGCTCTCTTAAGGGACCGAGTGTGCTCGTACCACGGTGTTGGACTATTTTCCTTTATCTTTTTTAAGCGCAAAGGAGCTACTGCATCTAATGTGCTGGAAAAGAGTTGATAAATTTTCATTCAGAAGTGAACTAATCCTTTAAAGACGCCACTGTCAGCTGATTCAAAATTCCTATTCCCAGTGCGAATGCAACCAGAAACATGGCCCAGGAGAGAAATTAGTTCTCTGGGAACTATCATAGAGTTCTTAAAACTATTCGGTGCGAAAGCCCCTATGAAAACATGGAACAAAATCGATCAACCCCGTGTGCAACCAACATGGGTGTGCTGGCTGGGAGATTTGAATGGTAGGTAAAAGTTCACAGGAAAAAGCCAATAGTACACAGTACACAGAGAAACAATATGCACATTTGTATTTATTCAGTATATTAATTTGTGTAGCAATGTGTTACATGCGAGCATAAAATTCACATTTGCTTGTAAATTTCTACACATTTCTTTCATGAAAGGTCACAGTAAACAGAAAATTGCTATTTGCAAATTTGCTTAAATTAATAATAAATACAAATTAGGTGTGAATAAGAAACTAATTGTTCAGAGAGCAACTGAACAACTGAATATATTTTACAGTTTTGAGAGAAAAAGTTTGCATTTGAGACCTGAGCCAAAGGGACTGAGAAAAACTTAATTTCAAAATGTTAATTCCGTTCTTTTGTTTATATATAACAAAAATAACTGTTAAGATTAAAGGAAAGAGCAGTAATACCAGTAAAACCTTAATGATACCCATCCCCACATGGCACACATGAGTTTTTCACACTTTCATGTATTATTTTCTGGTGCCTTTTTAAAGTCAACCTTTAGATTCCTCCTTCCACAAATAAGACAGGCGTATGGCTTCTCATTTGTACGAATTTTCTTGTGGTTTTTCAGTAATGATGGCAAAACAAATATTTTACTTCAAAGTATTTTACTGTGAAATAGCACATGCTTATTACAATTTTTTCTCTGAGTAAAACTCTTTCCACACTGTGAGCAAATTAAATGCTTTATTCCAGCATGAATTAACATGTTAAATCTTAAAGTATCCTTTGGTGTGAAAGAGTTTCCACGCTGAGAGCTGGTAAAAGACTTTTCTGAAGTATGAATTAACAAATGAGCCTTAACGTGTCCTTTCTCTGTAAAACTCTTTCCACACTGACAGCAGATGAAAGGCTTTGTTCCAGCACGAATCAACATGTTTCTTAAGGCTTTCTTTACATGTGAAACTCTTTTTACACATAGATCATATGAAAAGCTTTTCTGAAGTGTGAATTAGCGCCTTCATTAAGTGGTCTTTTCTGTGTAAAACTCTTTCCAGAGTGAGTACTGGTAAAATGATTTATTCCAGCATGAGTTAACGTGTGATTCTTAAGGCTTCTTTTATGTTTGAAATTTTTTCCACACTGAGAGCAGCTGAAAGGCTTTTCTCCAGTGGTGACATCACAAGCTTTCCGACACTGATGTTTCTCCTCAAATTCATTCAGATCTTCTCTTTCCTCTCGTAACCACCATTAAACCTCAGAGGAAGAAGATTAGTTTTCAGTTTCCACGGTAGTTTTCAACCACCGTGGTTGGCAAACAAATGTATGTGTCTTACCACCACCCACTGGACTGGAGTGTGAAGTGTTGAGAGGAGGGGAAATAATTTAGAGGGGAAAATACGTGGGTGAGGAAGGTGGATGTACTGTCTTTAGGTAAAGTTACCAGCAACTTTTATTTGAACTAGTTTCCCCATGGAGAGCAGGGGTGACAGAGACCCATCAAGAGTTTTTGCATTGGAGTTCATAATATGAATATGTTATATAACAGATCAATGTGATGAAACTAAAATACAATCTTCTAAATGAACAACAACAACCATCAAAATAACAGATATAGTCTAGAAACTAGTGGTCTCTTATGAAATCAGCCAGTAATATAGAGAACTGAACACTTATCAAGCAAAAATATGTTTTTCATCTGATGAGCTTGAAGACTTTTATAGAAAACATTCTCACTACATTTATTATTACTGTAATGCAGTCATGAGCAAATCACAAACACATGAACTACCAATTCAGACACTTTACAAACTGGTTTGTTTTAAACATTACATATTTGCATAGATGTAAATTTGGCACAACCAATTCTGCAACTTCACCCCTAGCGAAAACAGAAAATAATACTTTGACTTAATACCCTGAGACATCATCAAAAAAAGACAAACATAAGCAGATACATTTTTAGCAGGCAAAAAAGGACTCTCTGAGTCATCAAAAGTAAAAAGTAAAAACAGCCTGTTCATAAAACATGATGCCTGATTACTAATGCAATAACCATATGATGTGCAAAACATGTTCAACTCCTTCATATCTAACTAAAAATACTCAAAGATGAATATTCTCATTTTTTCTAATACATGACATTTACATAGGTAATTAAATCTGTTTATGAAAAAAAAACTGTTTGATTAGAAACTTAATACTGCCTCAAAAAAGCCTGAATTAGGCTACACTTGAAATTATACAATAACCAATATATATGTAAAAAAATATCCAAGTAATCTTCAACAAAATGTAACAAATTTTGAAGTCAGTCTCATTTTGTTGCTCTTTACTTCAGAAGAAATATAGAAGAGTCTGTTGGCTTCATTTATAAAATGTTGCATAGAAACTGTCCTACGTTTAATCTAGATCATTTCTCGAATGTCTGTACGTGCGATTCCGAAAAATGAACTCTTGCACATGTGAAATCTATAAATGTTTTGAAATCGGCCATCACTATATAAGTCGTTATTTAGTTTTTTTTGGCGCACCAAAAATATTCTCGTCGCTTTATAATATTAATATTGAACCACTGTACTCACATTAACTGATTTAGATGTGTTTTTAGTATCTTTATGGATCTTGAGAGAGGAAATGTCATTGCTCCCTATATGTAGGCCTCACGGAGCCATCGGATTTCAACAAAAATATCTTAATTTGTGTTCCGAAGATTAATGAAGGTCTTACGGGTGTGGAACGACATGAGGGTAAGTAATAAATGACAGAGTTTTCATTTTTGGGTGAACTAACCCTTTAATGGAAAACACACAAATTCTCCCCTCCTTCCCTATGCCCTCTGAGGCAAACGTTTCATCCTTTCCAATCACCCAACTACCTGTCCACTAGACCCTATCCCCACTCATCTTCTTCAGGCCATCTCCTCCTCAGTAGTACCTGCACTCACTTATATTATACATTTTTCTCTTCACACTGGTATACTGCAATTGAACGGCGCCTTGTGGTGCCATCCCAAAGGGGCACAAAATCACTCTCATGGACCTTCTCCGGGTCTGTTCCTGGTGGAATGACCTACCACGCTCTATCCGAGTTTTCAAAAAACTGCTAAAGACATATCTAGACATATATATTTTTTGTCAACACTTGACCCAGTAATATCAGCACTTACATTTTTATTTTACTTTTCTTTTTTCAATTTCTACTCTCTTTCTCCATCTATTTGTATAAAAAAATAAATAAAAAAAACATGCTACGAGCTCTTTACTAATGGAACTGTGACTTGACATGGCACTTACATACTGTTGTTCTCATGTTGATTTGATTGCTTCTACTATTCTCATTTGTAAGTCGCTTTGGAGAAAAGCATCGGCTAAATGACTAAATGTAAATGTAATATCAAATGTGCATACGCACGCTTTATAAATGAGGCCCATTGTCTCATTACTGTGTCTGTGAAACAGCAGAATCAGGTGCAGCCTGGTTCTTCCTTTTATAAATTTCTGATAATGTCTTCTGTGAAACAATGGAATCAGGTGCAGACCGGTTCTTCCTTTTATAAATTTCTGATACTGTCTTCTGAGAAACAGCAGAATAAGGTGCAGACCGGTTCTTCCTTTTATAAATCTCCGATACTGTCTTCTGTGATTAAAACAAGACATTGTTATTTGGCAACTACACATCTGAACTCTATATGAAAATGTCAAAGCTTAGACTGCAGATGAGTTTATATCACACATAATTATTGTGTTACCCTGAGTTGACGTCTGTGTCTTTGATCTGTGTTCCTTTGATTGTTTGTAGATCTGTATTAGAAACACAATTACAGATTTAACATTGATATATACACAGTTGAATGTACTGTATATACATAAGAGCTGCATTTAAATCTGAACTTACTCAGTTGTAACAATCTTCCCTGTGACAGGAGACATTAGTGAGAGAAAGTTGTTTAAAATGTTAATAACTTATCAAAATCAGAATTACAGCAAGTAAATCACACTCTTAAGGAGTAGCTCTCAATTTACCATTTTAATAACTGTTTGCATCTGTTACAGATCAGCATTATAGATATTGCCAAATAAATCAGTGACCCACCAGCCCCTTTCACTGCCGAATTAGGCTACACTCAAAAATAAAAGTTCTTGTTGGGGAAAAATTTAATAGTTCACACTCGCAAATTCAATGTCAGCAGAAGTAATTTGTTCTGGCCCTCTTCCTGTTCGTAGGAGTGATGAGATAGTTAGCAGGTTATCATCACTCAATGGCTGGCTGTCTAAGTGGTGTCCGCAGAATAATATAGGTTTCATCAGATAAACAAATGATAAAGCTTGGGTTACTGAATATTAGATCTATTTCTTCAAAAGCACTTATTGTAAATGAAATTATCACAGACAATAAACTAGACTTGCTNATATGGCACATTGTCTTAGAACTAAAACATGACAAACTGGGGCCCAGGACAGGAAGCAGACAGACTGGCTAAACCGACCGTCTGCTAGCAGCCTCACGTCACAGAACTCAGATAATTCCCAACACATAGAAACTCTTTCACCTAGATATTATCACATAGAGACTGTGTCTGTACCTCGAACTAGTAAATACAAAAAACTTCCGAAACCTTTTAAGGGAAAAAATTTAATTGATGTTCAAAAAATGAAAATCACAGATAAATCAGATAAACAAATGATAAAGCTTGGGTTACTGAATATTAGATCTATTTCTTCAATAGCACTTATTGTAAATGAAATTATCACAGACAATAAACTAGACTTGCTGTGTCTGACAGAAACCTGGCTAAAACCAGACGATTACATTACTTTAAATGAGTCTAG
>RJVU01057378.1:3023846-3039020 GCA_003731715.1 Anabarilius grahami
GAACTGATGACATTCTGCCAAGAGTTCAGCCCGACGCTAAATGAACTGAAAAGACTCATGATGGCAAAGCTGGGAGGAATGAACTGGCACAAGATCAGCGCAGAATTACCAGCAGCAGATCACAGACGAAGTCACGTTAACTGGCAACATGCTTCGAACGACGGATATCGAGCAGATGTGACGGGACTGACTGAAACTGTGAGAAGAGCATTTCCAGCGCGCATCGACATGTCGAGAGTGAGCCACTGCCGTCAAGAACCAGGTGAGAGCGTTCAAGCTTATTATGAGCGACTCTACAGTGTGTTTTGCAAGCACAGCGGGTTAAAGGAACCGGCAGATCGTGGCGACAGACCAACCACATGGGAAAGTTATTTGGCTAATAGCCTTTTGAATGGACTGAGACCTGAGATTTCCCAAGCCGTGAAACACAGCTATATTGAATGGACTGAAGGACGAGTGAGCACCATCATGAAACATGCCTTGCACGCGGAAAATTAGCTGAGGGAAAAGAAGGAAAGGCCAAGAATAAAAGAATTGCAGTTGGCAGCCGTGCAAAGATTCAGCGGGAACAAAGGGGGACACAATTCAGACAAAAATGGCTGTTATCTGTGCGGAGCTGGCGACCACATCGTTCGTGAGTGCACGAGATGCAGGAAGTGCAAAATGGACGGACATTGGGCAATAAACTGCCCTGAACTGCGAAAGGCTGACTGACGAAAAGGATGCGGAGAGCAGGAGGAGATCGGATGGACCACGGCCAAGGATGCTAAAACCGCCGCAAAGGGAGGTACACATTTACTGATATCTCACACACACACAAACACGTGCACCCACACCTGAACACATGCACTGATAATGCTCTCCACAATGAAAAAAAAGCTTGCACCTCTTTGTGTGTTTCTGAAACAAACAAAGACGATTTTGACAAATGTTTGATTATGTATAGTAGTAAGGGATTTTTAAACATGCCTGAATATCCCCTGCTAGTTGAAGGGACAATGATTTCATTTTTGGTAGACTCAGGGGCGACCCGATCTGTTTTGCGATCATGTGACTTGCCATTTGAACCAGCGCTAACAAACAAAACGCATGGTTCTCTGTCTGTATCAGGACATTTTATAACAGAACGGTTCACTGTGCCACTAAAGTGTGAGACGGAAGGGGGCCACGTGCTGAAGCATGCATTTTTAACTTCAAAAACATGTCCAGTACCCCTTCTGGGCCGAGATCTAATGTGCAATTTAAATTTGGTAATGGTTGCAGATCCCTCGGGCATTGTAGTGAGAGAGGGTGAGCAAATGTATTTGAAAACAGAACCAAAATGGGTTTACAAATGGCACATAACCGAAACTGAGTGGGCAAAAACAATCTGTGAATTGGGGAAAAATAGAACGCTGTCATTTGGTACAGATTTTATGATGCCTGATAATTTGCATTGCACGTCACATGTCGCAACAGAACGAGATAAATTTTATGAAAAACAATGGTTTGAACAAGAGGAAGACACTTTAAAACTTGATCAAATGTTTTGGACTGAGAAAATGTGTGCAGTTTCAGTAGGCTTATCAGAAAAACAGCTTTCTCTCTATTTGATAGCAGGAGAGTGTGTGCCGCACATATCAATTTCAAAAGAAAACACACAGGCCTGGGGTGATATGGGAATGTTTGTGAAATACTGTGTTGAAACAGATGACTGGGAGAAGGTCGATGAGACTTTAGAATACAGTGAGAAATTGAGAGCTTTTAAATCTGATTGCAAGCATGAAATTGAGGTGAAGCGGATTTTAACCGCCATTGACAAACACACAAATGAAAATCACTGCATGACAAATACTCGTGCTTTGGACATACACCCTGCACTAGCAGAAGTGCCTGATGAGTTGTGGGCAAAGCACAAGTATGATGTGGGACTGATTAGAGGATGCGAACCGGTGATAATTACTCCAAAATCTGATTATAGACCTTGCCAACCACAATATCCATTGAAAACGGAGGCAATTTTGGGCATAGAACCAGTTTTTGAATCATTGTTAAAAGAAGGCGTAATTGTTCCATGTGACACCTCACCGGTCCGTACTCCAATCTTTCCTGTAAAAAAGATAAGAGATAAAGGTCAGCCCACTGAATGGCGTTTTGTGCAGGACCTGCAAGCTGTGAACTCAGCTGTCAGAGCGAGAGCTGCTACAGTTCCTAATCCCTACACAATCTTGTCACAAATTCCACAGAGCGCCACATTCTTTTCAGTGGTAGATTTGGCGAATGCCTTCTTTAGCGTACCAGTGGACAAAGACAGTGCATATTGGTTTGCATTTAATTTTAAAGGGAAAGGGTACACTTTTTCAAGATTGTGTCAGGGATTTTGCGAATCACCGACAATTTACGATGAAGCGCTCAGACGAAGCCTTGAAAATTTGACTCTGACACCTGGATCAGCTTTGCTTCAATATGTTGACGATTTATTGATTTGTGCAAAAGACGAAACAACATGTGTGAAAGACACTGTGACCTTGCTGCAGCATTTGGCACAGGAAGGTCACAAGGTCAGTAAAAGTAAACTACAATTTGTAAAAATACAAGTGACATTTTTGGGTCATGTAATATCTGCAAACACTAAATCACTGTCTGGAAAACGGGTGCAGGCAATAACTGAGGTACCAAAACCAACCACAAAAAAACAAATGCTGTCATTTTTGGGAATGTGTTCTTATTGCAGAACATTCATTCCCAATTATGCGATTCTTGAGCAACCCCTGAGAGCCCTGACAAAAGGGAAGGAGTTGAAGTCATGTGATAAGATTAATTGGACGGGGGAGGCTGAGAAGGCTTTTGCAGACATGAAAGTGCAGCTCGCCACAGCCCCCACATTAGGCCTGCCTGTACCAACCAAACCATTTGTCCAAATGGTTGATGAAAAAAATGGGTTCATGTCTTCTGTTCTTTTGCAGCAACATGGAGACAGAATGCGACCAGTGGGTTATTTCTCTAGCAAATTAGATCCAGTAGCAGCAGGCCTGCCTCACTGTCTGAGGGCCGTGGCAGCTGCTGAACAGGCTGTGATGGCCTCTAGAGAATTTGTGGGGTATTCTGACATGACATTAATGGTTCCGCATGCTGTTTCCATGATTTTACAGGAACAAAAGACATCACATTTGTCAACAGCACGATGGCTGAGGTATCACACAATTTTGCTAGATATGCCAAACATCACAGTCAAACGTTGCACAGTGCTGAATCCTGCCACCCTCCTTCCAACAGAGGAGGATGGGGAGGAACATCACTGCTGTTTGACTGCACTCGAACAGATATGTACCCCGCGCCCTGACCTTTCGGACACACTGCTCGAAAACTGTGAGCATATCCTGTTTGTGGATGGCTCTGCGTTCAGAGATCCACAGACAGGCCTGAACAAAGTTGGTTACGCGGTGACCAATGAATTCGAAACATTGACATCTGGCACATTGCCATCAAATTTTTCAGCTCCTGCGGCGGAGCTCGTAGCCCTGGCAGAAGCATGCAAGCTTATGGAGGGTAAAAGTGTAACGATTTACACAGATTCACGATATTCGTTCGGGGTTGCACATGATTTTGGGGCTTTATGGAAACATAGAAATTTATTGAAATCTGATGGCCGGCCAATTCTAAATGCTTCTCTTGTGTCTACTCTTTTAGACGCAATTCTCTTGCCAAAACAACTTGCTATCTGTAAATGCGCAGCGCATACTAACAACAAAGATTTCATTTCAACAGGAAACGCAAGAGCAGATGTGGCTGCGAAGGCCGCGGCAGCACAGCAGTCGAAAGAACCAGAATGCATTTTATTATCTGAAACTAACACAAATGCTTTGACTTCTTTACAGAGTATGCAGGCGTTTGCTACAGTAGCAGAAAAGAACCTGTGGAAACGTTGTGGCTGCAAACTTGAGAATGATGTGTGGATGAGCGTGGATGGCAAGCCTTGTTTACCTCGACATTTTTTCTCTCATTATGCTAAATGCCTCCATGGGCGAGACCATGGAGGCAAAGGGGCTATGGTAGGGCAGATGAAAGACATGTGGTTCACAAAGGGTTTTACAGTGGTTGCTGAAAATTTTTGCAACAGATGCGTCATCTGCAACACACACAATGTGGCGAGGGGAGTGAAAATGCCCCTAGCATCTCACCCAGCATCAGAAGGCCCATTTGAATATCTCATGATGGATTTCATTGAATTGAGTCTGTGTGAGGGAAAGAAATACTGCTTGGTGATGGTTGATATGTGGTCAAAGTGGATTGAAGTGTTCCCCACCACCAAACAGGACGCAGCAGCAGTGGCCAAAGCCCTGCTGACTGAAATAATTCCCAGATGGGGAATTCCAAGAAAGATAAGCTCAGACAACGGAACACACTTTGTGAATGAGGCAATAAAACAAGTGGGTCAGTTTTTGGGAATAGATATGAGAACACATTGTAGCTACCATGCCGCTTCGGGCGGGGCAGTGGAACGTGAAAATGCAACAATCAAAAACAAATTAGCAAAATGTTGTGAAGACACTGGACTCACATGGATGAAAGCCTTGCCTATTGTGTTAATGTACATGAGAATGAGAAAAAGAACCAGAGTAAATCTAAGCCCATTTGAAATTGTTTTTGGACGACCGCCCTTCATGGGAATGGAAGGGGGTAAACAACAATTGCCATCCACAGATTTGTGTGAGCACAGTATGTTGAATTACTGTAAAGAAATGTCTTCTCTGTTGTCTGATGTCTGTGTGCAGGTGAAAGCTGCTCAGGGGAAACCGGCTGAGACTCCCTTGCACAACATCAAGCCAGGAGATTACGTGGTGATAAGGGACCTGAGGAGGAAGAGCTGGAAGGCGAAAAGGTGGCTAGGGCCTTTTGTCGTGCTTCTGACGACACACACCGCCGTCAAGGTAGCTGAGAGAGCGACGTGGGTGCATGCGAGCCATTGCAGAAAGGTCCCACCAGTGATCGAGGAGGAGGAGCCGAGAGGAGAGGAGCAGGAGGCACACGTCTGTGCAGGCAGAGATCAAATATAAACATCAATTGCCGTTATCATCTCAGGAGCAGAGACACTGGCACAACGTGGTGCTGAGTCAACCAGTTTTCAAAGAAAGCACATCAAAGACTAATCTTCCTCACACATTCTGGACGAACAACTGTGCGATCCATTTAGTCAACTGTAAAGAATGGAGCAAGTGAGACCGTGGCACCAGTTTCGAGTGCCCGGAACGTGTGACATGAAGGTAACCACATGCATACTGACTGTATTCAGCTTGGTGATGAGTAAACCAGCCCCACAACCAGTGAAACCACCTGTTATACCAGCATTCGAACCTGACATTCCCAGCTGGGATGAAACAGCGTGGATGGGAAATGAAGGAGTAGGAAAAGGGGGAACAAAACCGGAAGTGGACAAGGCAATGACAAAATGCCAAGGGAACAAAGCCTGCACTCTGGCACTGCTGCAGAAACAGGAACTGAAGATAAACACCAGCTGCTGGCTTTGTCTGCAAATGTCTCACGCCTGGAAGGCAGTACCATTGACTGTTGCAACAATAAATGAAACTGACTGTCTGATCCCAAAGCAGATGACGGAAGTGCTTAGAGCTGCAGCGGACATCGAGCAAGGGAAGATTCCAACAAAACATCCAACGTCTGCCTGCAAGAGAACGCAACAGTACAATCACAAAGACATGTTGATTCCACCATTGAGAGTGATGCATGTTCAAGGAGATGTGTGCGTGTGCTCACAGAGACTGAAGCTGAACGTGAACACAGGGTGGTCTGACTGCAGAGTCAGAATTGACATCAAGAATTCAACGACAGGGAACTGCACAGCGGTGATAGGCGGTATCACAACAGACTTTACCTGCCCGTTTAGCAAACCAGGTGACACTTCACCTGCGGCAGTTTGGGTTTGTGGTGACAGAGCATATCATTTCATGCCACAGAAAGACTGGACAGGTTGCTGTTACCCAGCTTTAATGAATGTGGGAACATCTGTGTATTTTCCGGGTAATGAAAAGAGAGAAAAGACCAGACAGAAAAGAGATATTGGTTCTGAAATAGGGACATTGCCAAACCATTACAATGGTTATGTCTTGTCAGATCCATGGACAACACCTGGGGCAAATGTGGGCTGGTCTATTTTTCTGGGGGCGGGAACAGCAGTAACGATAAACAAAATTAATGGGTTAGCATGGAGCGTGTTAGCTTTAGCCAATAGCACTGAACATGCTATGACAATGGTGAATGAGGAAATGAGACAAATCAGAGATGCAGTTATTCAGAACAGACTGATTTTAGATGTTTTAACGGCAGAAAAAGGGGGCGTTTGCAAAATGTTGGGACTGTCATGTTGTTTTCACATTCCAGATTACAGTGACAACATCACAAATATCATAAACCATATGAGAGCAGCTGTAAGGGAACCTGAGAAAGCTGATGATTCATGGTTTGGGTGGATAACAAATCTGAGAGGTTGGGGATACTGGCTATGTTACACTGTGTTGCCAATTTTTGCAATAGTGGTACTAGTATTGCTGTGTTTACCATGTATTTTTCAGTGCATTTCCAGCATAGTGCAGAGAATGGTTAAGACCAGTACGTCTCAGCAAATGGGTAAACTAACCGTTTATGACGATTACAATGAGTGGATGAACGAATTTGATGAGATGCTTAGCGAGGAGACACCTAAAACAAATTAGGGGATTTATTATTTGTTTATTTTTATTATTTTCATTTTATTTAATCTGGGTAACATTTAAAGGGAACCCAGATGTCTAAATGTTTCTTTATTTACAAATCTAAGAGAGTGATCATTTATACAAAAATCAGAGTTGAAGAGTATAAGTGTGATGAGTTACTTAAATTTGCTTGTTATATTACCATTTTTTTTATTATTATTATCATTATATTCACATCTGCACATTTTAAATTTTTCTTGTGAGTTATCAAAGAATGATAAAAGGGGGAATTGTTGGGGAAAAATTTAATAGTTCACACTGAAATCTATATCTGCTTTAACTATGCAAAACACCTCTTTCAGCTCAACAGACTCAGTGTCTGTTGAGACCCCGGGGGGCAACGATGGAACACCCAAACCGAGAGCTTTCCCGAACCAAGGATGTCGTATAATTTAAATCTAAGACAGAAGGGTAACCATTGTGTTTCTTGCTTTGTAATGTAAAATAGTTCTAAGACAGGAAAGGAGCCATTTGTGTGTGTGTTTGTTAGCTTTATTCTGTATGGAAAAGTACTGAGAAGAGTTGATCAAACATTGGGGGTATAAATGATTGTGGGTTCTTTTGTGACCTTAGTTCACACTCGGGGCAGACATTGTATGGTTGTGTCGACTGTGGATTCTTTCTTGCAAGAAATAAAATCTTTATAAAGTGAATCTTCCTAAGGTTTGTCTCTTACTAGTGATGTCAGCTGATTAGTTTTTGCCGCAACATTCTCTATTGGTATTGATGGTTCAGTGAAGAACCTTTAACATCCATGGAAACTTTCCACGGCACAAAAGATTCTTTAATAGTCGATCAATCTTAAATTCCTGCACTATATGGAAATTCAACAGAGTTCACGTCAACCAAAGCAACAGAAATGCGCTGCATTTTATTAATCATCAGCTAATTTCAAGATCAAATACCACAATAGAAGAGAGAGAGAGCATCATCAACACTGTAAAAAGATACACTGTAAGATAATTTAGTCTCACTACTTTTAATGAAGGTGATTGTGTGTTGAGCTTCAGGAATCTTTCAGTTTCATTTGCAGCAGTTTACTCCATATCTGTGGCGATGCGTGATGCAGTAATGCTGTCATATATGGCTATCTTGAGCCGTTATAACACACTCTTACATGTTTATTTTTTACCATTAACAACCAGAAGCATTTACACTTGTCCAGTTTCATCAGAAATGTGTCTCAAACAACCTTCTGAAGTGGTTTGAGTGACCAGATTTAATTCTGTCTCAAAAGCATTTCAGAGAGCATTTATACCTGATCTTTTCATTATCGGATAGACATACAATCAGAGAAAATGCATAAAGTGACCAGGTGTAAACAGGACCTAAGAAAAAAACATGCTTCTTTTAAGAATTGTTGACTGAATGAACCAATAATGGTTTTTCTATGGCATCACTGCAAAAAAAACTCTGTGTCCGGGCCAAATACCGAGCTCGGAGCCTTCTCCCCAGACAGCACGCCAAATACGTATACCATTTATTTTTTCTGACTTATTTGTAAGTGTGAACTCGTGAAACATAATTTCACAAACAAATAATTTTGCAATAAGGTTGACACAGTTCCAGTCATTCCCGGACTCCATTTCCCATAATCCTCCCTGCCAATCACCTGCACTCACTCTACCAATCAGCAATCAACCACTCCCAGCTGCAGCACATTACCTGGACTATTTAAGCCACTCACATCCTCCCACTCATTGCGAGGTCTTGTAATTCTACGGTTTGCATTTCTGAGCGTTTGTCATTGTGTTTGTCTGCCTGTTACTGACCCTGTCTGTTTCCTGTGTACAATTATCTGCTGCCTGCCCTTTGGATTATTTGCTCTGTCTTGGACTTGTGAATGATATCTGCCTGCCCTGATCTACTGCTTGTTCCACGACCACTATTCTGCCTTGTCCCTGCTGTACCTGTTTGCCACTGTTTTATAATGTGAACTGCTGGGACTTTTGACAGTCGGTCAAGTCTGTCTCCTTTAACAAAGATTTGAATCTCTCTCTCCCCGTCACTATCCTGTCACTTCTGTTCTTTACTATGTAATAAAGGGAAAAAATAAAAATAAATGATACTTACAGACAGCATACATTTGTAAACCCAGCCAATACAAGACAAAAACACATTCGGAGGGGAAGACAATGACTCTTAAATCCTTCAAGAATCGCTCACCGTTTCCTAAGAATTAAAAAGATATAATAACATTGAAGAGAAAGGAAGATGCATCAGACATTTGAAAGCAAAATGGCAAAGCATTTTTAGTAGTTGTATAATTGCTCATTTCATTTTTAGCATGCTATTTGCATAATTAGGTAAAAAATCTCTATAATGTATAAGATAATCTTATAGACATTTACTCACGTGCTTTCAGGATCAGTTCTGCTGTCAGTGTAACAGAGTTCAACAAAACAAGACCAACTGCTCCAAACATGTACATGATTTCATGACAGAGATGCACTTTAACAAACACACAAAACAAGCACAATCAAATAGTTGCATTAATTAAGCAGATATTTGTTCTATGCAATAAAATATGTGTATACAGTATATTGCCAAAAGCATTGGGAAACCCCTCCAAATCATTGAATTCAGGTGTTCCAATCACTGCATGGGCACAGGTGTATAAAATCAAGCACTTAGGCATGCAGACTGCCTCTACAAACATTTGTGAAGGAATGGGTCGCTCTCAGGAGCTCAGTGAATTCAAGCACGGTACCGTGCTTGTTGCCACCTGTGCAATAAGTCATTCGTGAAATTTGTGGGGTTGTTTTTCAGGGGTTGGGCTTGGCCCCTTAGTTCCAGTGAAAGGAACTCTTAATGCTTCAGCATACCAAGACATTTTGGACAATTTCATGCTCCCAACTTTGTGGGAACAGTTTGGGGATGGCCCCTTCCTGTTCCATCATGACTGCTCACCAGTGCACAAAGCAAGATCCATAAAGACATGGATGAGTGAGTTTGGTGAGAAGGAACTTGACTGGCCTGCACAGAGTCCTGACCTCAACCCAAATAAAAAAAAATATTCATACATTTTTTATATATTTTTACTAGTGGGTGCAGGACACTATAGTTCATTTATATAAGTGAGGATAGAAAAATAAAGTAATCTGTTTCATATTATATCATACAGTGGACTACCAGTAAAATTTATAAAAATTTGGAACCCAAAAATATTTAGACACTTTGACCTGACCATGTTTTGCTTAAGTGTTATTTGACATAGTTAAGATTTTTTTAAAAAGATTTTTTAAAACTTTTTTTTAAACTTTTTTAACTGTAATAATGAATGTTCAGGGTGTCTGAATACATTTTGGTTTGACTGTATTGACTCATATTAGAATTGAGCAGTAATTACATGCATTTGATGCTTGTTTCCTCGCCTCAATCTGTTGTCGTCTGTGGACTCTTGAAAGTTCTGCCTCTGTTAAAACAAAACTGAAATCTGATTTAAAAGTCCAATGGTTGAGCATGTATAGATTTATCCTGGGATCATACCTATTCTAGTAATAAAATGCAGTGACAACAGCATATTTCTTTATTGACTAAATTACTAAATGACCTACAAAAAAGAAAAACAAGAAACAACAACAAAAAATACAAAGTTCTGGCATGAAACTGCGCAGGCTAATAGGTCCTTTAATTCAACCTGCTCGTGATCACATCATTATCTATAGGACAAAGATGATTGGTTCCTGCTGTATTAGTTGCCAGTGAGCTTACGTGCACACTTCAGAAACCCTCCACATTCCCCAGCTCCACCTGTATAGATTTGTTACGAGTAATTCACATATGCTATTGTACAGCAGCAGCATGTCTTACTTGCTCACAGAAACATGTCATGTATGTATTGGCAGTAGCAAGTCCCGTACTTACTCTGCAGCAGCAATAATCAGCAGCAGAAGCAAGACCAAACATATCAACATTGTCATACCCATTACCATACCAAACACTCCGAGAGTTGTCATGACAGAACTATAGAATAAATCAAGGCGGCCTAGTAAAGGGAGACAATATTATACCCAGTGCTGAGCAGTAACTGATTATGCAGGCTGAATTATGTATCCAGATTCCAAAAATTAAGCTCTGCAAACTTTCCTTCATCTCCTGGTGGGACACCATGTTTTAGTCAGATCAGACAGTATGACAGTGGTGTCCTTCATAAATCTCTTCGAAGCCCCTCTTCACTCTAGCGAAAACCATCCTAGAGTGGGCCCAATACAACCTGCTTTCACTGAGGGCAGCACATATACAGGGTGCACTGAACACAGGGGCGGACATGTTGTCCCAGAACAACCTTCCCTCGAAGGAATGGTCGCTTCACCTCTGCACGGTCCAGAAAATGCGGGATGTCTTCGGCAGGGCAGAGGTTGACCTCTTCGCCTCAGAAAACAATTATCTTTGCCCAATCTATTTTTCAAAGACCAGAGATGTGCTGGCCCACAACTGGCCCAGCCTCCACCTTTACGCTTTTCCCGCGAATGCTGGATTGAGACAAATCAGGGAGGGTGCTCACAAGGTCCTCCTGGTGCAACCATGGTTCTGGGACCTGTTTCACATATCACCCATGAAGCCATGGCTGATTTCTCTGAGACGAGACCTCCTCTCTCAAGCGAGAGGGACGATATGGCACCCTAGACCTGAGCTGTGGGGTCTTCATGTGTGGTTTCCTCAATGGAAGCCTGCAAACCTCCCTGAGAATGTCTTAAACACTATCTTACAAGCTAGAGCTCCATCAATGAGACATCTCTACTCCCTTAAATGGTCCGTCTTTGCTGCCTGGTGCTCAGCCCAGGGCGAGGACCCATTTACTTTTGACATATCCCAGATATTGTCCTTCCTTCAAGACTTAATGGATTGAGGCTGTGCTCCCTCTACCCTTAAGGTCTATATCGCATCTATAGCGGCCTCCCATGCTCCTGTAGCAGGGCAGTCAGTAGGGAGAAACAACCTTGTTGTTCGCTTCCTGAAAGGGTCCAGGAAGCTGTCCTTGGTTCTTAGAGGCCTTAAAGGCCCTCTCTTTGAACCAATACAGACTGCTGACTTACGGCCCCTATCGCTAAAAATCGCCTTACTGCTAGCTTTAGATGTGGGAGATTTGCAGGCACTCTCTGTGAGCCCCTCCTGTCTTGAGTTCAGGCCTAACGACTCCAAAGTCATTCTGAAACCAAGACATGGATTTGTCCCGAAAGTCCTATACACACCCTTTAGGGCGCAGATAGTCATTCTGTCCGCTCATCCTCCTTCTCAGGATGATCAGGAGTTGAACCTACTTTGTCCCGTCAGGGGCCTGAGGACCTAAATCGACCGTTCCGTCTCTTTTCGTCAGGAGGAACAGCTTTTTGTCTGCTTCAGTGACCGCACAAAAGGTCTTCCGGTCATGAAGCCCATATTATCCAGGTGGATAGTCGATGCTATATCGCTCGCTTACTCCTCTTTAGGCCTACAATGCCCTTTAGGTGTTATAGCGCATTCCACAAAAGGCATGGCCTCCTCTTGGACATGGTCCAGTGCCTTGTCCGTCACCGAAATCTGTGTGGCGGCCGGCTGGGCCTCGCCATCCACATTTGTCAGGTTTTATAATCTGGACGTTCCTGCATTGCAGATGCAGGTCCTTTCTGCATAAGCCTCACAGTTGTGACCAGCTTACAAATGTTCGTTATGATCCTGATCATGTCCTGGTATGACTATATTTTGTGCTCCCTATATGTGTCCTAGACCTCACTGGCGCCTAGGCTATATATGATTGGGAGGATGACTACAGTATCTTTCAGTCCCTGTTTGTCCGGTCTATCCTGTCCATCACAAGCCCTTTTTTTAGCGCTCTGCCCAGATGCTCTGTTGTCCACCCTTCGTAGAACGGCAAATGATGCAGTACTCGTTCCATATCTAAGGGAACCGAGGTTACATTAGTAACTGAGTACGCTCTGGACATGCATAAAAAATCACGTTTGCACTGTTAGTGAAGATGAAAGCATTTGTTAGTGTACAGAAATTGAGTTGCAATGATGAGATCACTGCTTTCATGCGCTCAACAGCATGTCTGTGATCGGCTACAATGTTCATCTCTGCAACCTTTCATGCCACGATCTAAATATAATACCATAGAACTAAATATAATGCCATAGATCTAAATGTAATGCCATAGATCTAAATGTAATGTAGCACTTTCCACATTTAATTAAACCTTGAGAGCTGTAATAGTAAAAATGCGCTAAAAGAGAGAGTATTAGGCTACTTGGATATTTCAAATGGAAAGATGTCAGCCAATCACAGCAGTGGGTGTTTACACTGAAGTCTCACAGCAGACTTCAGAAGCATTCAATTCAGATGGCTAAAATCAGGGTAGCAAAAATGCCTTTAATTTCTAAATTATGAAAATGTTTGATGTAAAAATCATACTAACTTTTATAAGTGTACCCCAGGAAACAATAAGGCCCGGGTATACTTCACTTTCCACTCCCGGACGCGCCTCGTGCGCAGTCGCGTCCGATCGTCCTTCAAAGGCATGCTTCTGAGTTTACTCGTCTTGTTTTTGAATTGCTCTTTACAGTCTCTTCTTCGATGACTGCACACTGTGCTCAGTACTGTGTGTATTTCCACCTAGTGGACTGTTCTGTCCTGCTTGCGCATGCGCTGTTGCACGCGCACTGTCCGCGTGTTCTCAAAATTTGTATACCCTGGGCTTTATAATACAATAAAACAACGCAGTTCATGACCCCAAAAGGATTTGCGCTGGCTCAATCTGTTAGTAAATTTGATCCCAACAAATTTTCAGAATTAATCACAAATCTGGTTCTTTCTTTTTCATTATGGTATATGGAGTGTAGATTGATGTGGAAAAAATTAAAGCATTTTAGTATAAGGCTGCAACATAAAATGTTGGGAAAAAATGTAGGAATCTGAATACTTTCAGACAGAACAGTTCAGTCTCATTATAAAAACACATCATCACCAATGAAGTGATCATTAAGAAATTAAAAAGTCTAAAGGGTATATTGGCTTTATATAACATAAATTTTCCTTATAGTAATATAAATAATAATTTATACATTTTACATAAACAGCGTTGTTTTAAAGTTTTAGTTAATTTGCATATATAAGACATCACATCACAGTGATCTAATTTCTTCTTCTCATCATCATATTTTTATGCTATTTTTTATTTACAGATTGGGATAGTAAAGGACACTATGAGCATTGTAAAAAGTGATGGATAATACCTGGTACATGGTTGTCAAGGTACACTATCATCTTCAGAACTTCAATAAATACAATGACGCAGGTCCATCCCACATACTCTGTTGATTAAAACAAGCACTTTTGTCACTTTGTCCTTGCACAAAAGCAGACAAATTTGTGATTTCCCACAACAAATCTACTTAAAAAAAATCTACTTTAAGAAATGTTTTTTTTTTTGTGGAATTTATTTTTTAAATAATAAAACAGAATAAAGCAGCATACCTTTCTCTCTTTGCAATATGGTTAGATGAATATAAATCACAAGGATGATATCCAGGAGTGTTATTGTTATTATCCACAATAATGTTATCCATCTTCGGCAGAGAACTGTGAATGAAGAGATCACCTTCTGAATTCATAAACTTTCACAGGTCACATCCTAGAACTAATCTCTAATTTAGTATAAATTAATGGAAAAGAGTCGACATGAAATCAAATTTTACACAACTGATGTTCTTAAAGGGTTAGTTCACCCACAAATGAAATTTCTGTCATTAATTACTTACCCTCATGTCGTTCTACACCCCTAAGACCTTCGTTCTTCTTTGGAACACAAATTAAGGCTCAGAGAGGCCTGCTTTGACAGCAAGACAATTAAGACTTCAAAGCCCTGAAAGCTACTAAAAACATATTTAAAACAGTTCATCTGACTACATTGGTTCAAGCTTTATGTTATAAAGCAACGAGAATACTTTTTGTGTGCCAAAAAAACTAAATAACGACTTTATTCAACAATATCTAGTAATATCAGTAATAACCACTGTAGTCACATGAACTGTTTTATATATGTCTTTTGTAACTTTTTGGGCTTTGAAAGTGTTAATTATCTTGGAAAGCAGGTCTCTCTGAGCCATCAGATTTTATAAAAAATATCTTAATTTGTGTTCCGAAGATGAATGAAGGTCTTACGGGTGTGGAACAACATGAGGGTGAGTAATTAATGACAGAAATTTCATTTTTGGGTGAACTTACCCTGTAATGCATCTTATTGGTATTATTGTGAACAGTTCATCTGTGCATTTCTTTAAGCCGCGGACACATTTAATGACTAACTAAAACATTCTAAGATTGTGCTCAACAGACAGTGATTCTTTCCTTCACTGAAGCAGATTTAAATACTTACACACGGAATTTGAACACGACTGCATTCATAATTGGCCTTACAATCATTAAGTGTGTCCCCGGCTTTATTTGC
>RJVU01057378.1:3049554-3071948 GCA_003731715.1 Anabarilius grahami
CCGCCTTTCCCCCTGCCCAGAACAGCTCACATCAAGTCAAGTCACCTTTATTTACATAGCACTTTTTACAGTGCAGATTGTCTCAAAGCAGCTTTACAGTGATAACAGGTAAATAATTTTGGCTGCACAGCTGCTCTTAAAGAAAATGGTTGTCCAGCTTAAGTAAATTCAGTATTGATTCATTCCCTTGTAAAAATCAATGGTTATTAATGTAGTTTACATACAATGATGTCAATGCAGGCAGATCAAAAACATTGTTGAATATCAAGTATCCCCAATTTAGCAAGCCAAATGCAACAGCGGCAAGGAACCCAAACTCCAACAGGTGACATCAGGTGACAAAAAGGTGATACAAATGGAGAAGAAAACCTCTGGCCAACAGCGAACAGTGTGTGATTATGATTCAGGCAGCTTTACAGGTCATAAGCCTGATTGGGATTGCAACAGTCAAAATATTTAATCTGGTTCCATGTTGAAGATCGTATTCATCATGCCGGTATGGGTGGTTTGTTGTGAATCTGTGCCACTGGCTGTCGTGTTGGTGAGGCCTTCACAGAGGATGATCTAGTTGACATGATCTCTGCTGACACTTCAGGGCTGCGTTGTGGTCGTGTCAAGGCGCAGTTTGTCAATCTCACCTGGATACGGCCCGGATCCAACTGACTACAGTAAACCTCGGGATAAACAGAGAGACTAATATTAGCATAGATGCCATTCTTCTGGTGTAACAAGTACATTTGGTTTTATAGGAAGTGTTCCCGGTTCTGGCTGACCTAATTTTTGCAGCATAACAATCCTTTACTGGATTTGAAAACATAAATTGATAGTGTGTTTTGTGTATGCCAGGTTAGATGCATTTTTAGTCTAGATTTAAACTGACAGAATATATCTGCTTCTCGAACAATGATAGGAAGATTGTTCCAAAGTTTAGGTGCCAAACAGGAGAAGGATCTACCTCCTGCAGTTGATTTTGATATTCTAGGTATTATCAGCTGGCCTGAATTCTGAGATCGCAATAGTGTTAATGTGTTAAGGGCTCGCTCAGATACTGGGGAGCTAAACCATTTAGTGCTTTGTAAGTGATTAGCAAGATTTTAAAATCTATTCGATGTTTAACAAGAAGCCAATGCAGTGTTGACAGAACCGGGCTAATATGGTCATACTTCCTGGTTCTAGAAAGAACTCTAGCTGCTGCAGTTTGAACCAGCTGGAGTTTGTTTATCAAGCGTGCAGGGCAACCACCCAGTAGAGCATTACAGTATCTAGCCTTGAGGTCATGAACGCATGAACTAACTGTTCCACATATGTAATAGAGCTGAGTATCATCAGCGTAACAGTGAAAACTAACACGATGCTTCCTAATGATATCTCCCAAGGGTAGCATGTACAGAGTGAAAAGCAACGGTCCTAGTACTGAGCCTTGCGGTACTCCATATTGAACTTGTGATTGATATGACATCTCTTCGTTTACTACTACAAACTGATAACGGTCAGATAAGTATGATTTGAACCATGCCAATGCAATTCCAGTAATGGCAACATAATTTGAGTTTATTTAAAAGAATCTTGTGATCGATAGTGTTGAATGCAGCACTAAGATCCAGTAACACTAATAGAGAAACACAACCACGATTTGATGATAAGAGAAAATCATTTGTAACTCTAATGAGAGCAGTCTCAGTACTATGGTATGGTCTAAATCCTGTCTGATTTTTGATAGAAAAGGTAGATTAGAGATCGGGCTGTAGTGTAATTGACTAATTCTCTAGGATCAAGTTGTGTTTTTTTAATAAGAGGTTTAATAATAGCCAGCTTAAAGGTTTTCGGTACATATCCTAGTAATAAAGATTAATTAACAATAATAAGAAGATGATCTATGACCTCTGGAAGCATCTCTTTCAATAGCTTAGACGATATAGGGTCTAACATACATGTTTATTGATTTTGATGATTTAACAAGTTTAGACAATTCTTTCTCTCCTATAGCAGCGAATGAATGGACACTACAATGCACTGTTTGACGTGATACTATAGTAGACGGTTGCATGGTTATAATATTCTCTCTAATATTATCAGTCTTGCAAGTAAAGAAGTCATTACTGCTGTGCTGTTTGGAAATATTAGAAGTTGAAGCTTTATTTCTCGTTAATTTAGCCACTGTATCAAATAAATACCCAGGATTGTGTTTGTTTTGTTCTAAGAGATTAGAAAAATAAGTAGATCTGGCAGTTTTTAAGGCCTTTCTGTATGTAAAAATGTGTTCTTTCCACGAAATGCGAAATTTCTAGTTTTGTTTTCTTCCAGCTGTGCTCCATTTTTTTTGGCTGCTCTCTTAAGGGCCAGAGTGTGCTCATTGTACCACGGCGTTGGACTAATATCCTTAATCTTCTTTAAGGGCAAAAGAGCAACTGAATCTAATGTGCTAGAAAAGAGAGAGTCAGTAGTTTCTGTTGCAGTATCGAGTTCTTCTAAGCTCTCTGGTTAACTAAAGAATGAAACTGATCTAGAAGACTATTTATAAAGCAATCTTTAGTGGTAGAAGTGATAGTTCTACCATATTTGTGGCAGGGTAGTGGTTTTGCAACCTTGGTTTTGCAGTTTTTTTAATGATTGCAATCTCGGTGTTGCCTCTTCTAACCCTGGACCAAAATTAGGAAGTTGTAATGTGTTTAGTTGGCAATAGGCTATTGATTGCATTTGACACAGCGAAAACCTCTTGTTGTTTATGTTCTGTATTTTGCTGTGTATCCTGTGTAAAATGTTATTTACTTCATAAATTGTGTAGGGGTAGGTTACTTCCATATAGAAATCATAAATTATAGGCCTACATAGGCTATCCTATAATTAACTGCTTATAGCTTAATAGCATATTTACCCAATTAGAGTGAATTAAATAGAACTGTCATTGTGTCAGAATGACCACAAGACTGAGATGACATATTGGATATTTTTTGCTATTGAAAAATAATATTTAATCACTACATTAATTTACGTCTTTATACAGAAAATATTTAAGAGCAAAGAAAGCATACTAGTGTTTCCTCTAAGAAAACTTGCTGCTGGTCATCATACCTAGAAATGATAAAGTTTACCAGACAAAATATCATCTTGTTTTTGTGTTTATTATGTACTGTATGTATGCAAAAGTTATAGGGTAATTATTAGACTAGTCGTCGCTCAGACAAAATGAGTTTAAAAAATAGTTTCTCACTCTTTTTTTATCCATCATGTTTAATTTCTCAATAACTAGGCCTAGATGGAATTATGTGTGTGAATGAGAGAGAGAAATAACGGAATTCGGAGGATGCATGAGGTGTATCCTTTGCTGCTGCAGATAGCCCTCTTTGCGTCGTTGTTAACAACCATCATTTATTTGAGAAAAACAATGGCAGTGTCAGCAGATGTACACATACAGTACAAGTGAAGATGTGGTGTTTAAATGTAAAGTTTCAAGCTTGTTTCTGTTTTAAAGTTTTGTTCTTCTTAATATCCTCCTCCTTTGACTCTGTAAAAGATTTCTGTTGTACATACACCAGCTCCTCAAGCATTACCCAAAATAAAACAAGTAAATACATTTTCTTTTCAAATTACTTTCCAAATTTATTAATAATTTTCATTCATTTAACTGTTGAACGTGTGGAAGTGTGATACTTCCTGTTTCCTTTCCTGCCCATGTGTCCTACGAAGGACGTATACTCTGTATACCACATCCTTCACAGGATGCGTCCTCTGGAGGATGCAGCCTTCGAAATTAAATGAAATGAGACACAGCTACAGTCTTTACGAATGGGTCATGTAATCATTGACTCAAATTAATCTTTTGAAAGCACAGATTTATATCAAGTACGAAACATTGCACTGTTGCTCTGAGATGCACTACTGCTCCAGCTTTGTTTGGACTATTTCCTTTGGCTAAACTGAGCAAACCAGACAATATTTCTAGACACTCTACACCATACAGTGGATGTGCCTGACTGCCTGCCTAAGGTCCAGATCTGTATCTTATTGAAAATGTATGGTCCATCATGAAAAGGAGAATCAGACAATTGTGACTACGGACTGCTGAGCAGCTGACTATCAGGTGAGATTGGGCAAGAACTCCACTTGCAAAAGATAGATAGATAGATAGATAGATAGATAGATAGATAGATAGATAGATAGATTGGAGTGTTCTCTTCCAAACAATTTGATAAAGATTTTAAAAAATATAATAAAAAGCAGAAAATTGTTCAACTTGGAAAATCTCTGGGGTCTATGAAGTTTTCATAATGTGACATACAAAAACACAGACATGCTGCGTGCTCAAGTGTAGTGTATACCACATCCTTTAAAGATGATGAATGCTGCATTATGTGTGTGGGTGAACGTGGGTTCTGGGGGATAGAAGCATTGTTGTGTGTAACTGTCAAAAATTTAGACAGTTAGGAAATAAATGTCTAGCAAGGTAGAAAAAATGTGTGTATTGCTAACGCCATTGATGCACACAGGAAATGCATTACAACAAGTAAAAAAGGTGATAGACGCAAGTAACATAGCAATTGATGCATGCGGGTGGGCCTTTATAGCTCTCTGTGTAGTTGTGTTGTTTTGCTGAAGAAAGAAAGAGCATACAAGCAAGCAACAAGCGGAAGCCAGCGCCAGACCACAACCCTCAGAAGATCAAAGAAGACACCTGATTTCCTTAGAGAAGTGATACTGAGTTAAAAACAGAGGCTAAACTTTAAAGGGTTACACTTTATTTTAGGGTGCCTTTGTTACACTGTAGTTATACATTTAAGTACTGAGTAATATTAAGTAACTACATGTACTTACTGTAGGGTTGGGATTAGGGTTTGGTTTGGCTTGGTTTTGGGTTAGTTGCATGTAATTATGCATAATTTATAGTTATTACTATAGTAACCGCATGTAACATACGTAACAATGACACTGTAAAATAAAGTGTTACCCTTTAAAATGTAATTATTTATCTGGCCCATGGATCTTTCAGCTCAGCTGGCATAGAGTGATGTATTTAGCTTTTGCCTTTGCAAGAAATATTAAAATGAGAATGGGGACTGCCCTCAAACTCTGATAGTGTTGTCTCGGTCTGTTTGTTGTAGAGTGAGAATCCATTTGGGGTATCAGAAGTTGGTTGTCTAAAAAGATAGATTTTTATAAAGATGTCCCGACGGACTTTACAAAGTCAGTTAAGGTTGTCAACCACTCGCAACTGAGTGGGGCGTGGGAGTGCATTAGCAGGCATAGCTGTCCTTTGAGGGTGAAGATATCAACCAAGCCTACCACCCAGTTAGGCTTGGTTGATATCTGAACCGTAGGCTTAGGAGGTACGGTAGTATGATATAATCTAAAAATATTATACGCCTACCTGATTCCTCCTGAATCTATAAACCTTTTACAGGAGCTGAGTAATATGAATAGAGGAAGTGGCTTGTGACCAAAATAGTGTTGCGTAGTCACAGTGGAAACCACCCAGAGGGTGACGCAGCACAGACACAGTGGTAAACATGCATCTGTTCCTACTTTTTTTTGGAGTGTGTTGCAGCCATCAAAATCAAAATTTGTTTATGTTCACAAAATACACTTAAGCTGTACTTTTGTCAGTTAAATAAATGTTTGAGAGAATTAACAAATCACAGATTCTTGATTTTATTGCATTTTACAAAATGTCCCAACTTTTCTGGAAATGGAGTTTGTATATATTACCGCCTGACCAAATAAAAAAATAGCTGTTTGGATTTTTAAATAGTGTATGACTGGATCATTATTGCAGTGATGATTATTTTTCTAGCATGTTATCTCCCAGTTTCACAGACAAGGCTTAAACTAGTCCTTGATAAAAACGCACGTTTTAGCTGTTTTAACTGAAATAAACTTACTTTGAATTATCTTTAAAAATGTCATGCAATTGTTTTCTCTCAAGATGCACACCAGTAATGTTTTTTTCTTAGACACATTTATAAAAGTTGCTTAAATGCCCTAACTGAAGTAAGGCCTAATCCTGGCTTAGTCTAAGCCCTGTCTGTGAAACCAAGCCTATATATTTGGCAAAGGTTCTTCTAACCCTAATCGATGGAGTGTGTAGCTTTTCATTTCTTAAACAACCATGTAGGAAGACACATTATGCCTATACTCTAGGATGACAATGTCAAGATTCATCAGGCTAAAACTATGAGAAAGAGTGAGCATGAAGAATAATTTTCACACATGAACTGGCTCTTCTGACTCCAGAACTTAAATTCACTGAAAGCCTTCAGGATGTGCTGGAGGAGACTTTACAGAGTGCTCAACTCTTGCGTTGTCAATACAAGATCTTGACCAACAATTGATGCGCCTCTTGATAGAAATAAATGTTGTGATGTTATTTCTATCAAGAGGTTCATCCATTTTTGGTCAATATCTTGTATTGAAAAAGCAACCATCTTGTTTCATGAATATTAATTACGTAAAGTGACGTTGTCTTTGTTGACCTTTTGTTGAAATGTTAGTTTAACGTTCGTTCTATTTTGAACCAAAAATCGCTACCATGGAAACATTTGGATTTGTGCCGAATGAGAGAGGTTAATATTTTAATTCAGTCGATTCTCTTGGCAGAAAATTAGGGCTTATTTCAAATAAAACAGCAACAAATTATGGATATTATTTACAATATTATATTGGGATCATTTTACATTTTGGGACCAACAATTTTTATGCATTAATCATTACAATAAATTATAATTGTGGATTTACCCACATGAATACATTAGCCGACTACTGTAAAAGCAGGAAAACGTCTTGGGTTACAAGTGTAACCCTTGTTCCCTGAGTAAGGGAATGAGACGCTACGTCGTTGACGTGATGGGAATCCTCTGTATTTTGTGTTCGTGAAGCACCACTGTATCCAACCAATGAGAGAGAGAACGTGACGTCATCGGCGGGCGACGTCGCGGACTATAAAGCACGCCCAAAAACAGAGAACGCTAGCTTCTGTGATATGTCTGAAGGAAGCGCTCCAGGCATGCAGGAGGTACGGCAACATGACGTAGCGTCTCGTTCCCTTANTCATTCATTTAACTGTTGAACGTGTGGAAGTGTGATACTTCCTGTTTCCTTTCCTGCCCATGTGTCCTACGAAGGACGTATACTCTGTATACCACATCCTTCACAGGATGCGTCCTCTGGAGGATGCAGCCTTCGAAATTAAATTAAATGTGACACAGCTACAGTCTTTACGAATGGGTCATTTAATCATTGACTCAAATTAATCTTTTGAAAGCACAGATTTATATCAAGTACGAAACATTGCACTGTTGCTCTGAGATGCACAACTGCTCCAGCTTTGTTTGGACTATTTCCTTTGGCTAAACAGAGCAAAAACAGACAATATTTCTAGACACTCTACACCATACAAGTGTATGTGCCTGACTGCCTGCCTGAGGTCCAGATCTGTCTCTTTTTGAAAATGTATGGTCCATCATGAAAAGGAGAATCAGACAATTGTGACTACGGACTGCTGAGCAGCTTACTTGTATCAGGTGAGATTGGGCAAGAACTCCACTTGCAAAAGATAGATAGATAGATTGATAGATAGATTGATTGATTGATTGATTGGAGTGTTCTCTTCCAATCAATTTGATAAAGATTTTAAAAACATAATAAAAAGCAGAAAATTGTTGAACTTGGAAAATCTATGGGGTCTATAAAGTTTTCATAATGTGACATACAAAAACACAGACATGCTGCGTGCTCAAGTGAAGTGTATACCACATCCTGTAAAGATGATGAATGCTGCATTATGTGTGTGAGTGAACGTGGGTTCTGGGGGGGGTAGAAGCATTGTTGTGTATAACTGTCAAAAATGAAGACAGTTAGGAAATAAATGTCTAGCAAGGTAGAAAAAAGTAACATAGCAATTGATGCATGCAGGTGGCCTTTATAGCTCTCTGTGTAGTTGTGTTGTTTTGCTGAAGAAAGAAAGAGCATACAAGCAAGCAGCAAGCGGAAGCCAGCGCCAGACCACAACCCTCAGAAGATCAAAGAAGACACCTAATTTCCTTAGAGAAGATTTCCTTACTGAGTTTAAAACAGAGGCTAAACTTTAAAAGGTTACACTTTACTTTAAGGTGCCTTTGTTACACTGTAGTTATACATTTAAGTACTGAGTAATATTAAGTGACTACATGTACTTACTGTAGGGTTGGGATTAGGGTTTGGCTTGGTTTTGGGTTAGTTGCATGTAATTATGCATAATTTATAGTTATTACTATAGTAACTGCATGTAACATATGTAACAATGACACTGTAAAATAAATTGTTACCCTTTAAAATGTCATTATTTATCTGGCCCATGGAACTTTCAGCTCAGCTGGCATAGAGTGATGTATTTAGCTTTTGCCTTTGCAAGAAATAATAAAATGAGAATGGGGACTGCCCTCAAACTCTGATAGTGTTGTCTCGGTCTGTTTGTTGTAGAGTGAGAATCCATTTGGCGTATCAGAAGTTGGTTGTCTAAAAAGATAGATTTTTATAAAGATATCCCGACGGACTTTACAAAGTCAGTTAAGGTTGTCAACCAGTTGCAACAGAGTGGGGCGTGGGAGTGCATTAGCAGGCATAGCTGTCCTCTGAGGGTGAATATATCAACCAAGCCTACCACCCAGTTAGGCTTGGTTGATATCTGAACCGTAGGCTTAGGAGGTATGGTAGTATAATATAATCTAAGATGAAAAATTATACGCCTACCTGATTCCTCCTGAATCTATAAACCTTTTACAAAAGCTGAGTAATATGAATAGAGGAAGTGGCTTGTGACCAAAATAGTGTTGCGTAGTCACAGTGGAAACCACCCAGGGGGTGATGCAGCACAGACACAGTGGTAAACATGCATCTGTTCCTACTTTTTTTTTTGCAGTGTGTTGCAGCCATCAAAATCAAAATTAGTTTATGTTCACAAAGTGCACTTAAGCTGGTCAGTGAAAACATTGAAAATCTTTTCTTTGTACTTTTGCCAGTTAAATAAATGTTTGAGAGAATTAACAAATCACAGATTCTTGATTTTATTGCATTTTACAAAATGTCCCAACTTTTCTGGAAATGGAGTTTGTATATATTACTGCCCGACCAAATAAAAAAATAGCTGTTTGGATTTAAATAGTCTATGACTGGATCATTATTGCAGTGATGATTATTTTTCTAGCATGTTATCCCCCAGTTTCACAGACAAGGCTTAAACTAGTCCTTGATAAAAATGCATGTTTGAGCTGTTTTAACTGAAAGAAACTTACACTGAATTATCTTTAAAATGTCATGCAATTGTTTTCTCTCAAGATGCACACCAGTAATGTTTTTTTCTTAGACACATTAATAAAAGATACTTAAATGCCCTAACTGAAGTAAGGCCTAATCCTAGCTTAGTCTAAGCCCTGTCTGTGAAACCAGGCCTAGGTTCTTCTAACCCTAATTGATGGAGTGTGTAGATTATCATTTCTTAAACAACCATGTAGGAAGACACATCATGTCCATATTCCAGGATGACAATGTCAAGATTCATGAGGCTCAAACTGTGAAAGAATGGCTGGAAGGAGCATAAAGAATCATTTTTACACATGAACTGGCTCCTCTGACTCCAGACCATAAATTCACTGAAAGCCTTTAGGATGTGCTGGAGGAGACTTTACAGAGTGCTCAACTCTTGCGTTGTCAATACAAGATCTTGACCAACAATTGATGCACCTCTTGATAGAAATAAATGTTGTGATGTTATTTCTATCAAGAGGTTCATAAATTTTTGGTCAATATCTTGTATTGACAACGCAACCATCTTGTTTAATGAATATTAATTACATAAAGCGACGTTGTCTTTGTTGACCTTTGTTGAAATGTTAGTTTAACGTTCGTTCTATTTTGAACCAAAAATCACGACCATGGAAACATTTGGATTTGTGCCGAATAAGAGAGGTTAATTTTTTAATTCAGTCGATTCTCTTGGCAGAAAATTAGGGCTTATTTCATATAAAACAGCAACAAATTATGGATATTATTTACAATATTATATTGGGATCATTTTACATTTTGGGACGAACAATTTTTATGCATTAATCATTACAATAAATTATAATTGTGGATTTACCCACATGAATACATTAGCCGACTACTGTAAAAGCAGGAAAACAACTTTTATTTGAACCAGTTTCACTGTGGAGAGCAGGGGTGATGGTGGTTCAAGTGTTTTTCCATTGGTGCTCATAGCTAACATTATGTCATGACTGTATATTATTATTAGATGGAAACAGATCAATGTGATTAAACTAAAAGACAATCTTCTAAATGAGCAGCAACCAGCAAAATAAAAGAAATAGTCTACTGAAAAACTGATATAACTAAGAAGAACTGAACACTTCTCAAGCAGAACGATTTTTTTCTTATCTAATGAGCTTGAAGACATTTATAGCAAGCATTCTCATAACATTTATTATTACTGAAATGCACTCACACACATGAACTAATAATTCAGACACTTTACAAATGGGTTTGTTTTAAACAAATATAATTGGATAGATGTAAATCTGCAACTTCACTATTAGTGAGACATACCCTGAGACATTATCAAAATAAAAGACACAAACACAAACATAAGCAGATCCATTTTCAGTTGGCAAAAAAGTACTCTGAGTCATCGAAAGTAAAAAGTAACAGTGTGTTCATAAAACACAATGCCTGCACTGTAAAAAATGACCGTGATTTTACAGTTTTTAGAAGTGAAAAACAACAAGTCATTGTATAATTTACAGTGAAAAACCGTAAATTGACATTCCCACAATTTCCTGCGTGACAGATTTGATTTATTTTCGTTTCTTAATTTTTTCTTAATCAGTTATGTACATTAGGGTTTTATGTTACATCTAATGTTGTTAAATTAGAGTTTATAGCATTTTTTAAATTTCATGTGTGTTACCATGATGGTGTTTAGTGTTTGTGTGAATGTGAATGTGTGCACCTTCCCTTCTATATATTAGTATTGTTCTTCTCAGCTTGTTGAAAAGCTGCCTGTGATGAGCTTTGATTCATCATGTGACTCTCATCTCCACTGTGTTATTGGTGGTTGTCAGTGTATTACAAGTGTACAAAACAGATATTAGTTCATTAGGTTGGTAAATTAGGTTGGTAGGTTGGTAACACTTTTTTTTCCCAGTGTGATCGCAGATGCAATAGACACAAACACATTTACAAAACATGTTCAACTATTTCATATTTAACTAATAAATAGTCAAAGATGAATATTCACATTTTTTAAATATGCCACATTTACATAAGAACTGTTTATGAAAATTAAAATGTTTAGTTTGTTTATAAAAAACGTAATACTGCCACTTTTGAAATGATTCAACAACCAATATAAAATTATTCAAGTAATTTGCAGCAGAAGGCAGCAGTTTTTACTCCAGAGGAGCTCATCTACTGCAGACAGAGAGCATCAGAGTTCAGGAGAAATGTGGAAGAGTCTGTGTCTCATTATGGTGTCTGTGAAACAGCAGAATCAGGTTCAGACAGACAGATTCTCCATTTCATGAGTCTCTGCTGTGTTCTGTGATTAAAACAAGACATTGTTATTTGGCAACATCTGAACTCTATATGAAGATGTCAAAGCTTAGACTGCAGATCCGTTTATATCACACATAATTATTGTTACCCTGAGCTGACGTCTGTGTCCTTGATCTGAGTTCCTTTGATTGTGTGTAGATCTGTATTAGAAAACACAATTACAGTTTTAACATTGACATATACACAGCTGAATGTACTATATATGAGCGCTAAATAAAAATCTGAACTTACTCAGTTGTATCAATCTTCCCTGTGTGACATGCAGCAGACATTAGTGAGAGAAAGTTATTTAAAATGTTAACAATTGATCAAAATCAGAATCACATCAAGTAAATCAGACTCTGTAAGGAGTAGGTGAATGTTTGTCTCATTTTACCAGTTTTGAACCTCCTCCATTTCAGTAACTGTTTGCATCTGTTACAGATCAGCATTAGAAGGGGCTTTCGCACTGGAGGAACCTTTTCATAGGTCCTACAACTATTGGCTGAAGTACCCGGATTTTGCCGTGTTCACACCGCAGGAACTAGGAATGATTTTAGTTCTATGAACTCCTTTTGGAGGAACTAAATTAGCTCCTACTCCAGAGTCGGGTCTAAACCAGCACTATAGGAACTAAGTGTATGTTGTCGTTGATTGGTCAAACGCATGTCAAACACCGGCATTTTTAAAAAGCTGTGTAAACATATTTACTTCACGAACATGGAAAACAGTGATAACCACATTTAAAAACTTTCTTTAGATTACTAAACAAAAGGTCTTAATACACACTAAATGCCCGTTAACACCTGATAACTTCACATTTGGCCACATAAATGTGTCTCCGCAAAACGAAAATAAATACAATCTTCAATTTCCACACTATAGGCAATTTTAACAGTTTATGTCAAGGAAAGCAACAGATATGAGCTGCATTTTATTTATCATCAGCTAATTTAGAGATTGTGGCGAGGGGGGCGTGGTTCAGTGAAGTCTGCAGCAGGAGAGAGAGGCAGGAGACGAGCGGTGAGTGAGTGGGGTAAATGCAAATGATGAACACCTGTCTCTTGTTGCAGTAATTGGCGTGGAGAGAGTATATGACGCCAGGAGAAACAGGAGTGGAAGAGAGAGAGAAGGACGACTGACTGCTCACCCATGGAATGCTGAAAGTTTACTGGAGTGAATTGTGTTACGAATTTTTGAGAGTGTTTGTGCCTGTCTGCACCCCTGTGTTGCTATATTGGAGTTAATAAAAGCAGTCAGTACGTCTAGCCGACCCTGTCTTCTTCCTTCCTAACATTGAACATTGCTACAAAGATCAAATGCATTTTATTCATCATCAGCTAATTTCAAGATCAAATACCATAATAGGAGAGAGAGCAGAATCAATACTGATCATTTAGTGTCACTACTTTTAATGAAGGTGATTGTGTGTTGAGCTTCAGGAATCTTTCAGTTTCATTTCCAGCTGTTTTCTTCATATCTGTGGCGATGTGTAATACAGTAGTGCTGTCATATCTGGCTACCTTGAGCCGGTATAACACACTCTAACATGTTTTTTTTACCATTATGCGAGGAGAGAAAATTCACAAATGTGGCTTTAACAACCAGAAGCATTTACACTTGTCCAGTTTCGCCAGGATTGTGTCTCAAACAACCTTCTGAAGTGGTTTGAGTGACCAGATTTAAATCTGTCTCAAAAGCATTTCAGAGAGCATTTATACCTGATCGGATAGATATACAATCAGAGAAAATTCATAAAGTGACCAGGTGTAAACAGGACCATGGTTCTTTTAAACTGTTCACTGAAAGGTTTGTTTGGGAACCAAATAGTTCTTCTATGGCATCACTGCAAAAAAAATCTAACAGCATTTCACAAACCAATAATTCACACACATGGATCATACTATCATCCTTGAGTTTGAGTCATTATTTTTAATGTGAACTGCAGGGACTTTTGACAGTCAGTCAAGTCTGTCTCCTTTAACAAAGATTTGAATCTCTCTCCCCGTCACTATCCTGTGCTGTACTATGTAATAAAATAAAAATAAAAGATACTTACAGTAAGCATGCATTTGTAAAACCAGAAAATAAAAGGCAAAAACACATTCGGAGGGGAAGACAACGACTCTCAGATCCTTCAAGAATCGCTCACCATTTCCTAAGAATTAAAATGATAGAAGAACATTGAAGAGAAAGGAAGATGCATCAGACATTTGAAAACAAAATGGTAAAGCAATTTTTAGTAGTTGTATAACTGTTCGGTTCGTTTCAGCATGCTATTTGCAAAATTAGACAAAAATGGTGTGATGGTAAGAGATCTCTATATTATATTCACTCACGTGCTTTCAGGATCAGTTCTGCTGTCAGTGTAACAGAGTTCAACAAAACAAGACCAACTGCTCCAAACATGTACATGATTTCATGACAGAGAAGCACTATAACACAAAGACACAAAACAAACACAATCACAGTTGCATTAATTAAGAAGATCTCTTTTCTATGAAATATTAATACAAACATTTAATTAAGACTCATATTAGGATTGAGCAGTAAGTAATTACATGCATTTGATCCTTGTTGGCTCGTCTCAGTCTGATGTGGTCGTCTCTGGTCTCTTAAACGTTCTGCCACTGTTAAAACAAAAATGAAATTATTTTACATAAACAGCATTGATTTAAAGCTTTAATTTGCATATATAAGAAATCACATTACAATAATCCAATTTCTCAGCACCATATTTTATGCCCTTTTATAAATACAGATTGGGATAATAAAGACATTGTAAGCATTGTAATTCAGTGATGGATCATACCTGTCACGCTGAATTCATAGACCGCTATCATCCTCAGAACTTCAAGAAATACAATGACACAGATCCATCCCACGTACTCTGTTGATTAAAACAAGCACTTTTGATCAGCAATTTTTTTTTGTGATTTTCCACAACAAATATACTTAAAACAAACTTCTCTTTAAAACTCTATACACATTAAGACAGTGTTTTTATTTTCTAGATGAAAAATTAAAATTACTAAAGAAAATAGGTAGCATACCATTCTCCCTTTCCAATATGGTTAGATGAATATAAATCACAAGGATGATATCCAGGAGTGTTATTGTTATTATCCACAATAATGTTATCCATCTTCGGCAGAGAACTGTGAATGAAGAGATCACCTTCTGAATTCATAAACTTTCACAGGTCACATACTAGAACTGATCTCAAACTGATACAGATCAATTGAAAAGAGCTGGCATGAAATCAGAATTGACCCTATTTAAGGTTTTTAATGCATGTTATTGCTCTTATTTTGAACAATTCATCTGTGCGTTTGTTTATGTTTTGTTTTTTTCACCCTTGAAATCTTAATGAAAAATGTCATAACTTTATCTTCCTATGATTTGACTCAGATGATGTCTATGACATATGCACTCACAATCAGATATGCAACAGTTACATTCAGTTACAAACCGCTTACTTTTCACAATACAATCAGCAACCAATGGATAAAATCAAGTCCCTCAATTGTTGTCTTTTATATAGCCGTTTTCCTCAACAAAAAAAAAGTCACAATACAGCTGTTTCAATAGCAACTCCTGTTTCATGGCAACTTTAAATCATGGTTTAGCAAATAAATTAAGCCTAGATTTTTTTATATAAGCATTGTATTTATAGTCATACAATATTCAAAATCACAAATTCACACATACAGAAATATTATTATGGGATCTACTCTTTCCACACCTACACAAATACAATAATGATATGATAATATATTTCAGCATGTACTTACATTTGAATTTTGATTGAAGAACAGGTAAAACTGGTACACTGAGAAGCAGTAGTGCTTGAACAATGATCACAATTAAAAATGCTAAAATAAGAGAATAAATCTATTATTTTTTCCAAAAAACAACAACAACAAAAAAAATAGTCAATAATATGTCACTAAAATACATATGATTGCTCAGAAGATCTTAAACATGAATGTTAAAATCACTGAAATAAGAGTTGTGGTTTTCATGTCAACATGTCATTATACAAGCAGTTCTAAATCGAGCTGAAATTGGCTGAATTATAATCAACTGGATTTGTACACAGAAAAACAGTGTAAGCAGGTGGAATTTTAAACTACTTGTTGCATATCAGTGTAATTAATTATGATGGAATCAGTGTTCATGTCTTACCTGGAGTGTGATGTCCAAATGACAAGATCAACTGGAACAACTGACTCAAAGGCAACAGAAAAATCCCATTTGACAAAACTAAATGAGAGAGAGAGAAATAAGCATGAATGAAAGAATGAATTACAGGATTCCAACTATTGACTGTACAAGAACCTGCTCTTACATTTACATTTATGCATTTGGCAGACGCTTTTATCCAAAGCGACTTACATTGCATTATACTATACATTTGTATCTGAGTATGTGCAATCCCTGGGATTGAACCCATGATCTTGGCATTGCTAGTGCCATGCTCTAACCACTGAGCTACAGGAAAGTTTGCTCTCTCTCTGTCTCTCTCTCTCGTTCTGTTTGGTTGTTAATTTTGAAATATTTAAACACTATTTTTTACGAAAGCTTTCTCAAACAGAGTGAGCACTGAATATCAGTTGTACAGCAGTGAGTGAAATCTGCGGTCTGGTGACTTGTCAAGATAATGTCTGTAAGGCTAAATGTTTTGGCTTAGTCACATGATGTCAAGTACTTTTTATTTTCTCGTGACACCACAAATTCTTATCACAGTAGACACGACACACACATCCAGTTAAGGCTGAAGCTCATCTGTCATATCTTAACCTACAGCAGCTTTGAATGCTTTTATAACTGAATGTTTAGGTCACATACAGACCATAAATCTAACAGGAGCAGCTCCAGTGGAAGACAGAGACTGGATCAAAAACCTTCAGATGACACACAGCTCATTTTACTAAGTTATAGACTAGAGAGTATGATGTGACAGAAACTATTTGTCCAGTATTATTCTGGTCACACAGAGCATCCATCTATTCATTTTCCAAAGGGTCGCAGTAATACTGGAGACTATATCAGCATCTTGTGCTATAGGGAGGATGAATTGATGACCATCACAGAGCTAACACACACACACCTACAGACAAATTAGTCTTCAATTCAACTATCCTGCACGTCTTTGGATTGTTGGGCAAACCAAAGGACCTGGTTGAATCCCACGTCAACATGTGGAAAACATGCAAACTCAACACAGAAAGGCCTCTTGGCTTTTAATGCAGTATACTGCTCAAACACCTTCTTGATTAAAACAATGTGGAGATAAATGAGATATGAATTTAATGTTACACAGTTAAATGTTACTGCTGGGAAATGATCACAATAGTAATGTTCGCCCACATTTATGTTAATATTTATAACTTTGCTTATTTATGTTATTGGTTTAAGTAGAGGGTCATGAATCATAGAGATTTTAAATTCTGGATACATTTTTTCTTCTGTTCCATTCTCATTCTTTAACACCCAACACACAGTCAATATTAAACTATATTCGTGACTATGTAAAATGGTGTATTGAGAGTGCATGATCAGAGTTTGTTCACCTAGAGTTTGGATGAGTGAAGAAGCTCCTCTTGGCCGCTCTTGACTGGATAGCCTTATGAACTCAACTGAAAATCAAACATTAACACACAGTTAGGTCTAAAAAGGAAACTTGGCTCTTATGTATTTGATTATAATTTTTTAGTAATTGTAGAATAAAAAATAAATTTATATGATCAAAGCCATTGTTATGAACTACTTAACCTAATAAATCTGTGCTTATATACACTTAACCTGCCATTAAGCTTTAACAATGTAAGGACTCAAATCACACAGAAACTCTTACCTGCACTCAGGAGGAGACACGACAGCACAACATCTCCAAAGTATAGTCCAGAACTTACACGAGTTTCGATGCTTGTATCATGTGCACTCTTTCTCCAGCCATAATTAAAAAGAACTAGAGGAATAGATAAAAAATAAATGTCACACAAGATAAATGATGTCCTGAGTGAGAACAGAACATATCTAAAGATGTGATGAACTGAACAGTGTTTGTCAAACAGTTGCCTGAATTAAATAAGGCCATAATAACTGAATCTGTACCAAGAAAAGTGAATGTCACCTCATGTACATCATGATATTTTAGAAAAGATAATTCAACACTAAGTGTAGTAAAACATAAACTATAAAAGAATGCAATCTTATTATTTTATAATTTAGAATATCTCAAACATTAAAACATATTTAAAATTATGACACCCATAGTTTCTGTTGTACTATTAAAGCAGGATGCAGAACATGTTTCTACTACCTGACAGATATATCACTGAAATAGATGTTCAGAGAAATCACAATTGTCTTTGCAAAACAAATGTAATCCTGGGATACTAGACAGCTGTAAGACTTTGAGGTAATGTCTGTCTTTTAATCATTTTGAGTATTCAGGGTTGCTGACTTTAGGTTTGGACAACGAGATTTTAGAGAGAGAGAGAGAGAGATGCAAGATTGAACGGCTTAATTCTGGCCAAATCAATTGAAGGTAATATATTTAATGAAACACTTTTAATGTCAGAATAATGAACATGACCTCTGATGTGTAAGATTAGGATTTACTCACCTGAATAAACAATGACTGTAAAAACAGCAAATTCACTTGTTATTTTGAAAGACCTGATCCATGTTTTAATGTTGTCTGTAAACAGAAAGAGATTTAACATCAAATTAATATTTTATAAAACACTAATGCACTGCTGTTGTATTATATATTATATTACACATATTTTCCATTGCTTGTATTTATTCAGTGTTAGGTACATTTGTGGTAGGACAAAGTGTATTTTTGTTGTGATCAATATGTATCTACTGATACCCTTAGGAAAAATAATAATAATTAAAAAAAATGTAAATCCTAACATACCTTGAAGATACTTTAAATAAGGCAAAGCCCAAATCAACATAACAGGCCTCAGAATATAAAGAGCACAGCAAGTGACGGTCTCATGCAGAAATCCTGCAACAGAATATTCATTGATGGGTCTTAAATGATGATGATTAAATAAATAAATAAAAGTCCCATCATAAGAGAATACACAAACAAACCAAGAGTTAGCATGAGTCTGGTATAAGACAGTTATGTACAACATTACAACAAAACTAATCAAATCTGCCACAGCGCAGTCTCATATAAACTACTAAACTCACCCTCAGTAAGACCCCAGAAGAAGAAGGCGATGGACATACAGATGTTTGGAAAAAAGACCAGAGAAAGCTGAAGGTTCCAGATTGTGCTTCTGGAGACTGAAGAGAAGATGCAGAATAATCACAGTAAAATCGTCGTGGCCTAATGGATAGAGAGTCGGACTTGTAACCCAAAGGTCATGGGTTCGAGTCTCAGGTCCGGCAGGGATTGTCGGTGAGGGGAGTGAATATCCAGCGCTCTCCCCACCCTCAATACCACGACTGAGGTGAGACCCTTGAGCAAGGCACCGTACCCCCAACTGCTCCCCGGGCGCCGCAGCAATGGCTGCCCACTGCTCCGGGTGTGTGTTCACGGTGTGTGTGTTCACTGCTGTGTGTGTGCACTTGGATGGGTTAAATGCAGAGCACAAATTCCGAGTATGGGTCACCATACTTGGCCACATGTCACTTCACTTTCAAAACACTTACAGTAAAACATAAACAGTTCATCACAAGAAATAATAAGATTTTCCTTCCAATCACACCTGTGTTTTTTGATCTGCAGTAGATCAGACGGCAGAGCACGAGTACAGCTCCAGATCCAGAAACAAAACAGAAAACCAACACAGTTATGTGCCAAGAAGAAAAACCTGTGAAACAAACATCTCCACTGAATCAATTTGATACAAATAATCATTGTTTCTTAATTATGGAGAATTTGCAATCATTATTTTAAAGAATACCTAACAGCTTGTGTCACCCATTGCGTCACCCATCCCCTGGTCCCGATGTATAAATGTTGTGTACACACATAATGGCATTTGAAATATGCATACACAATTTTCCAAGCATGAATGTATCGGGATTTATAGAAAATAAACTTGCCGTACAATATGTGCGCACCATCTGCACAATCTAGACCATGTGTAGCTACACCTGTGAACTGGTGTGAAAGAAATTAAGCATCAGCATAAGTTCACGTAGGCCTCGTAGTCAAGCTCCGCTATCAGCTGATTCTCAAATTCCAACCCCACCCATATCAGCTGATCTGATTTCTATGGACTCCATTGGCAACTCTAAAATAAGGCGCATTACTTAAACGCAGCTTCCATCTCTCTGCCTGCTTGGCTGCTTCCACTGCACGCTGCTTGCAACCCACCTCCTCCCCAGCTCCTCCTTAAACTTGTGTATAACTTAATCAGTGTCATTCTGTTGTCATTGATGCATGCTCTGTTCTCAATAGGGGGATTTTCTGCTGCTCTCCCAGTTTAAAAAAAATGGGAGGTTGTCCCCAGAAGCTGCTGCTGTTCCCGGTCTTGGCTTTCATGGAGCTCATGAAAGGACGGGGAATTTAGAACAGAGCCATACTGCCAAATTGTAACTTTAGCAAAATATGGCAATAAAAAATTGACTAAATTTTGTCTCTTGTAATTTTTGACTTAAGTGGTCCTGACTGAAGTAATAAAATGTTCTGAGTAGGGCTGTAGAACTGATACACTGTCAAATATCTTCAGTTTCCAGGAATAATATCCAAACATTCTACAATAGGTATTTGTTTTATAGGCAAAACTGCATAAATGTTTAAAACAATAAAAAAATTGCAAATAGGAATGAATTAGAATAATTCTTCTCTGAAAAGTACTTTATAGCTAAAACGTTTTCAGGTTTGTAAAACCGTACACCAGAACCTGTGCAAAATTCCCTTTAAAAATCCTAATCAATGGAAAATTGTGTATACATGCATCCCTGCCTCATCTCCAGCCCAATAATAACCATATATGGAGCTTACAACACCTAGCTTTATGAATTTACTTATGACGCAGAACTTTACACTCCTATTGATGCTTTTACGGCATTGTGGTCTCATAATAATTTACTCTGTTAAATTACAGGGTTTTTTCACAAGCAATTGGTAAATTTTCAAAACTCTTACTAATATCACAGCAGATCATTAAAAGTGCACTTGTTTCAAACATTTCAGCATATTTTCAATTGTTTTAGTACAATACACAAAATCACAAAGTATCCTTTTCACTACGTAAAATAAGTGTTTCATCTATATAAATGTTTCATTCACAGTAACTGCCTTTCATTTACATTTATGCATTTGGCAGACGCTTTTATCCAAAGCGACTTACATTGCATTATACTATACATTTGTATCGGAGTATGTGCAATCCCTGGGATCGAACCCATGACCTTGGCATTGCTAGTGCCATGCTCTAACCACTGAGCTACAGGAAAGCTTTCATAATATTATTACTATCAAGCTTTTCTTTTTCATAATACATTTGTCTATTATTTAATCCAACTTAACTTAATGCTTAATCAATGGATCATTTGGTACACCTATAGATTTCTATAGATACAGATTTCTACTTTGTTTGCAATTTCCGATACGGATAACCAAATGTAATTAATTATTTTTACATTTAAAAAACTTTTAAAGTCATCTTAGATTATAACCACTATGTTAAAAGTGTGTGTGTGATAATGTTACATTACATTATGTGTGCCATGTGATACTGTAAACAGAGAGACTGCCACATTACTGTAATTCACCCTTATAAAGGTCATCTACAGTATAGATTCAGTCATATGGCACAGTGAGAACATTTACTGTAATGCATCAAACTCTGTTCTAGAACAGAACATTATGTTCTGTTTCATACACCTATTGATAACACACTGAATACTATTACAAAACATTACAGATTATATGCCAGTTACGTAATGTAGGTAATGTAAGTGTATTTTCCAATGTAGCATCTGTAGCCTGTGTGATTATTTCCGCAACAATTTTCAGCAACATGTATCTTGCATTGTTTGCTGTTGAATGAACTGATTGTTAAACTGAAAGAAGAACATACTGTTGTGTTTCTGTGATTAAACCAAATGTTCCCATTACATATTACAATCTTGTGTTTGAAACAGTGATTATGTAGAATGAAAATGTACAACTAGAATGAAAGCATGAGATCAGGTTTTGAAACAATGACTAGCTGTGTTACAAGTGTGATCAGTCTGGATTTTTTGTACCAAGAGTTTTGAAAATGTACACGTTACTTGTGAAAATAGTACCAAAGCAAATTAAAAAAAAAAAACCTGTAAATCTGATGCCAAATATACAAAAAGGGTAGCCTAGATACGCAATTTTAACTAGCGTAAATAGAGACTGCATTATTTATTTTGCTATGTTTGTTGACTCACCCAGTCTCTCCAGCACTACAGTTGCATTGGCTGAAAGTCCCCCAGCAAACACTTGACACATGTAAACTCCTTTATCCTCACTTCTGACACTCTTCAGTCTGAGAGAGAAGTTTCCTTTGGGGATTTCATCAGTGAAGAACTCAACTCTGTCTCTATATTGTTCATCTGATGAATCTGGTAAAGTCTCATTTTTTTGATAGAGCAAAACCAGAATATCTTCATCTGTTCTTATCCATTTAACCTCTTCAATGTGTTCAGGTGTGATGTGAGAGTCTACAGAGCAGTTCAGAGTGACGTCTTCACCATCATATGCAGAAATGGACCGATTAGATCCTGATACTAGCAAACGCTCTGAAAGAATAAGAATGGTTTATAAGTTTAAAAAACATAAAATGCCTCCCTCCCCCCCCCCCCCCCCACCACACACACAC
>RJVU01057378.1:3071959-3167075 GCA_003731715.1 Anabarilius grahami
TTTTTTTCCCCAATAGCAATTTATCCAGTAATTGTTTTGTTTTTTTGGGGTCTTTTTACTTTTGATTTGTTGCTAAATTTGATGATTTGTGATTCTATTTTTTAACCTTCAATATTATAGTAAAGTACCAACTGACTCCCATGTGTAGTTTACAGCATTAGTTAAGAGATTTTTTTCCTCTAGAAAATTTGCCATGTGCAGTAACTGATATACTACATCCAAAATAATCGATATTGAATCCAAATCATAATCGAATCGAATCGAATCGCAAGTATGTGAATAGAAAATGATTCTATTTTTTTTTATTTCTGTAAGAATGTTTGTTTTTTTGTAAAAACTCTTGTTTGATTGCTGCAGAAATACTACTTTTGAATTTTACAGAAGACTGAGTCTGAGAAAATGACAAAGACTGCAGTGTTTCATATAAAGCCCATCAGTGTGTCGCTGGTGATATGAAAGAGTAATTCAGATGGTGCTTGTGTGTATGGTTTTGTTACAAGAATTTCTTTTTTTAGAAAGGAGTGTTAAGTTTTGATCGCAGTGTTTCATTTTGGCATAGATGTGAGTTGTTAATCTCCAAGTGCTATTTCTGATTGACTTGTGTATAGAGTTTTGACATAATGAGCCAAATTCTGCAAAAAGTGTGTAAGCAATAGGCAAAAACTTTAATGGTTCCTGAAAATGTAGCAAGGTTTCAGAAATTGTGTTTTAGCAATTGAGAAAAACTGTAAAAATGTCCCCACAAAGTCAAAATAAACTGGTATTACTTTACCTGTGGGGACATTTGGTCTCCTACCAGGACACACATACACACCATTCCTTTGGAATATTCACCTTTTTCAAAATTATGCCAGTTTTTTTGGTTGCTGTATATGCAGTGCATAGGGCCGCTGCACGGAGGGGGGCGCCATTGTGCCATAACAATTCTTTGAATAAAACGTTTAAAATTAATTAAAAAAGTATGTTTGTTGAAAAATGTTTGTTTAGCATTTTAAATGAGTAAAACATATTTTATTATACCAAGTGAAATCAACTGCTCACCACTTCGACATACAAGAGCCGTTGCTCTGTTATGGACAGTCACATATGTCCAAAATGGACAGAGGAGGGAAGCGTTCTGGGGCGCAGAAGAAAATGAAAAAGAAAATGAAAAACAGTGTCTTAAAATGAGGACATCGATGTCCAAGTGGATAACAAGCAATTGGTAAGCGTATCATATCATTATCACTGTCTTTGATGTCACACCGGCCGCTTCAATTCTTTTTAGAATGGTCCGCTGAATTATTGATTTTACTCGGTTCGTTCAAAACGCAGATTCAGAAATGAAACACTGCTGTGAATTGTTTGGAGACGAACAGTTCTGCTTTGTCTTTATAGTCTCATTGGCAAAATTGAACAAAATAGAAAACATTTTGTCTAAAATAACACAATATAAACTTACTGCACTCTTGTATAAAATCAGTATTGCATTTGCATTTTGCACTTTGCACTTTATATTTGGGACAAAAACAGCACTCGTGTAATATTGCACTCTGTCACTTTTGTGATACTGCTTAACTCATATGATTATCTTATTCTAAACTTTATTTATTATAAAAAAAACATGGCTGAGTGTAATTTAAGTGTTTGTATATAAATTAGTTAATTTTAACCTTCAATATTATAGTAAAGTACCAACTGACTCCCATGTGTAGTTTACAGCATTAGTTAAGAGATTTTTTTCCTCTAGAAAATTTGCCATGTGCAGTAACTGATATACTACATCCAAAATAATCGATATTGAATCCAAATCATAATCGAATCGAATCGCAAGTATGTGAATAGAAATGAAATGGAATCGAATCATAAAAATTGTGTCAATATGAGACAAACTCTATAAGGGGCATTTTTGCTCCAATATCTTGAATTTTATGGACATTCCAACTGCATTCTATAAGCTCCATCGCATAGTGAGTTGTTGCCCTGCATTATATTTGTCATCATGGTTGGTGGAGGGGAAGGGGGGGGGGGATGCGCCAAACCATGATCTTGCATACCCCTGAGCAAATGTGCAGTAGCGCCCCTGGGTTGATGTATTTATTTTCTTTCGTACTGCGCAATACTGTATTCACAACCACAAATGCTTACAGTAAAAAAAATAAAATGGACTCACTCCCTGCACTCCTTGTCTGATCTCATTGTTAAGTTAAGTGTGTAATGGTTGTTCTGTCTCTCCTTTGTGGATTAAATACCCTGTTTTGTGGAAGTCCTTGTACACCTCATCTCTACCACAACATACGCCGTAACAGAAGATCAGACCATAACCGACTGGATTTCCACAAACGAAAGAATGGGTATATTCCTGGTTCCGGTACCCCCAAAGAGCAGCCGACGCAAGCTCTCAGCTGAATGAGTGAGTGAATGAGTGAATTGACATGTGGCCAAGTATGGTGACCCATACTCGGAATTTGTGCTCTGCATTTAACCCATCCAAGTGCACACACACAGCAGTGAACACACACACCGTGAACACACACCCGGAGCAGTGGGCAGCCATTGCTGTGGCGCCCGGGGAGCAGTTGGGGGTACGGTGCCTTGCTCAAGGGTCTCACCTCAGTCGTGGTATTGAGGGTGGGGAGAGCGCTGGACATTCACTCCCCTCACCGACAATCCCTGCCGGACCTGAGACTCGAACCCATGACCTTTGGGTTACAAGTCCGACTCTCTATCCATTAGGCCACGACTGAGGACTGCCTCTGGACTTCCAGGCAGGACGGCCGCCCGCGGGAGAAGTATGTGGAGGAATTCGCTGAGCTTTCTTGCAAGGTGAGCTGGCCAGATGCAATTCTTAACACCTGTTTTCTGAGGGTTCTGGACAAGGATACGATCCAGTATATTGAACCTGAATGTCTCTTTGCCCTAGTCGAATCTATTAATCTGATTCTCTTTCTAAATGGTTCCGAGTTCGAAATTGAAGAGGTTAAAAAAAGATCGTATTTTCCTCGTCCGGCTCCCTCAGAAACACAGGCGGCCTGGCCAGTTCACCAGCCCACGATTTCCTCCTCCTACCCCTCCAGTGGGTATTCATCTGTGTTCCTGCCTGACCCAAGACCCAAACCGCCAAAAAGGAGGGCTACCGCGAGATCCAGATGGCCCAAGAGGATGGCCGCTGCCTCACCAGAGCCCCCGACTAAGTCTGCCGTCCAGCCTGAGCCCTCACCTAAGGAGACCGAATGGCTCATAGACTTTTGGGCGGAACCAGCGGTTTCTATTCTCCACGAGCCAGCTCCTATTCTCCACAAGCAAGCGCCAGTTCTCCAAGGGCCAGCTCCAGCCTTCCACAGGCCGCTCCAGCCATCCACGAGCCCGCTCCAGCCTCCCACGAGCCCGCTCTTATTCTCCACAAGCCAGCTCCAGCCTCCCACGAGCCTGCTCCAGCAGCCGACGAGCCCTCCTCTTCAACCCTCCAACAAGTTCCTGCCCACAAATCCCTACCTGCCACCATTGAATCCCCCAAGACATTTTTTGTACAAAGTACCCGTGGGTGGGGGACTCATGGGCGGGGCTTCGATGTTGCTATGGCCTGCCAAGGCCTCTGACCTGCCCTGGAGACCTCCGTACCCGTCTGCACCTCTCCCCACACCTGCATTAATGTCTCCAGGGTTCCCCCCTCCCCCCTCCCCCCTTGTTCCATCTACGGAGTGAGGCCGTGCCTACTGGGAGGGGGAAGTAATGTCACAGTTCCTGGACTCCATTTCCCATCATCCTTCTTGTGTCTTCACCTGCACTCACTTCCTCGTCATCTCCCCATCATCACTCATCACCTGCACCTGGACATCATCATCTGCACACCCTTTATAATGGACTCACTCCCTTCACTCCTTGTCTGATCTTATTGTTAAGTGTGTAATGGTTGTTCTGTCTCTCCTTTGTGGATTAAATACCCTGTTTTGTGGAAGTCCGTGTACGCCTCATCTCTACCACAACATACACCGTAACACTTTCATGCTTACCATGAATTTTTCAGCATCTCTCTGCCAATTACTTTCAGTCTTTTACAGAAATGTACATAGCAGCTTATGAAAGAAGAGCTTTCGGCTTGAATAACTGTGTATATGATATATCCTAAAATAGAATATTATGGCAAATTAAGACAAATGTTTGCTTTTGAGATGTGTTTGTGATATTGTGACAGTGTTTCATTTTGCAAGAGATGTGAGGCATTTTGCATTTTGTGTGTGCAATTCTTGGATTTGTGTGTAGAGTTTTAAAAAATGTGTGTAAGCAGTTGAAAAAAAATGTTAAAGTACTAAACTGAAAGAAGAACATACTGTTGTGTTTCAGTGATTAAACCAAATGTGCTCATTACATATTACAATCTTGTGTTTGAAACAGTGATTATGTAGAATGATAATATGTACAACTAGAATGAAAGCATGAGATCAGGTTTTGAAAGAATGACTAGCTGTGTTACAAGTGTGATCAGTTTGAAGTTTTGTACTAAGAGTTTGGAAAATGTACAACTTACTTGTGAAAATAGTACCAAAGCAAATAAAAAAAACTGTAAATCTGGTGCCAAATGTACAAAAAGGGTAGCCTAGATACACACCAAATGTAGCTAAATAGCTAAAATACTATATTGTTTAATTCACACCAAGTGAATTAGCCTTTGCAAGAGGGTTGGCTATTTAAACTAGTGTAAATAGAGACTGCATTATTTATTTTGCTATGTTTGTTGACTCACCCAGTCTCTCCAGCACTACAGTTGCATTGGCTGAAAGTTCTCCAGCAAACACTTGACACATGTAAACTCCTTTATCCTCACTTCTGACACTCTTCAGTCTGAGAGAAAAGTTTCCTTTGGGGATTTCATCAGTGAAGAACTCAACTCTGTCTCTGTATTGTTCATGTGATGAATCTGGAAAAGTCTCATTGTTTTGGTAGAGCAGAACCAGAATATCATCATCAGTTTTTATCCATTTAACCTCTTCAATGTGTTCAGGTGTGATGTGAGAGTCTACAGAGCAGTTCAGAGTGACGTCTTCACCATCATATGCAGATACAGGCCGATTAGATCCTGATACTAGCAAACGCCCTGAAAGAATAAGAATGGTTTAAACATAAGTTTAAAATACATAAAATGTCATTTTTTTATTGAAATGTTCACTAGAACTCAAGTGTCTCTCCCTCACCAACATATATTTGAACCAAAGTCTCTCCATAATCCTGCTGACTGTAAACTCTACATGTGTATTCTCCCTCATCTTCAGCTCTCAGATTGTCCAGACGGAGGGAGAAGTTTCCATGTTGAATCTGATCAATAAAGAAATGAGCTCTATCATGATACTCCTGCTGCTGGGCTTCTGGTCGACTCTCTCCATCTTGATACAGATGAACCAGAATCTGAGAGTCTGTTCTTCTCCATTCCACCTCCAGATCCTCCATTAGTAAGAGTTCATCAACATAACAGGGCAAAACCACTGAAGATCCCAGAGGAAAAAACAGAGGACCAGAAGGACCGTGTACAGTGAAGCCTGTAAAGAAATAGAGAAACTGATTACGTAAAAAATAAAAACTCGAAGGCTATTTTCGAGTATCAACGTAAAGTGATAATAGACTGTACCATCAGCGATCATCAGAAGCATGAATATAACAATACATTTAATGTCCATACTTTGTACAAAAGAGCTAAAATAAAATCATAACTTTATCATTAAAATTAGAGTTTTACTCGACAGTCTTTCATACGAGGTAACGTGTTAAAACACTTTTACTTTCACTTTCATTATGCGCGCGTCAGGACAAGTGCATTGAATAGGCCTACCGTTATATCACTTTCTGTTGGCTCTTTAGCGGTTTCTGTTAATATACACTTTAACAACAACTTGCCTACTAGGCTACATTACACACACAAATTAGGAAATGGCAATAGGCTATTGCTAAAGCTCCTCTTGTTGTTTATATATTTTGCTGTAGCTTGTAGGGTGATAGGCTACTTCAATAGCCTAGAGAAATCATAAGGGACATTATACCAGAAACTTACATTTTCACTTACAAAAAATCTTGGGGAAAAAAATATCTTATTCTTAAATCTGAATATTGAGTCATATAGAGGACATGTTAAACTATGAGAAACACGCATCATGCCATCTCAGCATGTTTTTATGATTGAATAAAATACATTTTTATACGCATTTCACCCCTAAAATGTCAGGCCCCGTCACAGACGGGGTATATGTTAGAATGGTCTCCTAATGAATTTCTTTGATACAAATAGCATTTTCTTATTGGTCACATGTCCCTGATTGTATCTAACATGGTTTTGTAATTTCTGTAAGAAATAAAAGCAACTTTTCGGTTAACTGTAGTACACAAAATAACAGAATACCCATGAGGCACTCATATATTTTTAAAAGAACTTCCTTTACATAGGAGATTTTTACAAAAACATAGTAGTGGATATATACCCCCAACTTCATCTAAACAGTTAAAGAGATGAATTCATCGATATTTCCTCAAATACTACATTTTTATATCATAATTTCCTGTGTGACAGGACTGACGGTGCTGTGACAGGACTGACATAATGGATTTCGTTGACAACTGATATTGTCCAAACATAATTTTAATTAAACTAATTTTATTTTATTTCAATATAAAAACATATTTCATTTAACAATTCATTTAAAAGTTCATTAAAATGTAATTTATCAATCACAGGGCCAGATACAATAACAATAAACGACTAGAATGGCACAATGGCACAAACACAGACAGGAGTGAAAACAAAGTTGTAATGGTACTATACTAAGGCCTCTTGTAACTCTTTCACTTTGTCCTGGAGCTTCTCTTTCTTAGAACGCTTTCGCCCCTCTCTCTTTTACCTGCAACATACACCACACATTCTGTATTACAACCATTTAAGTCATTTAAAGGTTATACTCTATTCAGTTACTGTGTCGTTCTATGAAAATATAACTTCATAATATAAAGTACATTTTACTATGATACAGCAAATGTAATCAATAGACATTTAACTGAATAGCACAATGTAAAGTAACTGTGGTACCTCATCATATTATGGCTCAGTAATAACAGGTTAATACTATGGTAATATCTACTTTATTACTTAGAAAATTACATCATGGAAATAACGGAAATTGCATGTCATTTCCTAGGTATTAATGTAGATATTACCATGGTATCACTGTTATTACCAAGCTGCAATATGAAGTGAAATATCATTAATATACAAAGTGCAACCTCAAAAGCAGTGCTACACATGCCTAGGTAAAAGAGGGACAAAATTAAAAAAAATTGTAGATGAGCATAAAAACCTTCAAATTTACAGTGTAATGTCTATTTATTCAAATAATATTTTTCTATGGCATGCATTAAATACATATTATATGCAATAAAGGTAATAAAAAAGAACAATGCCATTCATTTGTCAGGCCGTGTCACAGGAATGTGACGGGACTGATGTGACGGGGCCTGACGGTCGGCCATTTTAAACTGCCATTACTCAGGCTGCTAGCATGCTAGCATAAAAACTGTTAACATGCAAGCAAGGAATTTCAGGAACATTTTTAGATATGTTTTGGATTTAAAAAATGTCATTATTTTCTGGGATATTTTACCATGACAGGGCCTGACCCTTTAGCTCGTCCTCCTCAAAAAAGATACAAAAACAAGCTTAAAATCATAAAATTCAATGACAGAACTCGCCCTTGATCAGTGTCAACTTCACCTCAGTCAAATGATGTCACTTCCACTGGGTCATACCCTTAAAGGTGTATTGCAAACATTTTATGTAGGTTTTATGTGAACATGACAGGACTGACCGAAAACATGGGGACAGTTGTAAAATAGTATTTATTTGTAGAAATTGTATAATTTCATGTTTTTAATCAATTGATGTGAATGATAACAGCTTAAACTTGTTATTGGAGGTTTTTTTCTAAATAAGTTATCACAAAACAATGAGCGCTGTAGCTCCAATTTGGCTGGGGACAAGGACAAAAACAGGATTTGTAATTTTCAAAAGTGTTTTTAATAAAGAAAAAAATATATCTGAGAGCCTAATGAATGACATTCATTTACACAACTCACAGAAATCCATCAGTCAGTTTTAGACATTTTTTGGATAAAATACTTTTTATTCACTTTAACAATAAGGACAGATAATGTACGTTTCTGGTAGAATGTCCCATAAATTAGGACGAGCCTGAACACAGCTTCTTTTATTCGCATCTTGACGCGGTCTGCGACGCTTCACGTTTTTAGATTCATGCTCAACTTAGGGACCGCGCGGTTTCTCTTTTTCATGCTTTAAGGAATTGTGTTGCTTTGTGTCCATTTTCAGAATTAAAGGAAAAACTATTTTGAAATGCAAATAATACGGATATCAGCAAAAATAGACTGCAAAAATATAAAGGCATATATATAATTACAGTATTCTTGCTTATTGAACATCAGCTCACCATGTGGTTCTCTTATTCATGCTTTTTAGGGACCCTGTTGTGTCTATTTTCAGAAAAGAAAAATAAACTGTTTGAAATGTAAATAACACCGAAATATCAGTGAAAATTACTGTAAAATTACAAAGGTATTGTGACACGTCCCTAGTGCAAGGAGAGGTTGAAGCTGCCACAAAACAGGCACAAAACAACCACAAGTGAGGCGGGAGCAGGGTTAACAAATTTTTTTTTTATTTATTTATTCAAGAACTGAGGGCCAAAAGGAATCAAAACTGGAACTTAGGTTCTTCCCGGTCTGGGGTATCCGTAACAGCCGTGTTCTCGTCTGCTTGAACACTAGGCCACCTTGAAGGGGGAAGACAAAACAAAAGGTGAAGGCAACGTTGATAAAGCAGAGGTTGAACACTGTAAAAAAAATAAAATAAAATAAAACAAACGTTAAAAACGGTAATTTTCCTGCAGCTGGGGCGCCAGAAATATTCCGTAAAATAAATCTCTTAAAAATAGTCATTTTCTGTTAATACTGTACAATACAATTTCTAACCGTAATTTTACATAAAATCTTCTGCATTTTCTTTAGCTTTTTAATACAAATAACCAGTCTTAACTGCAAAATAATGGTTTATTAGTTTTTATTTTATAAAAAGCCAAAAACTGTTTTAAAACTAGTAATGGGTTCAATTGCAGCAGTATACTTAAATACAACAATTTGTTACAAAAAAAAATTATTTTTTTCGAATAATTAAACAGTTTGCCTCCAAAACCTGACCATTGGTCGACAGATGAATTACGAGGAGTCAAAAAACAAAACAAAAAAAACCCAACAACAACAATTATACAAAGCAGGAAAGAGTGAGTGTTCTTGAAGTCCGAGTGACACTGAAGTGAAGTGAAGTGACATGTGGCCAAGTATGGTGACCCATACTCGGAATTTGTGCTCTGCATTTAACCCATCCAAGTGCACACACACAGCAGTGAACACACACACCGTGAACACACACCCGGAGCATTGGGCAGCCATTGCTGCGGCGCCCGGGGAGCAGTTGGGGGTACGGTGCCTTGCTCAAGGGTCTCACCTCAGTCGTGGTATTGAGGGTGGGGAGAGCGCTGGACATTCACTCCCCTCACCGACAATCCCTGCCGGACCTGAGACTCAAACCCATGACCTTTGGGTTACAAGTCCGACTCTCTATCCATTAGACCACGACTGCCCCTAATGAATTGCATTAATGAATCAATTGAAAAAAGAAATAATAATAATAATTCAAGCAAATACTACAGATTTCAATATCATAAGGTAACTAGACTATACTCCAGCTTGGATCAGCCTCTTATGAAGACTTCAGATGAAGGACTCCAGAACATCAAACATGGATGATTATACAAAATGATCATGTTATCATTTCTTTACATGCACACTACTTTTACAACTGTAGTTTCTGATATTTCCTCATAAAAGACTGTTTTTGTCACATAGAAGCATGCATTTTCTATAAAGCTGCATTGACATATGTATAGTGAAAAGCGTTATATGAGTGAATGTGAATTAAATTGCATTGAAATGAAAGAGCCCTTGCATTGTTGGTTACTGTACCATTTTGAAGTTATGGACCCAATCTCACATTACAGTTTGGAGAGCTTTTACATGTCTTCTACCTTTTTTTGTTTTTTGTTTATCTCATTTTGCAAGTGGTTGTATTAGCAATTTTCATGCAATTTCACTCATTATAATGTTAAAAACACTAGATTTTCCCAAATAAAGGAAAGAATGTATGTAAAAAACAAACATTTACATATTTCAAGCTTGTTGCATTATTTTGTATGTGTATAAAAGGGGAGTATATTGAGATGTTGTATATGTATATTCCTTGACTTGTCAGCATTGATTTATTTGCTGCTGAAATTTATTAAAATGTTTTGAAAGTGTAATGCATTTTGTTTCTCAGTAAACATTAGTACAGGATTTTGGTAAATCCACGATTTGGTAAGAAGTGATTAATTATCATTCATTTTATAAGTAAAAGTGTCATTTAGAAGCATATTGAGTCTTGTAGTATCTGGCATGATAATGGGTCCCTACTAGCTCAAAAAAAATAAAATAATATATGGCACCTCTACTTTGACAAATGTGACCAACAATAAAACGACGAGCTCGGGGTTAAAGCGCTTTCTCTTTGCTACAATGCCATTTTGTTACTGATTTTCCTTTGCTAAACTGCAATTTATTATCCATTAAAAAAAAGAAATTCACACATTGGCACAATTTATATGTCTACACATTTAATTTCTGTTGGTGTGAGCGTTTCAGTTGGTTGTAACTAATATCAGTGTGTGTTTGCAAGTCTGTCGGCTCTTTAACAACAGAAGTGAATCCAGACAGCTCTTCCTCACAGACCACCGGTTTGAGATTTGCAGTGTTAAAAATGTTAGTGTGAAATTACAGTATATTCCAGGTTAATAATTGTATTAATTTCACAGTAATTTAACCTGGAAAATACTGTATACGTCAACATTAGATGAAGATACATGTCACAATATTAAGGAACTGAACTTTTCTCAGTTGAGTGATGGATCAGTTTAGTTGTCATTCTGTCGTCTACTGATTGCACACAGTTTGTGGGGTGAAGGGTTCAAGACCACACCCACGACTGGTGTGGGATCCAGCTCATCTTCAGACACTCCAGGAGGAGGAGTGAAGCGGAAATGCTGAAGAAGAGAGGTGAAGAACAGGAAGAGCTCCATCCTGGCCAAACTCTCTCCGAGGCAAACCCTGCAGCCTGAGAAAAAACAGATAATGTTCAGAATGGCCACTTTTGAAGAACACTTTATTAGAACAAATATGTCATTAAAAATACTGAAGCACAATCTTCTGGCTCCAGTTCAGACTAAAAGACCAGTCAATGTCAAAACATGACACCTGCAGAGAAGGGCACGAAGGCGTCTCGTTTGATCAGCTGACCCTTCTTGTCTAGAAAGTGTTGAGGGTTGAAGGTGTTGGGCGTCTCACACTCGTTCTCATCCCTCAACACAGACGTCAACAGCGGCAGAACACACGTACCCTAGATTTTAGAAGCGCAAAAGCAAGATTAAGAAATTTTAATGTATTTTAATATTATTTTAACAAAAATGTATTGTTTGTACAAAGCCCATTGGGTTGTAGACTAAAATAATTAATTTATTTACTTTTGAAAATTAAGATGTTTTGTGATAGGTGGGAAGTATACTTGACAAAAATAAAGTAAATGAAAGTAGAAGTTTGGCTAAACGGCAGCACACTTGAGCAGATTGCACCATATATAAATTATTAAGAATTCTTTAAAAAACCAAAAAAAAACAGACAGATTAGTTTAACTGAGTAATGTGTTGTAAAGAACAACCAAATAATACATAAGCAGGACTAACCTTCTTGATGAAGTATCCGTTGAAGTGAACATCACAGCTGGTCATATGAGGAAGATTTAGGGGTACAATGTTAGCCAGTCTCTGGATTTCATGAATCACAGCATCTGTATACGGTAAGTTCTTCCTGTCGTCTGTAACTGGCTCACGGCCAGCAAGCACCTGGTCAATCTCTTCATGAACTCGATCTATGACCAATGAGATTACATATAAAGTACATAAAATGCTTTAATTTCAGTGAGATCTCTCATTATGATATGTGTAGTGACTTTTGTGTAATGTGTAGAAATTGTTTTCACCAACAGAGGGAGCTGGCAAGCTTTACTGATTACTTTAGCCACTAAGAACTATGCCTGAACAAGACCTCAGCACCATCAATTCAATTGTCAAAAGAGACACAGATAAGTGAGATGCCAATGATATTTTGGACACTGTTGATGTGAACAGCATATTTTTCTCCCTCAATTTGGAAGTCTGACCTTGTATATGAGGATATTTGGCCATGAGCATCAGACCCCAGCGCAGTGTCGTGCCGGTTGTGTCCGTGCCAGCAGAAAACAGGTTTGACACCGTAATGAGCAGATTCTGATCGTGGAAATGTGAATCTTTTTCTCCAGATTCCTGCATGATGCACAAAAAAATTCTGGAGGCCAAAGTATACTTCACTTTTGACGTGTACGTGAGTGTCAGCATGAAATTCGTGAAATTCGTCATCAGAATAGCGCGCGTGTACTGAATGCACACTGCTGAATTTTTGTAACCAGTTTGAAACAGATCACACATGTGCATTTAATTTTATTTATTTATTTTTTATTTTTTTTGCAGTAATTACTTTATCCACAAGGTGGCAACCGTGTCCTGGGGCTGTTGATTCACAAAGTAGTCAAAGAAAAACTGCTTTACAGAACAGACCAAAATGCGTGCAAGCTACAGCAACAATCAAGGCCTACATAACAAGAGATTGTGTGAAGAGATTAGAAAATACACGAATTTGTACAACTCTAGCATGGAAGAATACAAAGATGTGTATATCGGTTGCAATTTGTCGCAATGCGGATACATCAAATGCCTGTGTATGGATACGAGTCAAGTGAAATATACTTTGCAAGGCTGTACGTTCGACTGCGTAACATAACATTTAACATTTATTCATTTGGCAGACGCTTTTATCCAAAGCGACTTACAAGTGAGGAATACAACAAGCGAGTCGTCATGACGAGTCAAATAGACACAAGAAGTGCTCACAATACAAGTTTTAGGCAGTGCTCAGAGTATCGTAAGCTACAACAGAGAGGGATAAAAGGAAGTGAAAGGATAGGTATAGGAATTTTTTTTTTCTTTCAGGATGAGGTTAAGTGCTCACGAAAGTGATGAGTTTTCAGCTGTCTTTTGAATATTGCCAGGGATTCTGCAATCCGGATGAAGGCAGGAAGATCATTCCACCAGCAAGGAACAGTGAACGAGAATGTTCTGGAGAGTGATTTTGTGCGTATGATTTTGAGCGTATGCGTAAAAAATGAAGTATACTTTCTGCCTTAGGGTGAGGCAATACAAAAAAAAAAAAAGAAAGTACACTGATGAGCCAAAACCAGTAGCGTGTTTACCCACTACGCAAAGCGGGCTTGGGGGGCCCCCACGATTTCTCCCGAGGGGGACCCCACGGTGTTTTTATCAGGGATCTAAGAGGAAGGACTCAAGTGTGTTACAGGTTTATTGACAAGACAATACTTAAAGGGTTAGTTCACCCAAAAATGAAAATTATGTCATTAATGACTCACCCTCATGTCATTCCAAACCCGTAAGACCTTCCCTTCATCTTCGGAACACAGTTTAAGACATTTTAGATTTAGTTCGAGAGCTTTCTGTCCCTCCATTGAAAATGTATGTACGGTACACAGTCCATGTCCAGAAAGATAATAAAAACATCATCAAAGTAGTCCATGTGACATCAGTGGGTTAGTTAGAAGATTTTGAAGCATCTAAAATACATTTTGGTCCAAAAATAACAAAAACTACGACTTTACTCAGCATTGTCTTCTCTTCCGGGTCTGTGTATATCCGCTTTCACTCCACAGTGACGCTTCTTCTTCTTCTTCTTTCCTGTTTTACGGCGGTTGGCATCCAGCTTATTGGTGCATTACCGCCCCCTTCTGCTCCAGACAGTGACGCTGCTGACGTGTTATGTAGTGCGCCCGAGCTTCGTTTACAGTCTGAGGGAGACGCACGCTGTATTCAAGCTATTCTGCATTGTTTGTATATTGGTATTGCTATATATTTTTTAAAATGGTGCGTAGGTGTGCATGTCGCGGATGTCCTAATCGCGTCACTGTCCGGAGCAGAAGGGGGCGGTAATGCACCAATAAGCTGGATGCCAACTGCCGTAGAAGAAGAAGAAGAAGCAGCGTCACTGTGGATTGAAAGCGGATATACACAGACCTGGAAGAGAAGACAATGCTGAATAAAGTCGTAGTTTTTGTTTTTTTTGGACCAAAATGTATTTTAGATGCTTCAAAAACTTCTAACTAACCCACTGATGTCACATGGACTACTTTGATGATGTTTTTATAACCTTTCTGGACATGGACAGTCTATCGCACATACATTTTCAATGGAGGGACAGAAAGCTCTCGGACTAAATCTAAAATATCTTAAACTGTGTTCCGAAGATGAACGGAGGTCTTACGGGTGTGGAACGACATGAGGGTGAGTCATTAATGACATAATTTTCATTTTTGGGTGAACTAACCCTTTAAGACGAGATATTGAGGGTGAGGTGGTACAGTAGGAAGGGGTGAGGCACGATGACAAGCAAGCTGAGGGAATGGCTGCTGAGATCAGCCCAGGGTGTAAACAGGCTGATGAGCTTTGGTAGGTGAGCATTACGAGGCCAAAAGATGCATTGAGATCCAGACAGGATCACACAGCACACGTAGTTAGATTCACAGGGGAACAATCAGGCACTGAACCGGTCTTGCTGCTTGGCAGGAAGAGAGAGCGTGGCCACAGGCAAACTCAGCTTGCTGGACAGGACTCTGCACATCAAACAGGACAGGACCAGGCAGAACAAGACACGACTAGAACACAAAAGGCTATAAGTCACTTCTACTAGTGATGGCCGATTTCGAAACACTGCTTCATGAAGCTCCGAAGCTTCATGAATCTTTTGTTTCGAATCAGTGATTCGGAGCATGTATCAAACTGCTAAAGTCACGTGATTTTAGTAAACGAGGCTTTGTTACGCCATCACTGTTTCGAAACAGTTTGAAATTTCAATGGTTCAACGATAGAGGGCGATGATAAAGTGAGCCCATGAATCATGCAGATTCACTGAGAACTATTGAACTAGTGTCTAGGGCTTTACCCTATGGTTTTACCTTATCTCCGATCAGTTTTATACATTTGTAGATGTTTTAATTATACATTCGAATAATTAAAATTAATAATGGTAGTTATTAATCTCTTATTGGCCTGTTTAGCTTGAGCCATGGAACAAAGAAACAAGCCTTTAAAATTGATAAAAGAACACATATTATACAGACACTCTATATTTAATCTTATTAGATGATTAGTTAATTCCATTTGATTGATTTTACTTTCAATAAAACTTTTGCAATACATTTGTTAAAGGGTATTTTTAATGCATGTTTGGTCTGAGTTTTGTTGCATTTCCACTGTTCTGACCACTAGGGGTCACCGTGGAGACGGGTGTCAGATTGTTTCGAAGCCTCGAATCATTTCGGCACATTTGCTTCAACTGTTTCAGTGTTTCACGAAGCCTCGATCTGCCCATCACTAACTTCTACTGAGTTACGTAACAAAGACTACACAGGGGCACAAGGTTTAACGAACTGGCAAAGACAAGAGGGAAAGAGGTCACAATATAAAGGGAACAAAGAACATGAGGAACAGGTGACAACACTCAGACTGATGAGGACTCAACAAGAAAGGGAGCCGGGAACATAAGGAACAGGTGAGGAACACACTCATACAAACAAGGACTGAACAACGACAAGTGGGTGTGGTAACTGGAAACAAGGAGGAGGGAACAAAGGAGCACATGGCAAACACAGACAAAGACAACACAAACAAGGCTGCCAGGGCAGAACCCTGACAGGTGTAGTCTACGTGATACGCAGGTATATGCCGTATACCCACTAGGAAAGTTCAAGGATATGCATATACCCGCTTTAAAAAGTGTGAGGATACGTATTTGACGCTCTATAATGTGCTGTGACAGATCGTAACGCCTCAGTTCTAGAGAAGCGGCAGCCTGATGCGCACCTGAACTGATCCTCTCCTCCACTTTAATACCAGTTATAGCGCGAAATAAACATGAATGAACATCTGAAGGTATGGTAAAAGATAGGCTACAGTTTAACTTATCAAAATCCATAACATGTCTCATGTAATCGTTTAATCAGTTTTTCAACCGTGGAAAGACGTTAATAAAATCGATGGTAACAAACAAACGTAACGTCACATTTACCTCAGAACAAACATATTCAGTGACCATAAACTCGTTAGTCAGCTAGAAAAATTAACTATAGACAGGAGCATTTAACTTAAAGTCGGCATGAAATCAAAATCGACCTTATTTACTTTGTTAGTGCATATACTAGTCTTTTGGTGAACAATTCATCTGTGCAAGTTAAAACACAGAAAAAATTTGTTTGTCGTGGTAATCTTTAATCAAAATCTGAAAAGTTACTTCCGTTCTGGAATGGCGTTTCTTCTCTGATGACGTCAGTTTGACGGCTTGGGTTGAAAATGCGTAAACCACTCCCCTCCAACCGTTCGTCTGCTATGAGCGAGAGATGGAGAGGAGGAGCGCTAAAGTAAAACTCTGCCCTCTGTTCAATGTTTCACTTGGAAATACGTCACAACACTAGAGAAAAGTCGTTTGCAACTTCCGGTTCACGCGGACTTTAATATATGTACCATATTACATATTAATTATATATATTTTTTATGTTCTTTAATATATAATGCATGTTTGAATATATCCATCAAGTTGACAGCCACCATTTAAATGTTTATATTTCAAAAAACGAATTGGAGTAGAAAAGCTTGTGCAAGCTTGTGGATCAAAATGCATAACTATGATGACAGACTGGCAGGAAATTATGCAAAAAAAGAAAACAAAGCCAAAACAGGGTGATATTTTGACATACTGATAAGCCTCATCATTCCATTATTGTTAATAATAGTTACAACCTGCACTCTTAAATGTGCATTAAAAATTGCCAGCTGACAAACCCCCGGGAACGCGATCACGGGGCCCTCTCCTGGAGATTTGCTTAGGGCCCCAAATTACCTAAACACGCCACTGGCCAAAACATTATGACCAGTAACATCTCCTATGAAGGTCACATATTAAGGTCTGGGCAGATTAGATGGTATCCAAACAGTCAGTTCTTCTTATCAATGTGTTGAATGCAGGAGAAACTGGCAGGAATAAAGATCTGAGTGACTTTGACAAGGGCAAATTGTTAGGGCAAGGCGACTGGGTCAGAGTATCTCTGAAACAACAAGGGTTGTGTGTTGCTCCCAGTCAGCAGTGGTGATAATTTACCAGCAGTGGTCCGAGGAGGGACAAACCACAAAATGGTGACAGGGTGTTGGGCACCCAAGAATCATAACATGCTAACATAATGCTAACATCTGGTGCCAGCAAAGAGTGCCATGGCTCTGTTTTGGCGGCACATGGAGGACCAACAGCATATTAGTCAGGTGGTAATAATGTTTTGGCTCACTAGTGTATATCTATGTAAGTAAATGGTACAAGTCAGTTAAATACTGAAAACCACCCCTAAAGCTTCTGCATTTCTTTCCTGTTGCTTTCCATATTTTCCATCACCAGCCTCCACGTCTTCATCCAGGGTCCGAGAACCGGACACATGTTGTAGATCTACAGATGAAGACACACCAACTTTAAAATGCATCTATATCTGTTTGGCTGACATGAAGACAGAGAGTTTCAGACCAGCGCTGAAACTGTTTTAACAGTGCTTGGGCATGTGATTCAGTGTATCTGCAGCATTTTTTGTTATTGTGTCCTCTTTTTAAAGGGTCATGAAACCCCCAAAAACTTTTTTTGAGATGTAAACAGATATGTATAGGCTGCACATCATTGAAAACACTAAAGGTACTCATTAATGTTATTCATAAGTGAAAAATAGTAATTATTGCATTTTTCAGAGCGATTTCTGTCTTCCGGTTTGAAAAGCTGAGTCGGAGCAACGTCACAAAATCTGACGTAATCGTGTACTTTCGGCCCAAGAATGGGCATGGTCGAATATGCTGATGTAGACCGTTTCGAGTGATTCTCGACATATATTCATGACATAAAGCTCATTTAATCCAATTACTGCGCTGTAGTATGCATAAGATTATAATTGCAGTATTATGCATGAGGAAGTGTCGCTTCTCTCGCCTCGGTCTCTTGTCATTCAGAGACCTATCGTTGGTGTTCGTTTCCTCAGTGCTACAGCACAATGTGTTTTCCTGAGATGCGACCAGAGCAGAGGTTTGTGTGCATGTGGATTGTTTTGCTGTAATCTACCAGCACAAATGGAAAATATGTTCGCGTGAGATCGCATTGCAGCAGAGAATTCAAATGTCGCAAAAGTGAGGCTCATTCACCTCTGCCTGCTCTAGCTGCGTTCAAACACGTGAGCCATATGTATGTTTCCCTCAGCACAGCAGCACATGTGTTGTTTGTATTTTGCTCGCGATGCAGTCAGAACTGGAGTTTGAATACGAACACAGGAAAAATACGACTGTTATGATATACACGCGGAGCGCGCATATGACCGGTTTCTGGGCGGAGCTTCGCGATGAGTTTAATAACACTAGCCACGTGGCACATAGCTCATACAGAATAAAGTATCTGTGTTTAAAGTTTTTATTTCACACATTCTCTTGCACCAAACATTAACCAGCACGGTGTAGTTATGCACACATATTTCATCAAGTCTTCTTCAAATGAATTATATGTGCAAACTGGAAACTGATACAGTGGTGTATCTGAACGCGACGACACGATTATTCTAATAGACAAAGGACTGATTTTGAGACTGCAGTGCTCGTAAACGTAATCAAAGTAGCCTATTATTAGCCCTATTAAATGTTCTTTCGCATTTCTCCCTTGTGCTTGGGAGTTTGTTGTTATTTTCTCCATGCTCATATATTAATATTCATTTTTCTGTATAATGAGTGTGTTCTATGTCTGTGCTTCATTGGTTGTTCTCTCCCCTCTTCTCCCCCTCTACACTCCCACTTTTCCAGAGCTTTACACGCCCATTTTAACAGACTTTTTGGAGCTTTGAGGTGTGAACGACCAGGGTAAAACAGGGGGGTTTCATGACCCTTTAAATCTAACAGTAAACAGCCCTCAATAATAACATTGCAAGGAACAGCACCATGAACATTGCGGAGTACCTGTATCATAGTTGAACCAACCATGCAGATATTCTTGTTTGTCTTGTTCACCATATCCTGAAACTTTGGGTCCTCATATTCAAACCGTTTTCCATAAACAATAGCTGAGATGATGTTGGAGACGGCATAATTCACCGGTTGGGTCGTATCAAATGGATTTCCTGCAAGACATATGCAATCAGAGAAGATTATAGGGTAATCTAATACTTAGACAAGTATGCCATTAACATTTGCTTTACCTTGAAACTTCTCAAACACTTCCTGCAGATAATGTGTCTCATCTACTATTTTCTCTTCGCTCAGTCTTGCCCATTCCAAAGTCTCGAAGAGTTGAGATAGCGAATCTTCTCATTGTCTTCCAGCTGTCGCCATTAGCAAAGACGATTCCTGTGGAGAAATATGTTTTGTATTCATAAATCACCAGAGAGGATGATGGGTACTGATCTAGTCCACCAGAACCTTTTTGTATTAATCCTCTATGATATAATATTTTTATATTTAATAAATCATTAACAACAATGAAATGTTGTGGAAGAGTACAGCTGCTCAACACCACTATTAAAAAATAAACTAACACTAGTTTTTCTTTCTTTGCTCAATGATTAAGCTCAAGTGTCAGCAGTGATGCATGCTGTGTCATGTTAGTGAGGCTGATGTTTTACCAAATCCTTGACTGAAGTCCTGGAATATGGGGGTAATGTCTCTTTCTCCGAATTCTTCTGCCTTGAGCACAAGTGCTTGTTTGACCGTCTTGTATCCAGCCAGAACCACAACCTTCTTGGATCCAAAATGCACTTTGAACACTGACCCGTATTTTTTGGACAACTGTGAAATAGATTTGCGTAACATACTCATGTATTGATTTTATTATCTGTTAGCAACTGAAATCATGACATGCAAAACATTTGGAACTTAAAATCAGGGACAGAAAAGTTCTTAGTCGTTGATTTGACTTCAAACGAAAACGTATTTTGATATACACTCTTAAAAATAAAGGTTCCAAAAGGGGGTTTTCACAGTGATGCCAGCAGAGGTGGAAGTAACGACCCAGCTAACACATGACGTAACAGTTACGTAATTTATTCGTACTTTTTGGTAATTTCATGACTTACTGACAACGTAACTACCACATCGCATGCCAGTTATTTCATTACCTTCAGATTACCATCTCACAACGTCGTCAGTACGATCTCCTAACGTTATAAGATTACCAATGACATTCCAGATACGTACTCTATTCGTAATATAATGGTCATTCCATGACTTACTGGCAACGTAACAGCAACGTCATGTGCTCGTAATTTCATTACCATCATTTACACGTTCTTTATATGTTATTATTACCAGAATTTGCCATTTAAAATGTGTAATTAAACGTCAGACACAAGACTGAAATGTCCCTTAAGAAAAAAATAGTTTCTTTTCACCAAGTCAGAATATGGATGACTGCTTTTTATATAGTGACGTGATACAGCGCGCGCCTCCACAAATCGAGTGCGCGCCACGCGCACAGTATGTTGACAAGTGAGTGAAGTTAATTTTTCAGAGAGAAGAATTAATTTTTCCGAGGTGACAACGAATAAATGGCTTTTATAAAAATGTAAAAAATAAACTTTGGAAAGACGCTAAAGCTTTCTTATTGTTATGTTTACGTTAGTGTGCTGGTGGCCGTTAGAGTTGCCATGGCAACCGGGAAAACATTCAAGCTGCTGGAGAGGACAGCGTCAACGTTTCTCCGTGTTTCTCGTCAGTTTTATAGCAATAAAGTTCAACAACTGCGTCAGATTGGTTAAGTAACATTACCCACAGTCTACTTTAAGTACTTTTGTTAATATTTTTACCTCTGTGATTATATGGTATCTTTCTTTGATCGTCTGAAATATATGTTAGCAAAATGTTACGCTAGCATAGCATGTTTTTAATACTGAGTGAAAAACGTCTTGAATGCTTTTATTTTATGTTTCGCTGTAGGCTATATGTTTTTATTTATAGTTTGGGTGTATTTTATTATTTTTATTTGGAGTTTTGATCATGTTCTGTGTGTTTTTCAAAATAAATGAATTTAATTCATTTTGAGTCTGCATTCATCGTTCACAGCTGTTGGAACAGCCTTTAAATTAGTCTGGGCAAATGAGGACATAAATTAGGTTAAACTACTGCATGTCCGCCCATAGAAAAATAAATGAATATAAAAATTACCAACTGATTACCAACACACAACTATTGATACACAACGTTGCCACGACGTCGCAGTTACTAACTGGCAACGTCACAAAGTTACGTTGTGGCAACGTATCCGGGAATTTCACTTTTCTGGTTGCCACAACGTAACTACTTACGTCGCCACGACGAAAGTTTGGTCACCAAATTACGTTGCAGTTACGTAACAGTCATGTATTTTGGTTAGCTGGGGAATTACAACTAGGCTACTCACGTTACTGTAATTAAGTAGCTTTTTCGGGTTTTTGTACTTTTTTGAGTAAATTTTTTAATCTGTAATTTTACTTGTACTTAAGTACAAATAAAGCTAAGTAATCTACTAAAAATCACATTCCGTTACTGAGTACGGCAACAATTTGAATATTCAAACCTTTGACCGACATATGTGTAGCCAATAAAGTTATCCGATCGTAAATGGACCAATGAAAACCCTGATATTTTACCCGCGGCGCGTTCTCATTCTCTCATCTCCCCGACAGCGAGTTTTACACACACCGGCCTCCTCCTGCTGTCACTCACGTTTCAGAGCCTGAATGTCAGCGCGAGATTGCAGGTATTGCACATAATTTTAATCCTACCCGGTTTCTATGACTTATTTTAATTACAAATGTCGAGAGCACATTATTGTAACGCGCAGAAAACGACGCGAGCTCTCAAATATACAAGTGAACTGCCTCTCCTCTCACTCAGATATTGAGTGCGTGCAGTCGGTCTGTGTATTGTGCAATAGTGAATCTCTCCGTGCTCTTAAATTAAACGTTGTCAAAAGTTAACTAACAGAATAGACATCCATGCCTGGCCAATGAAAATGCTACAGGAAATCTTATTGGCTATAAGTGAAATGCACCAGAAAGTCTCAACAATCAACGGTGGATCTTTAATTTCTTTACAATGTAGATGTATGTTTCAGAGTGGGGCATTTGTATGATTTTTACATTTAAATAACCTGTCTAACTGCATCATTACATTGTACAGACAACAGGTCAAACCCCTCTGATGTTCTTTTGATCTAAATAAACAACATATTATATGGCTCACTATATATTTTAGTTCACTCAAAAATGAAATTTCTGTCATTATTTACTCACCCTCATGTTGTTCCACCCGTAATGGTGCGTTCACACCGGACGCGAATGAAGCGGTAAGCGCGAGTGATTTACATGTTAAGTCAATGCAAAGACGCGAATTGACATCCTGCGGCGCGATTCGCGCGAATGAAGCGGCGCGAATGACGCGATTCGCGCGAATGACGCGGCGCGAATTGAGCGATTCGGGCGTTTAACGCGATTCGCGCGAATCGCGCAAGTTGAAAAATCTGAACTTTGGCGAATTTCCGCGCCGCGTTAACCAATCAGGAGCTTCCTCTAGTAGTGACGTGACGTAGCGAGCTGAGGCAGAAATTCGAAACAACATGGAGGACAAAATCATCGTCGCTGTACATCTTCATACATTTATAGAAACAGAAATAAAAAGGATCGTGTTTGAAAGAAAGTGAGTGAGGAGGTCGGACAATCTGAAAAATTGTAAAAAACGGTCTTTACTCAATTTGAGCTATATATATATACATATTAAGACTACAAGCTAACTAAAGACTACCAATTGAGCTTATTCTCTGTAATTTACAATTATTTCCCCACCGAAGTTGTGTTTATTCAGAGGAAGTGTGCAGAAAGCAGTGGGAGAGTCTGGGACACATAAAGGAGCGGGAGAGCCCCTCTCATGACGCGAATTCGCGTCTGTTGTGAAGGGATTTTCACGCGCGAATGAAGCGAGTAAACTCAAAATGTTCAAGCGTCCAACTACGCGCGAATAGCGCGATTTATTCGCGCAAGTCGCGTCCGGTGTGAACACAGCATAAGACCTTCGTTCATCTTCAGAACACAAATTAAGATAGTTTTGATGAAATCCGAGAGCTTTCTGACCCCAGACTACAACGTAATTGCAACTTTCAAGGCCCAGAAAGATAGTAAAGACATTGTTAAAATAGCCCATGTGACTGCAGTGGTTCAACCTTAGTGTTATGAAGTGATGAGAATACTTTTTATGTGCAAAAAACAAAAATAACAACTTTATTCAACAATTTCCTCTCTCTGTGTCACTCTCTGATGCTGTTCATGTGGGCACCACAGCGCATGCATGTGATGCTGATGCAGAATCCGGCCAATAATGAGCCGATGTTCTGACGTAGAACCTGGAAGTGCTGCACTGTGTTTACTTCGTCAACAGTGTCAGAGAATGACATGGAAGAGAAGAAATTGTTGAATAAAGTCATTGTTTTTTTGTTGTTGTTTTTTTCCACACAAAAAGTATTCTTGTCGCTTCATAACATCCTCACTGTTTGAACCACTGTAGTCACATGAACTATCTTAACAATGTCTTTACTACCTTTCTGGACCTTGAATGTGGTAATAATTTTGCTGTCTATGGAGGGTCAGAAAGCTCTCAGATCTCATCAAAAATATCTTAATTTGTGTTCTGAAGATGAACGAAGGTCTTACTGTGTGGAACGACATGAGAGTGAGAAATTAATGACAGAATTTTCAGTTTTGGGTGAAACTAACCCTTTAAGATACACGGCATATAAAAATTCAGTGTTGTCATATTTTGAGTACCTCAACTGAATTTAGGCAAATTTTTTTATTCTTATTTTATTACTGACTGTTTACTTGTATTTTTTGTAAATTTGCTTTTTGAAGCTTGAAAATAATGATTGCCTTGACAAAATGGATGGACAAAAAAGTTATATATTAAAATATCTATGGTATACAGTATGTGGTGGTTTTCCCCATGGTATTTAAAATGATAGTGAATATTGATCTTTTCAAGGTATTGTATTGAAGTTAGAAATTTCAGTAACGTGACCACTAATGCATGCACTTTGTCAATAAGATGAAAGTGCTTTGTTTAAAGTAGCTATTTTCTACTTAGATCTATGATTTGATTGAATATTTTTTGATAATTCGTTAAACATCGCAGGCTAAAAAGTAATTTGTAATTTTAGTACTTTGAGTAGTTTTATAGAAGAGTAATTTGTACTTTTACTCAAGTACTTTTTGACACTAGTACTTTTACTTGTAATTGAGTATTATTGCAGCAATGTAAGTACTTGTACTCAAGTACAAATTTTCAGTACTCTTTCCACCACTGGATGCCAGAACCATTTTTGGTTCCCCAAAAAATAAAAGACCCTTTTTTTTAAAAAACATTTTAAAACCTAAAACCTTTTTTTTTTTTTTTACACTATAAAGAACCTTTTGTGGAAAGGAAAGATTCCATGGATTGAATGGTTCTTCATGGTATCATAATAAAGAACCTTTATTTTTAAGAGTGAACAGAGATTGTGATCAATTAAATGACTGAAAAAGTATGCTTTCTAATGTATTGTTATATGAAAACATTAATCCTACTTTGAAGGAAATGTGGCATTTCTTTCAGAAATTAAATCTTGTTGACTCAAATATCAGATTATGTTTGGGACAAAGGTGATGAGATATCAATGTTTCTATAAAGAAAAATTGCACATATTTCTGTTTTATCTGTTAAATCAGATTCTTGAAATAAATGGGCCACAGTTAATGAACAACCAAGAACCAGAAAGTTTTGCCTAAAAAACATGGAAAGCAAAGACAAGAAATAGAAAACATTTGAATATCGTAAAAGAATGTGTGTAACAAATTATGGGGAAAATGACAACAGGAATTATTATCTAGGAAACAAGATACAGAAACGTACTTCCCAGAGGCTCACGTGAAGTTGTTTGAGATCCAGTTGGAGCAGGTTCCCCAGCAGTGGCAGTGGTTTGGGTCCCGGAGGATCTTTTCCCTCTTCAGGAGAGCTGGAGCTGATTGAGATTAGATAAACAACCAAAAACAACAGCACAGCTGCAAGTAAAGCTCCTGTGGTGGACACATGCATGAGAAGCATTTCCACTAAAGCCATAGTCAGAGAGATCTCCACCAAAACTGAGGGTCTTCACAATTTTTTTTTTTTTTTAAAAGGCAGGTCGTTGTGTCTCCACATGCTGAAAACATGAAGGGAGGAGCTGAACACAGTTCACAGTATACCAGCTGATGTCTGTAGACTAGTTCACATTCCTAACAGACCTCTCAGCTCCTCTAGACCAAAACCACCACAATAATCTGTGTGTGTCTACCTAAATGTATTTTGAAAACAAATGTGTAGCCAGAAGTGAGCTAAACCTGACAAAACCTGATTTTGTGAAAACTACATATAAAGTTTTTTTTTCTTCTAAAAATGAAGACAGATTTATGTTATTTACACTCTTAGAAGAACATGTTCTATTGAAAGGTTCTATTTGTATTTAAAAATAACAGAAGCCCATTACATGTCTCCATTTCGATAGCTAAGTAAACGCGTGTGTGTCCCAAATAAATTCTGTCTGATCTTATTGTAAACATCCAAATGTCTGTTCTTGATGTCAGAAATTCAACTTAACTCTTGAATTATTTTTTTGTTCCTACACAGAGATGTTTGTGCTGAGCTGACAAAAAAGACCATTCCATTCTCACATTTCACATTTCACATTTATGCATTTGGCAGACGCTTTTATCCAAAGCGACTTACATTGCATTATACTATACATTTGTATCTGAGTATGTGCAATCCCTGGGATCGAACCCATGACCTTGGCATTGCTAGTGCCATGCTCTAACCACCGAGCTACAGGAAAGCCCCCATTCTTTTAAAAGCCTTGAAAAAGCAATACACTTCTAAAAACTCTAATGTAAAGAAATATTTGCAACTAAAATTTATATTTTTTATTAAATCATTCAAAACTGATTTTTTGAATAGCCATCCATTTAAAAAAAGATGCTCTTTGATGACAAATGGTGCAATGACAGCAGCTTTAAATTCAGAAAGAACTTGAAGTCACAATGTAAGTAACGACATATCTTTTCTTCAGTATTGTGACATGGATACAATGGTTGTTCATTAGATGGAGGCAAATGTAAATGTGAGCTTGCAGTCGATTGTAAAAAAGGGGGTTTAAAAAGACTAAATCATTGAAGTCTGGCATATTTCATTTTAATTAAAAATTGCAAGGTCAAAAAAAAAGAAAAAAAAAAGAACCATGCATGGATGAAACATTCACAATAAGATCAATAACCTGCATTTAGAAAACAGATGAATGTGAATAAGTTGATTTTCCATTTCATGCCAACTTTAATCATATTTTGCATCTGATAGTCCAGTTACAAATCTTTTTAAGTTTGAAAGTGCAAAAATAACATATTTGACCTTTCTTATCCCAGATATCAAGCAACCATCGAAACAATGTTAAATCAATGGTAATGTGTCAGCTTTAACCACACTGAATCAAAATCACTTTTGCACCTGCAATTAATGATGAAAAAATCGATCAGTGTATGACATCAAAGTACCGCGAGAAAGATTGAAGTACCTCTCACCATACTTTGATGTCATACACCAATCGATCAAAGAAAAAATCCCAAAATGTATTTAAAATCATATTTCAAATTGTTTGATCGGTTACAAGAAAATACTGTTGGTCAATATAATCTATTAATAACAAATAACCACTTTTGGTTTAGGGATAAGATTATTAACATTCTAAATTGTGTATTCTGGCTTCCTTTGCAACAAATTATGTAACTTGGTAAAGACCACAAACTCACATAAAAAGCCAAGAGTCAAACTGCCCAACTAAAGGGATTACTGATCACCATAATGGCGATCAACCATTTCATTAAAACATCAACATCTAAACCTCTGTTAATTCTCAATACGAACTTCTGTAGGTGAATGGCAGAAATAAAGTCAAACTGGTTAGTAATAAGTGAAGCTGGTAATGCTCTTTTTGGAGCCGTTTAATCATCCTTTGCTGAGATCTTGAGAGATATATTGTCTACTTTTATTTTCAGTTGACTTCAGGCTGTGTGGATTAAGTCATGTTTAGTTGTTTCATTTTCTGAGAGTGCGAGAATGATGTTGAACCAACATCACATTGTAACCTTGATTCAATGCCATTACCATTGATTTTGTTTGTTTGTTTGTTTAAATGTCAACATTTTTTCAATATTAATTGTGGGTGCTAAAGTAATATTGATTCAATGCGATTAACGTTGACACATTGATTTAACATTGTTTCAATGGTTGCTTGCTATCTGGGATTTTATATATGACATGGTTTTCATGACTCTTTGTGAATGCTGAAAATGATTGATTCCTGAAATTTCTGATGTTTGAATATAAAGAATAAACACAAATATCTGTTTGAAAACTATCAAATTTGCTGTTTTAACAGATTTAATTAACAGATTTCACGACCGCTTCACTGCGCACAGTTTGTGTGGGGTCGGGTTCAGGGTGAAGCCCACCGCTGGTGTGAGATCCAGATCATCTTCAGACACTCCAGGAGGAGGAGTGAAGCGGAAATGCTGAAGGAAGGAGGTGAAGAACAGGAAGAGCTCCATCCTGGCCAAACTCTCTCCAAGACAAGCCCTACGGCCTGAGAGGGAGAGAAAAGTTTAAAATGAGCATTTTTGTGATGTGTTATATGCCTTAGCACTTTTGGGAATATTATAGATCATTATAGATCTCACAACAAAATCTAAAATAAATACCCGGATATTTCATGAATAAAGACGACAATCAAACCCTATGTGAAGAAAAGTAGTACCTGCAGAAAAGGGCAGGAAGGCATCTCTCTTCACAAATCGACCATGCTTGTCCAGGAAGTGTTCGGGGTTAAAGGTATGTGGTGTTTCCCATTCATCTTCATCCAACAGTACAGACATTAGAAGAGGAAATATGCATGTGCCCTGCTCAAGGAAAAAGATCACATCTTTCTATTTTGATATGGTATGGTATTTACAATGTATAGTCTACTGCAAGCACTAACATGGTGCATGTGTTTTTTTGTTTTGTTTTTTAAAAAAGGGAGTCAACTTTCTGTATTTTGTATTATTTTACAGCATTCTTACCTTCTTGATGAAATATCCGTTGAAGTGAACATCACAGCTGGTCATATGAGGAATACTCATGGGTACAATATTGGCCAGTCTCTGGGTTTCATGGACCACAGCATCTGTATACGGTAAGTTCTTCCTGTCGTCTGTAATCGGTTGCCGTCCACCAATCACCTGATCAATCTCCTCTTGAACCCGATCTGCAAACACATCACACTTTAATTTCATTTTCTGAACTCAGCACAAGATAAGTTAAACATCCAAAGTATATTTAACAAGTAAAACATAACCCAGTTAAAACAGAAACGTCATGCTTGTTGATAAAGACTGTTTGATAACGGAATATTCTGGTTCAGGATAAGTTCAGCTCAGTCAACAACATTTGTGGAATAATTTTGATAACCACAAATATTTTTCACTCATTCCTCTTCTTTTTTTTTAATAAAAAGTAAATATGAGTTTAAAAACATGAAGCGAATTACAGTGGAATAAAAACCCTCATTTTTAAAATTGCAGCACACTTGCGTGACCCAGCTAGATGCCACAAATGCTGTCAAACTGAGTTTAACTTGTACTGAACCCAGAATATATCCAGAATAATGTTTTAAGAAAACATTTCAGCCAATTGCAATATTTCAATCATACCCTGTATGTGTGGATATTTGGCCATAAGCAGCAAGCCCCAGCGCAGTGTTGTACTAGTAGTGTCCGTACCAGCGATGAACAAATTGCCGACTGTGAAAATGAGGTTCTTCTCATGGAAAAGTGAGTTATTCTCACCAGATTCCTGATGAAATAGTAAATTAGAGATTTAAAGAAGTAAAAAAAGAATATGATCATAAAAATTTTAAGCTGCGTTATATTGACAATACTTCTGCAGTCTGCTTGCGGATGAGAAAGGAATCGACAAGGCCTCTGAGGTCCTGTGGGTTCAGTGTTTGACGTAAACTGCTCACCAGCTCTGATATATCTTTGATATCAAGCTCAAGGTTTTTCATGAGCTGTCTCCAATTCTTGAGCCATGGACCCAAGAAAGGGAACATGTTGTAGAGCTGGAGAACAAAAATCAGAGATGTTTCTACCACAATAATGCAATAATGTATGCCATTATAAACCAGTTCATTCTCACAGGTTATATTCAAATCATATGTGAACCTGCACAGATGCTGTTCCACTCAGTCTGACGCTCTCATTGGCTCGATCCACCATATTCTGTAGATGAAGGTCTGTATACTCGAACCTGCAGCCATACACAATGGCAGAAATGACACTTGAGGCAGCGTAGTTCATCAACTTTGTGGTTTCAAAAGGTTTTCCTATAAAAGAACAGGCAGTGGTGTTCAGCTTTTGGTCCATTTGCTGGCCATGCCTACATTGCTGCACTACTATGACATTTGAAGCTTTACATTACAGGCATTATGATCTCTTTCAAAGCATTGGTTATTTGATTAATGTACTTTACCTTCAAACTTCTCAAATTCCTCTCGTAAATGGCATGTTTCCTCTATGATTTTCTCCTCAATTTTTTTCTTTCCCATCCCGAAGTCTCGTAAGTTGGTGAGAGCAAACCGTTTCATCTCTTTCCAGCTCTCTCCGTTGGCAAATATAATTCCTAAAAAGATGTTTCATTTCTGAAGTTAATCTTACAGAAATCATATTCTTGTAGCTCAAACTGTTGAGTGATGCCAAAGTCACTTTATGAAGTGACTTCATACATCCAAAGAGACCAAATTTTAAAAGTTAAGTTTGTTCTGAGAAAAGCTTGAGCATCATTTGAGCACATATGCCTCTTGATTTGATATTTTGTTTCTAATGCAATGAAATTCAGATTTTATTAGTGTGACTTAAAGGTGCCCTAGAATTAAAAATTGAATTTATCTTGGCATAGTTAAATAATTAGAGTTCCGTACATGGAAATGACATACAGTGAGTCTCAAACATCATTGTTTCCTCCTTCTTATGTAAATCTCATTTGTTTAAAAGACCTCTGAAGAACAGGTGAATCTCAACATAACACTGACTGTGACAGTGCTGTGAACAGTCGGGATCATTAATATGTACGCCACCAACTTTTGCATATGCCAGCCCATGATCAAGGCATTAGACAAGCCAGTATTAAAGTCTGGAGCAAGGACAATAGCGAAAAATGGCAGATGGAGCGATAATAATTGACATGATCCATGATATCATGACATTTTTAGTGATATTTGTAAATTGTCTTTCTAAATGTTTCGTTAGCATGTTGCTAATGTACTGTTAAATGTGGTTAAAGTTACCATAATTTCTTACTGTATTCACGGAGACTGGAGCCGTCGTTATTTTCATTATTAAACGCTTGCAGTCTGTATAATTCATAAACGCAACTTCATTCTTTATAAATCTCTCCAACAGTGTGTAATGTTAGCATTAGCTCCGTTAGCCGCAGCCTAGACTACTATCAAACTCATTCAGAATCAAATGTAAACATCCAAATAAATAATATACTTACATGATCTGATCTGCTGCCTGACAAACACTTTGTAAAGATCCATTTTGAGGGTTATATTAGCTCCGTGAACTTTGTTTATGCAATGTATTATAGAGTCGTGAGCTCGGGGGCGGGGAGCACAAGCATTTAAAAGGGACACGCACAGAAACAGCGAATTTCTAATTATGCCCCAAAATAGGCAGTTAAAAAATTGAATAATAAAAAATCTATGGGATATTTTGAGCTGAAACTTCACAGACACATTCAGGGGACACCTTAGGCTTATATTACATCTTGTGAAAAAGCATTCTAGGGCACCTTTAAATGTCCAAAAGTGTCCAAAACTGTATAGGGCTTTTCACACTTGAAATAGTTAACCCTGGGTAAACAGAATCCTGGGATACCTTGCTTCACGTTTCACATTGCTCATAATTTACCCGGGGTTACCAGTTACAATTGAGAAACATTCCTTTACCCGGGTGTAAGATAATCTTATCAGCCTGACTTTTCTTTCCCTGTTTCTCCCTGTTTTCTCTCTCCTGGTCTTTACGGCTACAAGGGTAGAACGGAGACTAGTTGTTATTGTTTCATCACACACCTGTTTTTAATGTACACTATGTGTGTGTGTTTCTTGGAAAGCAGCCAAGAAAGGTCCCTGCTTTTTAGGCCTTACTGGAGCCCCAGGAAGGCATGGTTACATTCCTATATCATGAAAGTATAGTCTCGTTGGACAGTTGCTACACCACCCCTTGAACATGTATAAAAGCCATGTACTGAAGTATGATTGGAAGGAGGTTTTGTGAACGGATTGGCTTCATGTTCATGACACTTTTCCCATAGGACTATGCATTCAATGAGTGAAAAAGACAAACTGTGAATGAGGCACGATTCGGGACAAATTATAAATTATAAAATAATCTTACACCGCGGTTAAAGGCGGTGTTTAGAATGACGATAACCCCGGATTAAGTGCAGTGTGAAAAGCCCTTGTGTAACTTATATCTAAGATAGTAAGTATAAAGAACCCTTTAAACTGGACTGCTCTTACCGTGTCCTTTAGTGAGATCATGGAACAGTGGCATGATTTCTCGATCTCCAAATTCATCTGCATAATTAACAAGTGCTTGCTTCACTGTTTTATAGCCAGCTAGCACAACCACTTTCTTTGGACCAAAATAGACTGTGAAAACTGGGCCAAACTGCTTTGCCATCTGATTAAGATTGAAAAAGACATTACAGGCATTTAAAGGAGAAAAATATCTGTTCCAAACATTATTCATCTTTATTAAATGAATCTTAAGAGAATATATGTTGTTTTGTTCTAAATATGTTCTTGTGTTCCATAGGGTTGAAGCAACATGAGGGTAAAATGATGACAGAATTGTTATTTCTGGGTAAACAATCATATATTTTCCCTGTGGAAAAACAGAATTGTTCTCTTTAAAAACTCACCAGGTCGGTTTGTCAACAAGGCTTTCTACTGATGAACCAATAGAAACAAAGCTGAACCTGTTGGCCAACAGGACTGATATCATTCATACTTACCTCACATAGGCTCAAGTGTGGTTTGTTAACATCCAACATTAGCAGATTTCCCAAGAGTGGCAACGGTTTTGGCCCTGGAGGTTCATTTTCATCTCTCTGAGAGCTAAAGAATAGGAGATAAACAACCAAGAGCAGAAGCAAGCAAAAGATAAATGTTCCTGTGCTGGAAAGCTGCAAAAATGATTCCATGAAAGCCATGCTCACAGAACAATACCCGAAAGACCTTGAGGTGTGTACAGGTTTCAACTGTACCTAGATAAAGTGGGAGTGGATACTTTTGGTCTTGGAGGTAGAGACTGTCATTAACTGTAAGAAATGTTGTTGTTGTAGTTAAAGCAACAGTATACCACTTTAAAAGATTAGCTGTCATTGTACTGTACTAAAATGCGTTTTTATTAAACTGCATGAAACTGACATTTCGACATTTCAATTAAATAAATATTTATCCACCAGTAAAAGGACTAATGTTCAGCACGCTAGCATGGCTTAGTTAGTAAATGTCACAATTACAATTTTCTGCATAGATGAGAATATAAGTGAGAAACAAAATTATATTAAGCAAAAAGTTTATTTTCAGAAGATATATTTTGAAGTTTATCCTTTTTTATTTCACTTACATTTTTTAGAATCTTGTTTTACATAGTTGTGCCTCTTACGTTATTTTATTAAAGGAGGTTCATTTTTGTGTGAAAACAACATACATTTTTTTTATTACATTTATTACCACAAAATGTAACATTAAAAAAAATTGACAAACACAAAATGCACCTGCTGCTCAAGGAGTTTTATGCAATAAAAAAAGTTAGAAGTGATTTTGCGGAAGGTTTGTGATATTTACATTTTGTGAATTTATTCAGAATAAATGCCTGTTCTTATTTAAAATTAGGTAAAATATATTGTTTCTGTTTTGATTATCCAGTATCAGGGGCGTCTGATCGCACACAGCTTGTGTGGGGATGGATTCAATGTGATTCCCACTACTCCTTTGAGATCCAGATCATCTCCAGACACTCCAGGTGGAGTTGTGAAGCGGTAGCTCTGAAGGAGGGAAGTGAAGAACAGGAAAAGCTCCATATTGGCCAAACTCTCTCCCAAACAAACCCTTCGGCCTGAGAGAGAGAGAGAGAGAGAGAGAGGAGTTGAATTGTCTGTTTAAAATGCTGTCTAGGTAGGCAGGACGCTAAGTTTTAAAACAGAGCAAATGGGAGCTAAAGCAGGGCCGTAACCACAAAAGACATTAACAAGATTATAGGTGCTTACTGGGAATGGTATGAAACTTAACCTGTTAGACCTTAGTCAGGTTACACCATATTGAATTTAATACGGATAAAAACAAGGCTATGAGTGATAGACTTACAGTCTTTACAATGGCACACTCTGTATAAAGGTCCTATATTACATAATTTTCACATTTAAAACCTGTTTTTGGAGTTTTTGCCCACTGAAAGTTTTTATTTTTATTTAGAAAGACATTTCATCTGCTGAACAATCAGTGTGTTGTTAAACAACAGTACAATTGAACACACTATAATTTTATCCTTCACAGCCTCATTTTCATTCTTATCAAAAATGAAAAATGGTGCTACCCTGACTATAAGGTCTATAGGAAATTAATGAGAAATATGAACAAAAATATGAAAATACAAAGAATTTTGGAGGTACAATCCACAAATCAGCCAACATGGAAACAAAAAGACTGAGAGAGAGAGAGAGAGAGAGAGAGACCGTTTTATTTCAAGTAAAATGATTATTTCCTCAAAACACTGGGAGCTCAGATTTGAGCATACCTGCAGAAAAAGGCATGAAAGCATCTCTCTTGACAAACTGGCCCTTCTCATCTAGGAAGTGTTCTGGGTAAAAGCTGTTCGGTTTCTCCCATTCGCTTGGATCCTTCAGAACAGACGTCAGCAGAGGAATGACAGTGGTACCCTAGGAAATGGAGAAAAGATAATGTTCAAGATGCACATGGTATCTTTTCTAGGCCTACATGTTTATTCTTCTGACAGACCTTTTTGATGAAGTATCCATTGAAGTGAACGTCACAGTTGGTCTTATGAGGGAGATTCATGGGCACTATGTTGGCCAGTCTCTGAGTTTCATGAATCACAGCATCTGTATACGGTAATTTCTTTCTGTCTTCCACCACTGGCTGACGTCCACCGATCACTCCGTCAATCTCATCCTGAACTCGATCTGCATTATGACATATTTTTGTGTTTTATGACTCAAATTAATTCAGCTAATGTGTATTCACAAATACACATCAGCATGGGAACAAACACTTCACATTACTGTGTTTTTACCCTGTATAGGAGGGTATTTGGCCATGAGCATCAAACCCCAGCGTAGAGTCGTTCCTGTCGTGTCAGTACCAGCAGCAAACAGATTTCCTACCGTCATAAGAAGATTCTCCTGGTGAAAGCGCGAGTCCTTCTTGCCGGATTGCTGACAAGTACAAATCCACAAAGCACAAATTTATCATGTTTACTAAAATACTGAGGAAAAAATATTCCAATTAGAAAATTGAAACAATAAAATTCATGTAGTTGTAGTTTGAACCCAAACGGATATTAAGATCTCTTTAATATTTCTTGAGTTACAAGCAAAAACATTTTTTCCCCAATTTTCGAACTTTTACCATTAGCATATGATGCAACAAGGATTGAAAAAGTCAAGAGATTTTACTAATTGAACTACCAATCTGTAACACGTTACATCAAGGTCTCATTGCAATAATGTTAGGACAATATTAATGTGTCAATGTTAACCACATTGAATCAATATCACTTTTGCACCCACAATTATTTCAGCAAAAAATCAATGGTAACGGCATTGAATCAATGTTACAATGTGATGTTGGTTCAATATTATGCTTGCACTCTCAGAAAATGAAACACAACAACTACAACTGACTTAAAGCCACACAGCCTGAAATTAACTGAAAATAAAAGAAAACAATAAATCTCTCAAGATTTCTGTACCTCATCGCTCTGTTTGCGGATGAGAAAGGAGTCGACAAACCCTCTGAGGTCCTGTGTATTCAGAGTCTCCAGCAGCCCATTGATCAACTTCGTCATCTCTGCTCTATTTTTCAACACATTTCTTACAATAATCCTTTTGCTGTTGAGGAACGGACCCAACCACGGAAATGTATTGTAAAGCTACAAGTACACATAGAGAAAGATATGGATGAATTTATGAAATTAAAGTCAACCAAATTTTCTCTTTAACATACAGTAAGTCATACTTTACCATCATAGAAGCCGATCCACTAATCCGAATATTTTCATTTGCCCTGTCAACCATTTCTGTAAATCGAGGGTCTGTGTATTCAAATCTGCTGCCGTACACAATAGATGAGATGATGTTTGACACAGCGTAGTTCACAGGCTGTGTTGTGTCGAAGGCTTTCCCTGTGAAAAGCAAACAAACGTCTCTCAACGGATCCTATAAACAAGAGCATAATTGCAGAAGTCCATAAATGTGTTTCAGCGTGTACCTTCAAACTTATCAAACTCTCCTTTCAGATACTGAATTTCCTCTATGATTTTCTCTTCACTTCCTCTCTTGCCCATCCCGAAGTCCCGCAGATTGCTGAGAGCGAATCGTCGCATCTCTTTCCAGTTCTCTCCATTGGAAAAAAGGATTCCTGATCAACACAGACAGAACCATATAATCACAAATCTAGAAATTAGAAAGTCTGGGAAATTTTCAAACATTCCCAATCAGACATTTTCTTACTATGCAGTGGGCTGCAATAAACTCCAATGGCAGAAGAGCAACAATGAGCAGAAAACTAACCAACACAATAAGATGTCTGCAGAGCTTTAATTTTGCTCCATAACAAACCATAGGACTCGACACTAGACATGTGCCGATATTCTGTAATAGATACATCACGATAATGAATATGCACAATATTGTTATTGCAGCCACTTCAAAATACCATGAATAATTATGTATAACTGTTTTTTCAAATTTTTATAATGCATTTTAAGAATACTTTACCCATCAACCATATAAAATGCACAACACCGCTGTATTCTGCATCAAATAGATACTCATGTTAACAAGCCCAACGTGCACGGAAAGCACAGGGCAGAACGAGTGAAGGAGATGTGCTGAATGAAAGTGCACGTTCACACTCTGATAGCAGAGGATACTGATGGAACAGCAGAAATGCAGCGGTTACCCCGGAAACCCCGTAAAGAAAGCAGCTGCGCTATTGAACAGTATTTAAAATGCTTCAAATAGCCATTCAGTTTTTTTGCATTTGCAATGTTGTTCATCACAGCACCCACTACTTAATACTTAAAGACTTAATAGGCTATTTATTTTCAAACTTAATCATTTTTATATTTTAATCTGGACTACAACATGCCCTATAATGATTGAAAATGTTCTGATTATTTGTTATTGTTCAGTAAATCTTAGTGACATAAGGCTTCATTAGTTAAAATGTTAATTCATTATTACCAAACATTTATTAATCTTAGTTCATGTTAATTTCTTAGTTAATGTTTAATTACAAATTAAAAGTTGTAATTATTATTTAATGGACCTGAGCTAAAACTAACAATGATCAGTTGTATTTCTTTACTAACATTAAAAAAAATAAAATAATACCTTCTGTAACAAATGTAGCTATTGCTCATTCTTAATCTTAGTTAATGCAGTAATTAATGTATTGTAAAGTGTTACCTGATGTTCTTTATAATTCTTTCGAACTTTAATCTGTTTAAAAATGTTACTTTATATATTTTTTTGTGTATTGTGTTATTGTATTTAATTATGTTCAGAGTTCTTTTTGTTATGAGAAAAACAGTTCTTATACATGTTATACTATGAAAACAGTTTTTTTGCAACTTATTTCAATATCGTGATAATACCGTATACTGTGATAAAAGCTTCAGCAATCATTGCAACATGAAAATTTTTTACCGTCACATGCCTACTCGACACATTTGGATTGTAAATTAAGAACTGATTTAAATGCAAACACTGCATTGAGTCATTCTTACCATGGCCGTCGGTAATTATCCTGAAACCAGGTGTAATATCTCGCTCCCCAAACTCATCTGCATAGTTCACAAGTGCTTCTTTAACGGTTTTATGTCCAACTAGTACCACAACTTTTTTAGGACCCAAAAACACTTGGTAAACATTCCCATAGGTTCTGGACAGCTGGAGGACACAGAAAAGGACATCTGTTAAAATGTGCTATAATAGTTTAAATGTATCTATGTCAAGTTCTCACCTCGCAAAGGGTGTCAAAGGGTCTCGTGAGGTCAAGATTTAGCAGGTTCCCCAGCAGTGGTAGAGGTTTGGGTCCCGGTGGCTCGATTTCCCCCTCTTTCTGAGATCTGGAGTCACAGGCAAGTCGATATAAAACCATTAACAAAAGAAAAGCACCCAGTAATGTACCTGTGCTGGAAAAATTCAGCATTGATTCAACAACAGCCATTTTTTAAGGCTGCATAAATGTTCTGCTGCATCCAAACCCTTGTAATGCATACTTATGGGAGGAACCTCAATTAAATCCATGGAGAATTTGTAATTCAAAACAAGGTAGCCATGAGAATACAGTGCTGTTATGGTTGCAACAGCAACCAGGTACATGAGTCATGAGTCATGACAATGAATCAATGAACATTAAATTAGTACTTGATTGGTATTTGGTAATTAGTATTTTAATTAGTATTTGAAAGAATCATGTTCTTGTTTTACTTAACATTTATATATTTTGTTTGTTCTGAGTGCTGGACAGGACCGTTTTTGTTTTCTTTTATTGTATGTCTTGAAATATTTTATGTGTGAAACTTTGTGTGCTGCCATTTTGGCCAGGACTCCCTGGTAGAAGAGATTTTTATCTCAATGGGATTATTCCTGGTAAAATATGGGATAAATAAAGTACTAAGTCCACAGAACAATAATATAAAACACTTGTCTTTAAAATCAGAGGTAATATTCAAATGACCTTTTTGTTTTGTATGATATATACAAAGATATTGTGATTTATTGGGCTAGGCATACATTTGCATGAGTATTTAAACTGTTATTGGTAAGCAGTTTTAACTGTAACTTGCTGTAATTTTTTTCTTCCTCCATATGCACACTATAAAACCCAAAGACCTGCCAGCCAACCCAATGTAAGCAAACCTGAACATTCACAACGATTCAATGATTTACAGACAGTGTTTCTGATTGGCTACAAAAAGTCTGGGCTGCACCCCATCTATTTATTTTCTTGGGCTGTCCCAGACACAGGTTTTAGGGATATTTTATCCATGATTTAAGCATTTTCTTACAGCAAGATCAAAATTGAACTAATTCAGTCTAACTGAACCAAAGTTCACTTTCATCTTAGAATTTATTCATAACTGAATTAATTTAAGATAATCATTACACAGCTTTGAGTGGTGTTTCTTTGCGCTTATGAAATGCCAGCTAAGTAACACAATGTAACACAATGTACACCAAACTCTGATAGGACACTTCATACAAAACCATTACTTTTTACCTGAAGATGTTTATTTTGTCCTTCATCCCGCTTATTGCATGATTACTCACTAAATAAATAGACACATGGGTATGGGATATTCATTCAAGATTGAACCTATTATCTTAACTTTCTACTAGGATAAAAAGAATAGTCCATGACAATGTACAAAATGGTGTGATACTAGACTTCAGTCAGATGAGCGAACAGCGTTGACTTCTATGGACAAAGATAATAAGAAAATGTCAGAACACTGGATGGCGTGATTGTCTCTCTCTCTCTCTCTCTCTCTCTCTCTCTCTGTCTTATATATATAAAGAACCTAATTTCAGTGACCATTTTATGAAGACACAACAACTTTATTTGTGAGTTTCAGGTCTTTTTGTACTCTAATCATGTAAAGTGTCATAGATTACTGACTGAAATGTGACAATTGGAATGATTTTGAATGAGAAATTTAATGAATTATAACCTGACAATACATGTAAGTACTGAATTAATAGCTTAAGATCTAAACAAGACTAAATGAGTGGGACAGAACTGACTAACTACTGATCTACAGTAAACAAAGCGTGCTATGGTATACTATACACACTCAGATATATAAACAGCTGATAATGCTTCAGTCAGATTTTCATTCAGGGCAGTAGTGGTATAGTTTACTGCACTCATATGTCAAATTCAATTTCAGTTCAACATTTTAAGAGGCATTTAAAATTCATAGCAAATTGCAAAACAACCAGCGAAGTCATTAAATTATTTGATCTTGTTTTCAGTTAAGCGCATTTGATCACAATGCATAAAATTAGTGCAACAACAATCCCAGTTCTTATTTACGTAAGGTGAGATTATTTGTCTCTGTGTTTTCTTCTAAGGACTGATGATATTTCTTGGATCAGGAGCGTCTGATCACACACAGCTTGTGTGGGGATGGATTCAACGTGATTCCCACTATTCCTTTGAGATCCAGATCATCTCCAGACACTCCAGGTGGAGTTGTGAAGCGGTAGCTCTGAAGGAGGGAAGTGAAGAACAGGAAGAGCTCCATCCTGGCCAGACTCTCTCCCAAACAAACCCTTCGCCCTGAGAGAGAAAGCATTTATAACCAAATTTTTAATTGAGCTTGTTCCAATACATTAATGGAATTGTTTATCCATTGAGCATACATGCAACACTGCTATATACCCAGGTGAAAAAATAAAAATTTCCATAATGTACTTAAAGTGCTCTATTTTCACACACTAATTTTGTACTTAAAGGGTTAGTTCACATAAAAATGAAAATTCTGTCATTAATTACTCACCCTCATGTCGTTCCACACCCGTAAGACCTTTGTTCATTTTCAGAACAAAAATTAAGATATTTTTGATAAAATCTGATGGCTCAGTGAGGCCTGCATCGCCAGCAATAACACTCCCTTTTTCAATGCCCAGAAAGCAACTAAAATCATATTTAAAACAATGTTACTACAGTCGTTCAACCTTAATATTATAAAGCGACGAGAATACATTTTGTGCACCAAAAATACCAAAATAGCTACTTTATTCAATAATATCTAGTGATGGGCGATTTGGATGGACTGCTTCAAGAAGCTTCGAAGCTTTACGAATCATTTGTTTCGAATCAGTGGTTCGGAGCTTGTATCAAACTGCCAAAGTCACGTGAACTATTGAAGTTCCAAAACACTTATGACGTAACAAAGCCTCGTGTACTGAAATCATGGGATTTTGCCACTCTGAAGCACTGATTCGAAACAAATGATTTAATTTTTGGGTGAACTTACCCTTTAATATACAAAAAATTCTCCTTCAGTACTTTTTATGATAATCTTATGAACATCTAAGTGTACTCAACTGTGCTATTTTGAGACACCACGAATATGAACTAAAATGTGCTTTTAACATACTATCTCTGTATTATTTAGTTACCACTTGTAGTACACTTGAACCTGTGTATGAAAAGAAAGTGTATGAAAGATGGGTTCAAGTGTTACTTTTGTGTTTAACAGAAGAACAAAACTCATACAGGTTTGGAACAACCTAAGGGTGAGTTTAATTTTTTTATTTTATTTTTTTTTGGGTGAACTATCCTTTTAAAATGTTGATTTGGCAGCTCGCCAGGTTTAGGAACAGAAATAATGGGAACTAAAGTTTCACTGTACCTGCAGAAAAGGGCATGAAAGCATCTCTCTTGACAAACTGGCCCTTCTCGTCTAGGAAGTGTTCTGGGTAAAAGCTGTTCGGTTTCTCCCATTCGCTTGGATCCTTCAGAACAGACGTCAGCAGAGGAACTACAGTGGTACCCTAGAAAATGGAGAAAAGACACAATTAAAATATCTAGATGAGCAGTTCATGCCTCCATTATACTTTCCATTGGTCAAGTAAATATTTATTCTTCTGACAGACCTTTTTGATGAAGTATCCATTGAAGTGAACGTCACAGCTGGTCTTATGAGGGAGATTCATGGGCACTATGTTGGCCAGTCTCTGAGTTTCATGAATCACAGCATCTGTATACGGTAATTTCTTTCTGTCGTCCACCAGTGGCTGACGTCCACCGATCACTCGGTCAATCTCCTCTTGAACTCGATCTGCACACAAATCCAACATGTTTGTTCCTTTGGACACTATTGGATTCAGCGTTGAGGAAAATCTCTGTGTTTTTACCCTGTATATGAGGGTATTTGGCCATGAGCATCAAACCCCAGCGCAGAGTGGTTCCTGTCGTGTCAGTACCAGCAGCAAACAGATTTCCTACCATCACAAGAAGATTCTCCTGGTGAAAGTATGAGTCCTTCTTGCCGGATTTCTGGCAAATACAAATCCACAAAGCTCATATTTATCCTATTTAGCCTTCTTTTTTGTCAAAACAAGAAATGTAATGATTACTGAAGTGGTTTATTGATTATAATAGATTCAATTTGTTAAACTCATCAATAATGATTGAATTAAGAGCATAATTAGTTCAGATTTTCAAGACAACATAGAGAAAAAATAATGCAACAAGTTGATTTACCTCGTCACTCTGTTTGCGGATGAGAAAGGAGTCGACGAACCCTCTGAGGTCCTGTGGATTCAGAGTCTCCAGCAGACCATTGATCAACTTCTTCATATCCATTTGACATTGGACAACATTTTCTATAAAAATCCTTTTGTCTTTCAGGAACAAGCCCAACCATGGAAATACATTGTAAATCTAGAAATGCACATTTAATAAAACTGAGTGACAGATGTTCTACAGAGATATACTTTCAAAATGTCGGTGGACAAACTACATGCAATTTCAGCAAAAGTTCTGGGTTAGTTCATTCAAAAATGAAAATTCTGTCATTAATTACAATTAATTCAATGAAACAATTACTTTTTTCAGCAATATCGAAGCTTTACGAATCTTTTGTTTCAAATCAGTGGTTCGGAGCATGTATCAAACTGCCAAAGTCACGTGATTTCAGTAAACAAGGCTTAGTTAAGTCGTAAGTGTTTCTAAATTTCAGTGGTTCAACACTAGGGGCGTGACTTTGGCAGTTTGATATACAGTTGTGGCCAGAATTATTAGCCCCCTTCATAAATATGATCAAAGATGACTCTAAAAATAAATCTGCATTGTTTATCCTTTTGATCTTTAATTTATAAAATTAGCAAAAATATAACCTTTCAATGAAGGAAAAGAATTATGAAATAAATGTTTTTCTCCAAAACACGTTGCCCACAATTATTAGCACCCTTTTATTCAATACTTTTTGCAACCTCCTTTTGCCAAGATAACAGCTCTGAGTCTTCTTCTATAATGCCTGATGAGTTTGGAGAACACCTGACAAGAGATCAGAGATCATTCCTCCATACAGAATCTCTCCAGATCCTTCAGATTCCAGCTCCATGTTGGTGCTTCTTCTCTTCAGTTCACTCCACTCATTTTCTTTAGGGTTCAGGTCAGAGGACTGGGATGGCCTTAGCAGAAGCTTCATTTTGTGCTCAGTGACACATTTTTGTGCTGGTTTTGATGTTTGTTTTGGATTATTGTCCCGACGGATGATCCAACCACGGCCCATTATTGGATTTCTAGCAGAAGCGGTTAGGTTTTGATTTTTTATCTGTTGGTATTTGATAGAATCCATGATGCCATGTATCTGAACAAGTTGTCCAGGACCTCCAGCACAAACATAGGCCCACAACATTAAAGATCCAGCAGTATATTTAACCGTGGGCGTGGGGTACTTTTTATCCATATGTGCACCAAACCCATCTGGTGGGTTTGCTGCCAAGAAGCTCTTGTTTTAGTTTCATCTGACCGTAGAAGCTCGTCCCGTTTGAAGTTCCAGTCGTGTCTGAAAACTGAATATGCTGGAGATTGTTTCTGGATGAGAGCAGAGGATTTTTCTTGAAACCCTCCCGAACAACTTTTTTTTTAGGCTTTCTGAGATTCAAGACTCAACTAATCTCTGCAATTCCCCAGCTGTGATCCTTGGAGAGTCTTTGGCCACTTAAACATTCCTCCTCACTGCGCATTAGGATGATTTAGACACATGTCCTCTTTCAGGCAGATTTGTAACATCTTTAGTTGATTGGAGCTTCTCAATTATTGCCCTGATAGTGGAAATAGGGATTTTCAATGCTTCAGCTATTTTCTTACAGCCACTTTCTATTTTGTGAAGCTCGACAATCTTTTGCTGCTGTAACGAAGTGGGACTCAGGCAGAGATCCATTTGCAAGCTTTATTTAAAGTAAGCGTGGTCGTACAGGCAGGGTCAAACAGGAGCAGACAGGAACAGCAAAGGACAGGCAGAATCATGGTCAGGATGCAGGCAGTAGATCAAGACAGGCGGATATCACTCACAGAACAGTATACAAAGCACAGGTCAGGGGTAGGCAGCACAGGATCGTAAACAGGGAACAGGCAGGAACGGTAACAGACAGGCAGACAGGAAATTGTGTCACTAGGAAAACAAGACTTCGCGGTGAGGTGGTGTGGGTGAAAGTCCTTTATAGTCCTGGTAATGAGCTGCAGCTGGGTGTGGTGATTAGTGTGGAGTGTGTGAATGTGACTGGCAGAGAGGATGATGGGGAATGTAGTCCAGGAAGTGACAGGAACAGACGGTGATCATAACATAATGCCCCCCTTCCGGAAGGCGCGTCCTCGCGGCGTAAATGGCACGAATAGGGAGGGGGGGTGGGTACATTGGANAGATGCAGACGGGAACAGGGTCTCCAATGCAGATCCAGGAACACCGGCAGCCACGGTGGGTCATGTGCCACGGGCAGCCATGGCGGGTCAGGAGTGTCAGGAATTCACGGCGGGTCAGGTGGCTCGGGCAGCCACGGCAGGTCAGGTGATTCAGGCAGCCACGGCAGGTCAGGTGATTCAGGCAACCACGGCAGGTCAGGTGGTACGGGCGGCCACGGCAGGTCAGGTGGTTCGGGCGGCCATGGCAGTTCGGAAGCCGCTGATGACCGCGGCCGTGCAGGGTCCCCACCCACAAGCTCCCCACCCTTAGGTATATGGCCCCCCCCAAAAAAGTTCTTGGGGACTTCACCGAAGGCCGTGGCGGATTCGTGGGCAAGAAGCTCGGTTGGCGCCGGCAGGGCAAGACGCTCGGGTGGCGCCAGCAGGGCAAGGAGCTGAGGTGGCGCCGGCAGGGCAAGGAGCTGAGGTGGCGCCGGCAGGGCAAGGAGCTGAGGTGGCGCCGGCAGTGCGAGGAGCTCGGGTGGAGCAATGAAGACCTCTGGAGTGGTCTCCGGGCCCACAGCGGGCTCTGGGAAGGCCTCTGAGCCTTGAAGAATGAAAGAAGCCTTCTTCCTCCTCCTCCTCCTCTTACGTGGATGAGGCGGTGGCTTTGTGTTCACCTCTTCTGTGGACGCTGCAGCGGGCTCACGGGCTGGAGCGNCTTCCTCCTCCTCCTCCTCTTACGTGGATGAGGCGGTGGCTTGACTTGAGTGCGTTGCAACCGGCGAACTTGAGTGCGTTGCAACCGGCGAACTTGAGTGCGTTGCAACCGGCGAACTTGAGTGCGTTGTGGCCGGCTGGCTTGAGTACGAAGCGGCAGGCAGAGGCTTAGGAATGGCAGCCGCTCGTGCTGAAATCAGCGGTGGATCAGCCACACTGGAACGCAACGCTCTCCGTTCTCGGACGGATCCAGAAACGTGACGTGACTCTGGGCGATCAGCGGAGACGTGACGTGACTCTGGGCGATCAGCGGAGACGTGACGTGACTCTGGGCGATCAGCGGAGACGTGACGTGACTCTGGGCGATCAGCAGGAGCAGACAGGAACAGCAAAGGACAGGCAGAATCGTGGTCAGGATGCAGGCAGTAGATCAAGACAGGCGGATATCACTCACAGAACAGTATACAAAGCACAGGTCAGGGGTAGGCAGCACAGGATCGTAAACAGGGAAAAGGCAGGAACGGTAACAGACAGGCAGACAGGAAATAAACGCTTAGAATTGTGTCACTAGGAAAACAAGACTTCGCAGTGAGGTGGTGTGGGTGAAAGTCCTTTACAGTCCTGGTAATGAGCTGCAGCTGGGTGTGGTGATTAGTGTGGAGTGTGTGAATGTGACTGGCAGAGAGGATGATGGGGAATGTAGTCCAGGAAGTGACAGGAACAGACGGTGATCATAACAGCTGCACATCAGAACTATATTCTTTGTTTTTTCTCATTGTGATGAAGGATTAAGGGAATTTGGCTTTTGTGTTTCCTCATGTTTATACTCCTGTGGAACAGAAAATCATGGCTGGACAATTTCATGTTCATGATCACCCCGGTGAGCTAAAAAAATTTAAATATGAATGGGAATATACTTCAGAGATATTTTACTCATAAAAAATTCTAGGGGTGCTAATAATTGTGAGCAACGTGTTTTGGAGAAAAACATTTATTTCTTAATGTTATTTTCCCCCCACTTTCAATTCTTTTCCTTCAATGAAAGGTTAGATTTTTGCTAATTTTATGAATTAAAGATCAAAAGGATAAACAATGCAGATTTATTTTTAGAGTCATCTTTGATCATATTTATGAAGGGGGCTAATAATTCTGGCCACAACTGTACACTCTCCAAACCACTGATTCGAAACCAAAGATTTGTAAAGCTAAAAAAAATCGGCCATCACTAGGTTGTTGAATAAAGTCGTTATTTGTTCTTTTTTTGGCTCACAAAAAGTTTTCTTGTCGCTTCATAACATTAAGGTTGAACCACTGTGGTCACATATGTCTTTAGTAGCTTTCTGGGCATCTGAAAGTGTTAATTATCTTGCTCTCAATGGAGGCTTCACTGAGCCATCTGATTTCATCAAAAATATCTTAATTTGTGTTCTGAAGATGAACGAAGGTCTTACGGGTGTGGAATGACATGAGGATGAGTAATTCATGACAGAATTTTCATTTTTGGGTAAACAAACGCTCATATAAATTATACCTACCCACATAGAAATCGATCCACCGATCCGAACATTTTCATTTGCTCTGTCGACCATTTCTGTGAATCGAGGGTCTGTGTATTCAAATCTGGTGCCGTACACAATAGATGAGATGATGTTTGACACAGCGTAGTTCACAGGCTGTGTTGTGTCGAAGGCTTTCCCTGTGAAGAGCAAATAAATGTCTCTCAATGGATCTGTAAGAGCATGATTGCAGATGTCCATAAATGTGTTTCAGCGTGTACCTTCAAACTTATCAAACTCTCCTTTCAGATACTGAATTTCCTCTATGATTTTCTCTTCACTTCCTCTCTTGCCCATCCCGAAGTCCCGCAAATTGCTGAGAGCGAAGCGTCGCATCTCTTTCCAGTTCTCTCCATTGGAAAAGAGGATTCCTGATCAACACAAAACCAGAAAGTACTAGTAACTCTACAAGCTACATCTAGTTATTAGTAAACCTGTTGTCACCATGAATTGTGATCATGAATTTGTGTTTGGTGTCAACCGTTTGGAAAGCTCTAAACTGCTTTATTTTTCTTTTTATTTCTGCCAAGATGTAAATAAGGACGGTGACTGTTTTTCGAGACACTGAAGGGAGCAAGGTGTAGTCAGCAATGCACATAATAAAAGCGTGAAAAAGAACTGCTAAACCGATTCAGTTGAGTGAGTCATTAATGCAGGAACTGCTCTGATCGATTTAAACTCCTACTGATAATTTGTGATTTCAATGAATCGGACGGATTTAAAAGAACTGATTCAAAAGAGTCAGTTTTTTCCAAGTCATTTGAAGAATTCACTTAATGTGATTTATTCATTATTATTACAATTTATTTATTTTAGTCAAGGGAAAATTTCTCATTTTTGTTTAAGTTTGATATTTATATTTAATTTTATTTCAGCTTTAATTCAATTACAGAAGTTATCAACAATAACACTTTATTGCTTAAATATCACAGCGTTTTATTGTTCAAATAACATTGATTTTATTGATTAAATAGCTATAAAAATGTTACATTTTATTCACAATATTTCAGCAATACAGTATTATCGCCTGTTTCAAATTAGAACTGCTAGTGAAATCAGATTCATGAATAAATGACTCTTTTGAGTAGGTTCTTTTTAATTAATTGGTCAATCTGATCTAAAATGTTGAAGTCAAAACTTATCAGCGAACACATATTGAGGTGAGGCTGTATATTGTATATGTTCATGTATATCTTGACATTTTATCTCCTCAACATCATGCAAAACAATTGGCAATATAATGTTTATATATTGTTTTAAATAACTGTATTCAGTCGATCTTACCATGTCCTTTGGATACTATCCAGAATCCAGGCATAATATCCCGGGCCTTAAACTCTTCTGCATAGTTCACAAGTGCTTGTTTGACTGTTTTGTATCCAACTAGTACCAAAACTTTTTTAGGACCATAAAACACTTGGAATATATTTCCATATGTTTTGGACAGCTGAAGGACACAGACAGAGACAAACCTCAGAATGTTACTATCACTGTATAAATGTGTCCATGCCAAGTCCTCACCTCACAAAAGGTGTCAAAGGGTCTCTTGGGGTCAAGGGTCAGCAGGTTTCCCAGCAACGGCAGTGGTTTGGGTCCTGGTGGCTCTTTCCCCTCTTTCTGAGATCTGGATCCAGAGGAAAGCGAATACAAAACCAGAATCAACAGCAAAGCGCCCAGTAATGTACCTGTGCTGAGAAACTGCAGAAGTGACTCGATTACAGCCATTTTACAATCCGAGCAGCTTAACTGCTAAGCATCAAGCAGATGCAACCATGAGCTTTTATATGGGAGGGCTGTCATGTGATTCTGCTGGAAATTATACTTTATATCAAGGTAACTAGTATGATTTTTCTACTGGGGTCCAAAAGTCTAAGAACATATTCAATATTTGGGATTCAAAATTAAACCTGGAAATGAACAGAACGTTCCCTAACCACTGCCAATTTTCTTTAACAGTTAATCATTGTATTGCTAACATTGTGCTGTAGTAATCTGTTTAAATCTGTGGCCATTATTGTACGTAGCTAGATAATATTTAGCACCTTGCTTGTTTGCTGTTTTCTGTAAAGCTAATTTGAAAAGATGTGTACTATGTTTGATTGGCTGCCACCAAATTTCTTATGCATGCACAAACACATCAATGAACTCCACATGGCCAATGAAATCAAGGGCGAAAAGCCAAAACATTTAATAATTATTAAGTAGAGAACGTTGCACATTTTGAGGAAAGTGATGTTCTAGATTTTCCTCAAGCCCTCCTGAATCAGTGTGAAAAATGTCACTACAGTTCTGTTGGTCACATTTTAAAAATAGTTATGAAAGACAGATTGAGTTGTAACCATATATCCGCTTGATTTGTAAACCATGACTAATATCTCTGTATACAAACTAACAAGTGATTCTTTAACGGTTTTAAATTGTACCCAACTAGGACCACAACTTTTTTGGGACCCAAAGGTGCTCTGACCGAACACAGTGAGTGTGTGTTAGAAATCAGGAACGGTGAGAGAACATTGTGCTTGGTACATTTTTCAAACTAAATTTGGGTCTTTAGCCAACAAAGTTTAAATCCCATCTGGCTAGTGCGCTTCCCATATTCACGCATTAGGTCAGTAGGCGGAAAGTGGGCAGTCTTTTGTGGCAATTCGAACACATTCGACCACATGAGTGTTTACACTACAAAAGCAATACGGTCAAATGCTTTTTCGACTACCTCTGGAAGTGGTCAAAAGTGGACAAGCCCAAAACATTTTAGACCCCATTTACACCTGTATTTAGTGTCATCCACTTGTGGTCTTAATACCAGGTGTAAACAGGGCCAAAAACACTTTGATTGTGACATAATTAAAGTGCATTGGCAAATAAATAAATAAATCAATCACACAACGTATGAAGTATATGCTAAAAATTTCAACAAAGTCAATTCTTTCACAAAATAATGTTATTATTCTAAAAGATTGCTCACAGAACGTATAAGAGTCATAATTATGATATTAAAAGATTAATTTTAACAATTATTTATAACATAAAAAGTAGAAATTATAACAAAAACTCATAATTATGACATTAAAAAATGCTTTTTATTTCTCGAAACAATCAATAACAATATTCCTTATTGATTTATAATCTAGAAATGTTTCATTCCTATTAAAGGTGATAAAGAGGATGTTTTGTTTTGTACATTTTTGCAATATTACTTGAAACTGTCTTTACTAACTGATAGAAGACTATTTATTAGGTGCACTGAAAGGAATAATATTAATATACATCATCTGTGCACGAGGTAGGGCCTTAAAAACATCAGCCAATCGTTTACGCGATCATCGCGTAAACGATTGGCCCTCTGGCTTGTCAATCACTGCCATTACGTTCCTTGTGAGAGACGTGCGCGGATTGGCCCTCTGGCTTGTCAATCACTGCCATGACGCTCCTTGTGAGAGACGTGCGGCTGCGCGCTCCAGTAACTTTCCACACTCCACAGGCGCCGCATGCAATGTTTTTGTCAGGAGACAGGAGTAACAACTGCAGATTATGAATTACCTGTGGTGAGTCCCGACATAATGAATCCACTAACACGACACAGCGAATGCCGGTGGTAAACAAACACTCGTGTTTCAATACTCGTGCACGAGTTTTGGGAGGCGTTCGCTCGAAATGAGCTGTGAAGGAGGGGGTTGTTCTTACGCATGCGCTCATTTCAAAAACTCACTAACAGTCTTTGGTTTCTCAGTCGACGAAAAGATCCTCTGTATCACCTTTAAAGCTTTTTACTTGTCTGAAAAGTTTATAATACAAAAAGACATGGTTTGACACATTGCTAATTATTTACATATATATATACACACATTTAGTCAGAAGAATGAGTAAAATCAGCGCAGAAATCATCCAATTTATACTGAAACGGGGTAAAATGTATGTGTTTTCTTCTAATAACTGATGATATTTTCTTAGATCAGATGCGTCTGATCGCACACAGCTTGTGTGGGGATGGATTCAATGTGATTCCCACTATTCCTTTGAGATCCAGATCATCTCCAGACACTCCAGGTGGAGTTGTGAAGCGGTAGCTCTGAAGGAGGGAAGTGAAGAACAGGAAGAGCTCCATCCTGGCCAAACTCTCTCCCAAACAAACCCTTCGACCTGAGAGTGAGAGAGAGAGAGAGAGAGAGAGAGAGAGAGAGAGAGGAGTGGAATGGTCTGTTTAAAATGCTGTCTGGGTATGCTAGGTTTTGAAACAGAGCCAATGGGAGCTAAAGCAGGGCCGTAACCACAAAAGACATTAACAAGATTATTCCTTTGTGCTCACTGGGAATGGTATGAAACTTGACCTGTCAGACCTTAGTTTGGTTAAATGGCACAATAATTTAATGCGGATTAAAACAAGGCTATGAGTGATAGACTTACAGTCTTTACAATGGCACACTCTGTATAAAGGTCTTATATTACATCATTTTCACATTTAAAACCTGTTTTTGGAGTTTTTGCCCACTGAAAGTTTTTTTTCTTTAGAAAGACATTTCATCTGCTGAACAATCGTGTGTTGTTAAACAACAGTACAATTGAACACACTGTAATTTTATCCTTCACAGCCTCATTTTCATTCCTATCAAAAATGATAAATTTTTGATAAAAATGGTGCTACCCTGACTATAAGGTCTATAGGAAATTAATGATAAATATGAACAAAATATGAAAATACAGAGAATTTTGGAGGTACAATCCACAAATCAGCCAACATGAAAAAAAAACAAAAAAACACAGCAATGAAGGGGTCAGGATCTACACAAAACGTGAAATGTGAGTATAGGCTATACGATTAAGGCTGGAATACAATACACAATCTTTGCACAGATGGTTCCAATCAGTCGGAGGATATTAAACATATTGATATTTTAGAGCAGGTTTTAGAACACATTTGTTTTCATTCATCATGCGTCTCCCAACACCTGAACTGTGTGATGTTAAAGTCCTGACTTGATCCTCAGTCATTTAGTGGAGCGTGATTTCACCAAGTACAACATGTTCCTCTAGAATAGATGGAACAACATGTAGCTAGTGTATGATTCATACACTGTATGATGCCAAGTTTTCTTGGCAAAAACTTAAATAATCTAATTCAATAATTATTTACAAAGTTGAAAAGACAATCCGTTTGATGACGACTTTAAATGTGAATATATGGTGAATGTGTATAAACCATTTTATTCGCTTTACGAATTCGCTTCCACAAATTCAGTGGCTCAAATTCGGCAGAAAACTCTACATTACACGTGAACTGCAGGAAAAGCAGTAGAGTGACGATGCATATCTCCATCTTCTGTTAGTCGGCTTCACCAGCAGGTGGTGCAAGCGGCGTTTGACGAAGACCAAAGCAACAGTTAGAAACAGTCATTCATTCACAAAAACAGATTTGCAGAAATGGAGCAAGAGGTAAGTGAACGTGTGACGATTATCAGTGCCAGTATATATGCGGAAACACAAAATATCGCCTTGAACGTACTTCCGCTTTCCGCATTCTTCAAAACGCTTACGTTGTATGTCCTATATGCCTTCCCTATTCTACTTACGGAACGAATGCAGCACCAGTTCCATTTTTTTCTCCTCCGTAAGTAGAATAGGGAAGGCGTAGGACATACAGTGTAGCGTTTTGAAGAATGCGGAAACGGGAAGTACGTTCAAGGCGATATTTTGTGTTTATAAAGAATAAACGGTTGTATTTTTTTTGAAAATGACAGATCGTTTCACTAGATAAGACCCTTATTCATCGTCTGGTATCGTTTAAAGTCCTTTGAAGCTGCACTGTAACTGTAATTTTTACCTTCAACCATCTGGAGTCCATTGAAGTCCACTATAAGGAGAATAATCCTGGAGTGTTTTCATCAAAAACCTTAATTTCTTTTCGACTGAAGAAAGAAAGACATGAACATCTTGGATGATGGGGGTGAGTAAATTATCAAAAATGAAAATTCTGTCATTTATTACTTACCCTCATGCCGTTCCACACCAGTAAGGCCTTCGTTAATCTTCGGAACACAAATCACGTGATTTGGTGCTCCGTACAGCATATTCGACACATTGATTTATCTGTGCTCCAAAGCTTCCTGAAGCAGTGTTTTGAAATCGGCCATGACTAAGTCATTATTTAGTTTTTTTTTGGCGCACCAAAAATATTCTCATCGCTTTATAATATTAATATTGAACCACTGTACTCACATGAACTGATTTAAATATGTTTTTAGTACCTTTATGGATCTTGAGAAAGGAAATGTCATTGCTCCCTATGGAGGCCTCACGGAGCCATCGGATTTCAACTAAAATATCTTAATTTGTGTTCCGAAGATGAACGAAGGTCTTACGGGTGTAGAGCGGCATGAGGGTGAGTAATAAATGACATTATTTTCATTTTTGGGTGAACTAACCCTTTAAGCTTGACATCGACTAGTTGCTGATCATAGCCTATAGAGGGCGTAACATGATAAGAAATCATTCAAGTCCACTTTTACACATGGGTGTGTCTCAATCAGCTCCCTAGTTCAGTAGTCAGGGCACTGATCAGGGAGTCAGCAATTTTAAGGGCTGTCTCAATCGCAGAATCCTTCCAGGGCACTGAAACATTCACTCCCTAAAAAGTCCCACAATGCACCGCGTTGCATACTCCTCAATATCGCTTTAAAATACAGCATTCTGTGCAGAACTTAAATGAGTCCGATATGTTTTCTGGTCTGTGCCGACTCACGGATATGATCCGATCTGTGCTCTCGTGTCTCTAGACCGGAGCAGACTGTGTTCACGCTGCAGCAGTTTACATGACAGTAACGTGGAAAAACTATATTCGCTTCGATGGAAAGCATATTTACACTGTCTGAATCGTTCCCTATCCCCTATATAGTGCACTATGTGCCATTCACCATATAGAAACTAGTAAACGTGTGAACAAATGACCAATTTCAGCGTCAGCGTATGTTGGAGGGGCGGGACTTCAGATTCTAGAGAGCATTTGATTGGACAGAAGATCTGATGAAAAGCTGAAGTCCACAGTGATGTCATGAAAATCCGTGATCCATTTAGCGGAAGTGAGAGACTGTAAGTTTTGAATGCTTATATCTCCTAAATACGATTTTTGTCATTGTTTTGGAACACACCAGCTTATTCATAACCTTAAGGATAACATATTCATACTAAAAGCTAAAAAACATTTGATTTCAGGGAACTTCAACAAACATGCAGCGTCAAAAGAACATATGACAAGTATGGCACTCTGGAAAGAGAGAGAAAAACAGACTGAAAGTGGACAGGAAATGTCCACCCTGGTTAACAGTTACCTGTTAGCTAGGAATTGCTACTATGTCTCCTCTATAGTGGACATGGTTGAAATTCTTGTAGTGAATCATTTGCCACTCAGGGGAAGCACAGATGCATTTGATAGTCTAACAGAGGGTGGGAGTGGACTTTTCCTCTCATTATTTGAAAACACCCTCCTGCAAAGACCCATAGCTTAGGAGTATTGTAAAGACAATAACAGGCAATGAAACATACTCTTCTCACGATATTCAAAATGGCGTTATTGCAGTCTGTTGACTGAAGAAATTGTTAGAGAAGTTGCAGACTCATGGTACACAATTAAATACGTGGGACATGTCATGTGACCCAACCAGAATGGAAAATATTTCCAACATCATTCGCTTTAAGGACAGTTGGACTAACCCTTTCCATGACAACAAATGAAAAAGGGGATGCCCAAACCCTGACCAACAAAATGATTGCAGAGCTTGAAAAGACTGGACTTATACTTATAAAATATTGAGCCATGATGGGGCCTCCCTTATGTGTGGGGAAAATGGAGTACAGAAAATTTTGCAGGACAAATTAGGAAGACTGATTCCAAATGTGCATTGCTTCAATCATCAGCACCACCTTGTGGTCATTCATCCAATATCCACCATAGTCTTAAGAGACTCCTTGAATAGCAGTAGACAGGGTATCTTCAAATAGGGGAGAGCGGGGTAAGTTGTCACACTCTTCATAACTCCAAAACTAGAGGCTCTATCTCAAAAATCAAATAGCCACTTTGTGCGACTTCTTCTTCTATTGTCAACTTCCTGTTCACACGTGGTCAAGATCGCTCTAATCTGAGGGTAGCATAATTTTCTTATTTTTTGACTTTAAATTTTATGCAATACAACTTTGTTAGGAATGAATGTTAAAAATTATTATTTTGCACAACATAGAGGAGACAATAACGTGTCTTTTGATACTGTAGCTGACGTGCTATGTTGAGCGAACTGTCTGCTGGAGGAGAGCATTGGCCATCCTAGAGGAGCTTTGACGATTGTACTACAGTACTTTGAATGCAGTGCTTGCAGAAATCTCTGAGTGTTTCGGAGAACGAAACAGCAAGTTAATTAAGTCACTTTCAGCTTTTGATCCACAGAATGACAGCACTTTCTTGGATGTGCACCTCATTCAACACATGCTGAACTTAACTAATTTCGGAAGTGGTTCATTCAGAATTTGTTGTGGCCCGACAATTCCTGCATAGGATTGTTTTGTTTTTGAGTTGTGTATTCTATGACCATGTGGAAAAATCATTTTCTACTCTGAAAAATGTGTTCACAGACAAGCAAAAGGCACATTTAGTGCAACTGGCATTTGAAAAGGACTTGACAAGAACATTTTGGGATGAATGGAAATAGGGTTGGGCCGATAGACAATGCCATCGTTCATTGCTGGTGGCTAACAGACATCACAATGTTGAGCCGGCACCGTGATCCCCCCCCTCACCCCTCCAAAAAAAAAACATCTTAATTATTGTGCAAGAAATGCCAAATGAATTATAGGCTACGAGATGTTTTACACAAACTAAACCATTGATATTAAAATATGGTGGACGCGGTCCACATCCCACCCTCGGACAGAACGGTAACACCATTTTACTGTTTAGATGAATTGAGCAGCATGTCAAAACAGCAGTGCGGATTGTTTGTGGTAATGATATTTCAGACATATCCTCTTGTACTTTTATCTAAAGCCAAACACGCTTCATTCAAGCCCTCCAGACGCATGCCACATTAAAGGTCCACTGGCGCGGAGCAGAGCAAGCATTTTTAATTAATTCCAATGGAAGCTGAGGTTAACGCTCAAATGCAAACATAAGCATTAAGCTCAACTTATCAACACCCCCCCACCACCACCCGATGTCATCGTCCAGTGTGACGTTTCGCTGTTGACATCATCTGATGCCAATTTGGTAGACATCGCCCAACCCTAAATGGAAAGACTCTAACATCTGGAAACAGATGTAATTGCTAAATGGCCACTAAAACTCATGCTATGAGGCTTTTACTACTACAATGCCTTTACTACTTTTCTGGACCTTGAATGTGGTAATTATGTTGCTTTCTATCTCTCGGATTTCATCAAAAATATCTTACTTTGTGTTCCGAAGATGAATGGGTCTTACGGTTTGGAACGACATGAAGGTGAGTACTTAATAACAGAAATTTCATTTTTGGGTGAACTAAACCTTTAAATAACATCATCAGCGACTAGTCAACATTGACTTGACTTTAATCACATAAATGTTGACTTAAAAATATCTGAAGCCATTCAACCCCTAAAATATATATTTCTTTTATTGTTTTTTTCTTTTCTTTCACTGTAAAAAAAGTAAAAATTGGGCAATGTACTTTATAAATATGAAGGATTTCTGTAAAATTACTGGATAATGTCCTGGCAGAAAATTACATTTTCCATTTAAATTGTTTACACACAGCAAAATCCCCAGAGTTAAATCAACTCTGCTCAGAGTACATATGGTCCCTCTCTAAATAATGTTAAAATAACACTGAAGCAGAGTTAAATTTAATGAGATAATTAAGCAATGATTGCGCATTAGTGATGAACACCTGCTGTTAACCAGCAGAATCACTGAAGAAATAAGAAAAAACACAAGAACTACAAGTGACTTAAGTCACAGCCTTATTAATTGCTTAACTATCTCATTAACTTTAACTCTGGTTCAGTGTTACTTTAACACTATTTAGAGAGGGACCATATGTACTCTGAGCAGAGTTGATTTAACTCTGGGGATTTTGCTGTGCAGTGTTTATTTCCTTAAATCCCTTTAATTTTTTAATCATTTAATGACTTGAAAATTAAAAGACCATTACTATCAAGAATAGGTTTGGTTCCCCCAATGTTCAAAACATAGTTACTCCTTTGAGCTTTTACTTTACCTGCAGAAAAGGGCATGAAAGCATCTCTCTTGACAAACTGGCCCTTCTCATCTAGGAAGTGTTCTGGGTAAAAGCTGTTCGGTTTCTCCCATTCGCTTGGATCCTTCAGAACAGACGTCAACAGAGGAACTACAGTGGTACCCTAGAAAATGGTGAAAAGATGATGTTCAAGATGCACATGGTATCTTTTTTAGGCCTTATACCCATTTATTCTTCTGACAGACCTTTTTGATGAAGTATCCATTGAAGTGAACATCACAGGTGGTTATATGCGGCAGACTCAAGGGTACTATATTAGCTAGTCTCTGTGTTTCATGAATCACAGCATCTGTATACGGTAATTTCTTCCTGTCTTCCACCACTGGCTGACGTCCACCGATCACTCGGTCAATCTCATCCTGAACTCGATCTGCACACAAATGCAACATACATTTGTTCCTTTGGACACTATTGAATTCAGCATTGAGGAAAATCTCTTGGCATTACTGTGTTTTTACCCTGTATATGAGGGTATTTGGCCATGAGCATCAGACCCCAGCGCAGAGTCGTTCCTGTCGTGTCAGTACCAGCGACAAACAGATTTGTTACAGTCATCATTAGATTCTCATCATGAAAATATGAGTCCTTCTTGCCAGATTTCTGTCAAATGCAATCCACAAAATGCATATACTATTTATTCATATCACCAACAACATAAACTTAACATAAACATAAAAAAGACCTATTCAGTTTGTGTGCAAACTTCTGATTGGCATCTTCCACCTGATTGTCCGATTAATCCAGTAAAGGGCATCATAAAAATATGGGCAAAAAATATAAAATAAAATAATGCAAGATATTGATTTCTGTACCTCGTCGCTCTGTTTGCGGATGAGAAATGAGTCGACAAACCCTCTGCGGTCCTGTGGATTCAGAGTCTCCAGCAGCCCATTGATCAACTTCTTCATCTCCACTCGACTTTGGACAATATTTTCTACAATAATCCTTTTGTTTTTCAGGAATGGGCCCAACCACGGAAATACATCATGAATCTAGAACGGCACATTCAAAGAAACTGAGTGACAGATGTTCTTCAGAGATACACTTTCAAAAAGTATCTGTAGATGTTGGGTCTGTGGACAAACTACAGGCAATTTCAGCAAAAGTTCTGGTTAACATATCGATTATACTTACCCACATAGAAATCGATCCACCGACCCGAACATTTTCATTTGCTCTGTCGACCATTTCTGTGAATCGAGGGTCTGTGTATTCAAATCTGCTGCCGTACACAATAGATGAGATGATGTTTGACACAGCGTAGTTCACAGGCTGTGTTGTGTCGAAGGCTTTCCCTGTGAAGAGCAAACAAACGTCTCTCAATGGATCTGTAAGAGCATGATTGAAGAAGTCCATAAATGTGTTTCAGCGTGTACCTTCAAACTTATCAAACTCTCCTTTCAGATACTGAATTTCCTCTATGATTTTATCTTCACTTCCTCTCTTGCCCATCCCGAAGTCCCGCAGATTGCTGAGAGCGAAGCGTCGCATCTCTTTCCAGTTCTCTCCATTGGAAAATACGATTCCTGATCAACACAAAACCACCTTTCTATGAGTCTCAGCAACAACACAAGCAGAAAATGATCACTTACTGAGTTAGACATACATTAACCTTAGACCTTTGAGACTTATAGTGTCAGTTTGCTTATAAGCATTATCTGTCATGTTAATAATAAGTGACAAGTCGACCTATATTGGGCAATCTTGTGTTCAGATCACTAGTCATTTTACAAATGACTAGTAATGAATTTATATGTTAAAAAAGTGAAAACCAATTTTGTCATAAAATAATGCTTGGAATCCACAAGTAATGTAATATTTTCTACTTGCCCAACAATGCACAGCAAAGAAGATCTGAACTGTGACACACAGAGATACTGTGACCTTTATTAAACTTCAAACTAGTGCAACCACTCGTCTACTGCAACTTATATTGGGCAATCTATGTGTTTATACAGATTATAACTTTTAGAATTAAACATATAGACTATGACTTTGAAAGAAATATGTAAATCGTCTACCAGATGAGCTTTAGTACACTATATAGAGTGTTAACATTATCAAACAAGTTTTACTAAACTTTTTTTTCATAAGGAACTGAAATGAAAATTCTCTATTATTTACTCAAATATTTCAACACTTCACATTTATTGGTTTCACTTAAAAATGCTATTGTATGCTCTATTATATCTTTTATATGATATAAGCTTTACAATAACTCAATTAGACACACAAATGAACAAAAAGTTCACAAGTGCATCTCTCACCTCTGTCACACTTCAACCTGGAGTGACTTCAGACCTGATTAGGCAATGCAACATTTCGTCAGAGGGTTTAGGATGTAAAACCATGTGCCATGTACACTAACTGGGCCTGTCAATCAAATTAGCTTTCAAAAAAGGGTGTTAAATGCAACCAATCATACACTCTTAAAAATAAAGTTTCTTAGTTGGCATTGATGATTCCAGGAAGAACCCTTAATATTCATGGAATTTTTCCATTCCACAAAAGGTTCTTTACAGTGAAACAAGGTTCTTTAGATTTTTAAATGTTCTTCACAGTAGAAAAAAGGTTCTGTTCACTGAAAGGTTCTTTGGAGAATCAAAACTTGTTCTTCTATGGCAGGGGTGAGGAAGTTCGGTCCTAAAGAGCCGCTGTCCTGCTGAGTTTAGCTCCAACCTAAATCAAACACACCTGAACAAGCTAATCAAGCTCTTCAGGATTACTAAGGTTACGCAGGTGAGGGTTTTTTTTTTCAGGGTTGGAGCTACACTCTGCAGGACAGTGGCTCTTTAGGACAGAACTTTTAAGAGTGTATATTAAAGCAGAACTAAGTAACTTTTTTTACCTTCATAAATAGTTTAAGTCTTTACAATGGTTAATTGACTTGTAGTGGTGTGTTAGAGGCGGGCACTAACCCCCTCTGGCACGTCTACGCCAGAAAACAGCACTTGCAAGTGGAGCTGCGCCGACCCGACACAATCTCGCCTCATGTTCACATTCACGCGAGAGTGACAAAATGCTTTACGGTAATTCAAAAACAATGTATATATTATGACTTTATAAGACAATTTCGAAAATTACCCACCTCCATCCAGATTTCTTGTACTGCGCTGTAGTCGTTGTAGTCCAGAGCTGCGCTTGGAGTATTTATGACAGTGTGATTCACTGAAGGAACCTGTAGGGGGAGCTTCGCAAATCTTACCGAGTTCCGCTTTAATTGTGCACAATTAGGATAACTCAACTTCTAATCGGAAACACTTCCAGTATCTTTTAAAGTTGATCTTTTAAAGGTTTTGTGTGCAGTCAAAATCTACTGCATTTTGGTGAAAATGTATCTGTCACGAACGCCGGTGAAGATTCCTCAATCGACCACCAGTATTTATCATTGGACTACATTACCCAAAAGCCCACATACTTGGATTGATTACTACAGTTCTGTTCCATATTACTCAGACTATTTAAGCCCTGTGTGTGTGCAAAGTCTTTTTTGCCCTGGCTACATTTCTGAGCATTATTATGTCCTATGTTGTTTTGCCTGTGTTTGACTTTGCCTTGGATTACCTTTGTATGAATCTGGACTATTTTCCTGGGCTATTTCTACCCTGATCCTCTGCCTGTCATGACTACATTTACTGTCCTGCCTCTGATATTGTTGTTTGTCCTTCTCTTGCACATGCAAATTTGACTTATGTACACTTTCACAAATCTTACCCTGCGCATGCAAATTTTTTAGGTATCATTTTACCCTCATACCAGTCACACTGATGGCATTCCCAATAGCATAAACACCAATACCGTTTCTCTGCTTAGATATAAGTGAGAAGCAAAATTAGATTATTTTTTAGAAAATGTTTATTTGCATGTTTTATTTTTTTAAATGTAATCTTATCTTACAGTTGTGCCTTTTGAGTAATCTTTTATAAGGAGGCTATACTTTTGTGTGGAAACAACATACATTTTTTGAATGATCTTTTTGACTACAAATTTTTTTTTTTAAATAAACACAATATGCACCTGCTGTTCAAGATGTGCAATAAAAGTCAGAAGTGATTTTGGTTTGTGGAGTTATTTGCATACATTTTGTGGATTTACTCAGAACAAGTAAAATCATGCCAGTTCTTATTTAAAATGAAGTAAAATGTGTTGCTTCTGTTTTGATCATCCAGTATCAGGAGCGTCTGCTCGCACACAGCTTGTGTGGGGATGGATTCAACGTGACTCCGACTACTCCTTTGAGATCCAGATCATCTCCAGACACTCCAGGTGGAGTTGTGAAGCAGTAGCTCTGAAGGAGGGAAGTGAAGAACAGGAAGAGCTCCATCCTAGCCAAACTCTCTCCCAAACAAACCCTTCGACCTGAGAGAGAAGTGAGAGACTGTTTAATTCCAAGTCAAATGATTATTTCCTCAAAACACTGGGAGCTCAGATTTGAGCATACCTGCAGAAAAGGGCATGAAAGCATCTCTCTTGACAAACTGGCCCTTCTCGTCTAGGAAGTGTTCTGGGTAAAAGCTGTTCGGTTTCTCCCATTCGCTTGGATCCTTCAGAACAGATGTCAACAGAGGAATAACAGGAGTACCCTAGAAAATGAAGAAAAGATGATGTTCAAGATGCACATGGTATCTTTTCTAGGCCTACATGTTTACTCTTCTGACAGACCTTTTTGATGAAGTATCCATTGAAGTGAACATCACAGCTGGTCTTATGCGGCAGACTCATGGGCACTATGTTGGCCAGTCTCTGAGTTTCATGAATCACAGCATCTGTATACGGTAATTTCTTTCTGTCGTCCACCACTGGCTGACGTCCACCGATCACTCGGTCAATCTCCTCTTGAACTCGATCTGCACACAAATGCGACATACGTTTGTTCCTTTGGACACTATTGGATTCAGCATTGAGGAAAATCTCTTGGCATTACTGTGTTTTTACCCTGTATATGAGGGTATTTGGCCATGAGCATCAAACCCCAGCGCAGAGTCGTTCCTGTCGTGTCAGTACCAGCGACAAACAGATTTCCTACCGTCACAAAAAGATTCTCCTGGTGAAAGTACGAGTCCTTCTTAAAGGATTGCTGTCAAGTACAAAAAGCACAGATGCATTTTTTGTACTAAAATAATGAGTAAACCAAAATGTTGCAAAGTGCTTAACTGATAATAATACATTCAAAATGCACATGCAAGCAGAGCAGAGCAGTTTGAACTGTTATATGTGTGTTTATATATGTATGTATGTATGTATGTATCACGGCTGGTTGAAGCAGAGATGAAAAGAGTAGGATCTAATTGCAGCAGTTAACAAACTCAAAAAACTATTTCAAAAAACAAGAAAAAAAAACAATGCACGAAATGAGAAACAGGTGCAGTGCATTAATCAAACAATGAATGACCATCGTAAAAAAAAGCTAACAAAGGAAAAAATAGGAAACCAAGAATGCAACTGAAACTCAGACAAAAAGTGAATACTTTTTACTAAATTAAAAGTGACAAACTTTTCATTCAAGTAATGTCTTAATAAATGTTGAAATTAACATCAACTAAGATTAATAAATGTTTTAGAAGTATTTTTCATTGTTAGTTCATGTTAACTAATGTTTACAAATGGAACCTAAAGGCCCTGATATATGGAGAAGTTCTTTTTTGTGCTTCAGTTAGGGGTAAAAAGAAGTTCAAAGACGTGAGCAGCGATATAATGTTAGCGAACATCCAAGGCCATTCACTCTGCTGAGAGCGACATTTAGATGAATATAGGGCTTTTCACATTGCGCTTAACCCCAGGTTATCATCGTTCTAAAGGAACGTTTCACACTTGTAATTTAGAAGCGGGGTTAGCACTGCCTTTTTACCTGGGCTTATGAAACCCTGCTCCAGAGCAGAGTTAGCACCGCTTTTGCTGTGTTAACCCCGCACTGCTGTGCCAAACTTGTTCAGTGTGAATGGATGCGGTGTTAGAATGTTACAGCTAGATGCTTAGCAACAGACAACTAATCAAGTGCTTCATATTTGCCTGCTTTGGACAGTCACAGCAACATTGCATATAAACAATAAATTCAGCGTTTGAGAGGAAAAATGAGAACTTGACAATTTGAGTGAAGAAGAGACCGTTTCATTCTTACCTTTATAGTCCGAAATGCCCATTCAGTATAAATTCAATACTACAGTCAGCAATATGAGGATGCGCAATGAGCCTTTATTTAAACAGGTTGCGTTCTGCGTTTATCCAATCAATGACACTGACACCGCAAATAAGAACATTAACCCAGGGTTTAGGAATCTAAAGGTGTGAAACGTCAGCTTATGAATACCCAGAAATAATTGTTAACCCCGGGTAAATTATGAGCAATGTGAAACATTGCGCACCCCTACCTATCACCACGGACCAATAGTAGTACAAAAGTATTTACCAGCAATAATGAAAAAAGTTCACTTGGAAAGTTTGCTTTGGCAAGCTGTTTCGAACTCCCAAAACAAACTCAAAACGAACTTTGTTTTTAAATTATGTCACGTCAGTTTTTTCTTCGATTTCGTTTGAAGTGTATTGTGGCCTTTATTGTAAAGTGTCGCCAAATACACTGCTAAAAAAAAATGTAAGGAACACTTTTTAATCAGAATAGCACCAAGTCAGTTAAACTCCTGCGATATTGATCTGGTCAGTTAAGTAGCAGAGGGGGTTGTTAATCAGTTTCAGCAGTTTCAAGTGCACTAGATGGGCAACAATGAGACAACCCCCAAAACAGGAATGGTTTTACAGGTGGTGGCCACTGACATTTTTTCACTAGTTTTGCATTTGGCTAGGGTCAGTGTCACTACTGGTAGCATGAGGCGATATCTGGACCCTACAGAGGTTGCACAGGCAGTCCAACTCCTCCAGGATGGCACATCAATATGTGCCATTGCCAGAAGGTTTGCTGTGTCTCCCAGCAAGAGCATGGAGGAGATTCCAGGAGACGGGCAGTTACTCTAGGAGAGATGGACAGGGCTGTAGAAGGTCCTTAACCCATCAGCAGGACCGGTATCTGCTCCGTTGTGCAAGGAGGAACAGGATGAGCACTGCCAGAGCCCTACAAAATGACCTCCAGCAGGCCACTGCTGTGAATGTCTCTGACCAAACAGTCAGAGACAGACTTCATGAGGGTGGCCTGAGGGCCCGACACTCTTTAGTAGGCCCTGTGCTCACTACCCGGCACTGTGGAGCTCGATTGGCATTTGCCATTGAACACCAGAAATGGCAGGTCCGCCACTGGTGCCTTGTGCTTTTCACAGATGAGAGCAGGTTCACCCTGAGCATGTGACAGACGTGAAAGGGTCTGGAGAAGCTGTGGAGAACGTTAGCTGCCTGTAACATCATTCAGCATGACCGGTTCGGTAGTGGGTCAGTGATGGTCTGGGGAGGCATATCCATAGAGGGACACACATACCTCTACAGGCTAGACAATGGCACCCTGACTGCCATTAGGTATCGGGATGAAATCCATGGACCCATTGTCAGACCCTACACTAGTGGCGTGAGTCCTGGGTTGCTCCATTGTCAGGCATGCGTACAAGCACATGGGGGCCATACAAAATACTGAGTACCATTTTGAGTTGCTGCAATGAAATTTCAGCAAAATGGACTTGCCTGCTGCATTAATTTTTTCACTTTGATTTTTGGGGTTTTTCATTTCCATCAAACGATGTGGCATCCTTTTGTTCCTAACACATTACCCAGTCCATATCAGTATAAATATCCAGCATGATATGATATTTTTCCCAATTGAGATCTGATGCATTTTCAAAGTGTTCCTTTGAATTTTTTTGTTTAGTTGTTTAGTTTTAGCAACTTTTGTGCATATTTTGTTTTCATTTAATAACTATGCTAAATAATTAAATAAATAATTGTGTTTAACAATCAAAGCTGATGATTACTTTTTACTTTCTCCTGGATTTCTATGCAATAGGGTGATTTCCGTACCTCTTCACTCTGTTTGCGGATGAGAAAGGAGTCGACAAACCCTCTGCGGTCCTGTGGATTCAGAGTCTCCAGCAGCCCATTGATCAACCTCGTCATCTCCGCTCGACTTTTCAACACATTTCTTAGAATAATCCTTCTGCTGTTGAGGAGTGGACCCAACCATGGAAATATATTATTAAGCTACAAGTGCACATAGAGAAAAAAATGCATGTATTAATTATATTAAAAAAAAATGAAACCACCAAAAATTTCTCTTTAACATAAGGTAAAACATACTTCCATACCATCATAGTAGCCGATCCACCAACACGAACATTTTCATTTGCCCTGTCGACCATTTCTGTGAATCGAGGGTCTGTGTATTCAAATCTGCTGCCGTACACAATAGATGAGATGATGTTTGACACAGCGTAGTTCACAGGCTGTGTTGTGTCGAAGGCTTTCCCTGTGAAGAGCAAACAAACGTCTCTCAATGGATCTGTAAGAGCATGATTGAAGAAGTCCATAAATGTGTTTCAGCGTGTACCTTCAAACTTATCAAACTCTCCTTTCAGATACTGAATTTCCTCTATGATTTTATCTTCACTTCCTCTCTTGCCCATCCCGAAGTCCCGGAGGTTGCTGAGAGCGAAGCGTCGCATCTCTTTCCAGTTCTCTCCATTGGAAAAGAGGATTCCTGATCAACACAAAACCACCTTTCTATGAGTCTCAGCAACAACACAAGCAGAAAATGATCACTTACTGAGTTAGACATACATTAACCTTAGACATTTGGGACTTATAGTGTCAGTTTGCTTATAAGCATTATCTGTCAGGTTAATAAGAGACTAGTCGTTTCACAAATTCATGAATTTATGTTATTTTAAAAAATGTAAAAAACTATTTTGTCACCAAATATTGCTGGAAATCCACATATACTCCATTAAAAACACATTTTCAAGACATTTTTAGGTTTTCATGGTTAAAGTAGATGATTTATCACCAAATTTTTGTTCACTACCAAATGCATGTTTACAATGAGCTCATATTAGAGTAAAATTTAATGAAAACCATTTTTGTACATCAGTATATAAACCCAATTGAGTGCTTTACATTGGCCTGGAGAGGCCATGAGGAACTTAAAGGTTATGCAACATGTCGCTTACAGTTTGTTCTGTACATTAAGTTTTAGTACATTCATTTGAGTTGGAAAAAAAGACAAAAATCCTACCATGTTCGTCGTTCGTTATCTTGAAACCAGGTCCAACATGTCTGTCGCCGAACTCTTCTGGATAGTTCACGAGAGCTTCTTTGACGGTTTTGTACCCAACTAAGACCACAGTTTTTCTGGGACCCAAAAACACTTGGAATATGTTTCCGTAGGTTTTGGACAGCTGGAGGACACAGAGGAAGAAATTTACAAACAAATCTTAAAATGTTAGGCTACTATTCATTTTAACTGTATCAAGTCCTCACCTCACAAAAGGTGTCAAAGGGTCTCTTGAGGTCAAGGGTCAGCAGGTTCCCCAGCAGCGGCAGTGGTTTGGGTCCTGGTGGCTCTTTCCCCTCTTTCTGAGATCTGGATCCAGAGGAAAGCAAATACAAAACCAGAATCAACAGCAAAGCACCCAGAACTGTACCTGTGCTGAGAAACTGCAGAAGTGACTCGAATAAAGCCATTTTCTCTCTAAGCTTCTGAACTGATGCACTCCCACATTTATAGCTGCTATGTATGGGAGGGACCTCATGTGATCCTAAACAAACTATAAAAATCCATGAGAAGAGGGTTGGTATGGTTACATCAGCATGTAGGTCAAAGACGAAAAAGGGTTCTCAAGCATCAAAACAATAAGTGTAATAAAGCTTTGAATTGTGGTTGTTGTTTTTTAATACATCAGAATGGGTACTGTTTAATTTGTTTGTAAAAGCAAAAATAGCAAAAATTAAATTTCATACATTTTTACCATGATTTACAGAAGACACCCACTAAAATGTCATGCAGTGTAACAATCTTGTCAGGCATATTTAAAACAAAAAATCTATGTATGCCATATTAAAGACTAATTACTTTAACCCCAAATGCGTATTACTTGTAATTTTACATTTTTAAACTTTGCCACTATCCTAGGTTTTGCTCATTTGTCAACAATAATTTTTTACTAATTTAAAATGCAATGAAATTTACTATGCTCACTTATTCTTTTATATATTTTAATATGTACAGGTCAGAATAAGCATGCTGTTTCAATTTTTATATAAATAAGTGTTACACTGAATGACAGTGGAACATTATTTCACCCACATTTTGACATATTATCCTGAAAGTTGAAAATTTGAAACCTTAAAAGTAGACGTTTTACTTGCATTTAATGTGCTTTCTATGTAAATAAAATCACTTTTGTAAAAAATGTAAAATCTTGTTAAAACTAGACGGGAACAGTATTCAAGCAACAAAGCCTTAAAAGCAAAAAATCAAGTTTAACACAACCTTTGCTCCAATTCTATTTATTTTCAGTTTATATATTCACTAAATATTGTTATATTGTCTACACTCCCAACAATGCACAACAAAGCAGGTCTGACCTGTGACACACAGAGATACTGCGACCTTTATATCGGGCCATCTATGGGTTCAGATGAGTAACACTGATATTGACACTTTTTGATATTGATATTGACAATTATTATTATTTTAATATTTCAATACTTTACATGTATATTTTCAGCTTTAAAACACTATTATGAGCTCAATTTTCATTCAGTTTATCTTCATGTACTAAAATAACTCGAAACTGAAACATGTATAAAAACTTTAGACCAAAAAATGATAACAAAATAACTAAAGCTTTAACTAAAATTAAAATTAAACACAGAAAATACATAGTTATATATTATCGCAATGATATTAACACTGGTGCAGTCTCAGTGTTAAAGGGTTAGTTTTGATGTGAGATTGTTTTCTTCAAGGTTTAAATGTGAGACCAGACTATGAAAGAAATATTTATATTGTCTACCAAACAAGCTTTAATACAGTATTTTATGTCACATATTAATATCTTATAATATCATTTTCATAATGAACAAATGGAAATTCTCTTTAAAATGCTTATTTAATCTTGACACCAGAATAAAATAAATATATTTCAACACTTCACATTTATTTGTTTGACTTTAAAATGCTATTATAACGCTCTTATTTACCATTTGTTTGATTTAAGCTTTACAATAACTCACTCAGAACACAAAGTTCACCTCTCACCTCTGTCACACTTCAAACTGGAGTGACCTCAGACCAGCTTTCACAGACATGATTAGGCAATGCAACGTTTCATTTGAGTAAAACCGCGTGTCATGTATACTGATGGCCCTGTCAATCAAATCAGCTCTCAAAGATGGATCTGTTCAGAGGTTCGCAAATGCAACCAATCATACACTTAACAATAAAGGTTGTTTACTGGCATTGATGATTCCATGAAGAACCTTTAACATACATGGAAGTGCCATTAGGTGGAGTGGAAAAGGGTTCTTTAGATTTTTAAAATGTTCTTCAAAGTAGGAAAAAAAAATTGTTCTCTTCACTGAAAGTTTCTTTGGGGGACTGAAAATTGTTCTTCTGTGGCATCACTGTGAAACCCAATTTTGGAACCTTTATTTTAAGAGTGTATATTAATTGTGCACAGTTTGGATAACTCAACTTCTAAGCAGAAAACACAATCATTGGAAGGTCATTATACCAAATGATTTTTCAGAATGACCAAACCAACATTTGAGATGCTGTGCGATAAGATTGGTCCGCTGGTTAGTCCAGTTATCCAATCACATCCACTGCTGAAGCAAAGTCACGTGAGTTTTTGGTTGCATATCGAGGGATTTATTCGGTAAATGTGTTTCCACCCTAGTTTGTGTATGTCTTCTTATTGGATAAACAAAAGATCCACCTCAATTGAGCACATGCTTTTTTTTAAGCACATTTTTAGAATTTATGCACATCTTAGCATTTCCAACTACTGGTGTAAGAAGCCCCCCTGGCTAAACTTTTACAAAATTTATAAATTAATTCTTATTAATATTTACTAAATACTAAATCAACTATTCTATTTAAAATTGAATATTATGATTTAGTTGAACAATTGAATATCCAATGTCATAGCTAGTCAGCGCCTCAGGGGGCATTTTTACATATCCTCGCTCACACAAACCCTCCACATTGATGTAATTTGAATGTGGGAAAGGAAATATGTGGGCTGAATATGGCTTCTTCCAGGACCTCTTCACTTTGGTGTGAAGATCCGTAAAGGGGTGGGGGGATTGATCATGATGATGATCATGGCCCTGCAGAAATTGCTTGTCGAGTCTACAGTGATCGACTTCCTGTTTCTCACGTGACTAGTTAAGTTAAGCCTGGCTGTGGCGAGGGGGCATTACATCCAATGATTCCCCGTATGCATGGCTGATGGAAAGAGAGGGCTCAATAGATTCTCTCTTCACCCTCTCCAACTACTCAGAGCTAGACGATGCTAGAAACATGTTCTCCACTGGATTGGAAGATGCCAAAGAACAGGCTCCAGCAGATCACACAAGCCTGTACAAGAGGACCGAGAAAGTGAAACCCCTTTCTCGAATTCCTCCGCCAGACGACCCGCAAGACCCACGATTGGATTCGCCATGCTGCCTCGGTAGCCACCAGATCCGACCCGCAGGATGCATATGCTTGCCCCTCCTCCCTCAAAAAAACCATGAGCGGAGCTTTTTCACCGTGAACTTGTCCCAGTGAATGCATCTAGCCACCTCGAGAGCTGAACGTACATGCTCCACTACCAAGCAGAGAACACTAAAGTCATGGGTGTCCTCAGGTGTCATGAATTGAGGACACGGAGGCATACACTTTCTAAAACCCTTGCTGCTCGACATTGTTTTGTCTTCTCAACACACACTACAAGCAAACGGCTCCTGAAGACAAAAAAAAAACTGATGACATACAACTCTGGCTCCCCTTTATACACACGGGTGCACCGAGTGTGATGTCGTGGACTGCCATATGCCAGCGAATATTGCCATTTGTTGTTTCAGACACCAGTCACACTGATGGCATTCCTCATAGCATAAACATCAAGACAGTGTCGATGTTCCACTTCGAAAGGGAACCATTTTTCTGCATAGATGAGAAGCAAAATTATATTAACAAAAAATTTATATTTTTAGAAAATATATGTTTATTTGCACGTTTTATTGTTTAAAATTTAATCTTTTCTTACATAGTTGTGCCTTTTAAGTAATCTTGTATAAATAAGGAGGCTACTTTTGTATGAAAACAACATACATATTGTAATGATCTTTTTAATGAAACAAAATTTGAAACACAATATGCACCTGCTGCTCAAGACGTTTTATGCAATAAAAAAGTCAGAAGTGATTTTGGTTTGTGAGTTATTCGCACACATTTTGTGAATTCAATCAGTTAAATCATGCCAGTTTTTATTTTAAATGAGGAAAAAATATATTGTTTCTGTATTGATCGTCCAGTATCAGGAGCGTCTGATCGCACACAGTTTGTGTGGGGATGGATTCAATGTGATTCCCACTGTTCCTTTGAGATCCAGATCATCTCCAGACACTCCAGGTGGAGTTGTGAAGCGGTAGCTCTGAAGGAGGGAAGTGAAGAACAGGAAGAGCTCCATCCTGGCCAAACTCTCTCCCAAACAAACCCTTCGGCCTGAGAAAGAGAGAGAGAGAGAGAGAGAGAGAGAGAGAGAGAGGAAAAAACACTTTGAACAACTTTATAGCAAATTAAACATGAATATAGAACAAACACAGATATGAATAATTAAACCATATAGAAAATATAATTGGCAAATACCAAAATCCGCTAGATTACCCAATCACTGAAAAGCTGATGGATAAAATACAGGCCCTGCCAACAAAAAAGGCAAGTGGACCAGACGGCATCCTAAACGAAATGATTAAAAATACAAATCACAAATTCAGATTGGCCATAATGAAACTGTTCAACTTGGATCTGAGTGTTGGTCATTTCCCTGATACCTGGAATAGAGGATTTACAACGCCCGTATTCAAGAGTGGAGACAAATCAGACCCGAACAAATCTGCGTGAGCAGTAATCTGGGGAAGCTGTTCTGCAGTATCATCAACACGAGACTCATACACTTCCTAACAGAACACAATGTCCTGAGCAAAAGGAAAAAAGGATTGTATTCTTACCAAATTATTGAACATCAGACCATATCTTCACCCTATATACACTAATCGACAAATACATTAACCAAAACAAAACCATAATTTTTGCTTGCTTTGTAGATTTCCAGAAGGCCTTTGATTCAATTTGGCATGAAGGTCTTCTGTCTAAACTTCTAGAATCAGGTATCGGGGGTAAAACATACAACATTATAAAAACAATGTACTCAAACCATCAATGCGCTATTAAAATTGGCAATAAACAAGCAGAGGTCTTCACTCCAGGGCGAGGTGTGAGGCAGGGCTGCCCACTATCACCGACCCTCTTCAATATTTACATTAATGAATTGGTGAAACAACTAGAACAATCAGCAGCACCTGGTTTAGCTGTTACGCCAGCCGCAGCTGGAACCAGTTTCCAGAAGAGATCAGGTGTGCTCCAACAGTAGCCACATTAAAATCCAGACTCAAAACACATCTTTTTATCTATGCATTTGCTGATTGAGCACTGTGCTATGTCCGAACTGTTTGTACTTTATTTTATACATATTATCTTTTTTTTTTTATTCTCTTAATTCCTTTTCCTGTTTTTATTTCATTTTTTATGTATTTTATATCTTTTATGTATCATCTTGTTATTCTGACTTTTAATGTATTTTATATATTGCTGTCTGGTTGAAAGAGCTGGGAGAATTAGGAAGAAAGTGAAATCTAGAAGAAGCAGACAGAAGGAAAAGAAGGTGAATGCAGAAAGAATTGGCATGTAGGGAAGGAGGATAGAATGTAACTTAACGTTGAGTGGTCATAAGACTTAAGGTCGTATAGGGAATGAGTTGAAGAACTGCGATCTGGGGATGTTGTGTTTGTGTGAGAGCGGTGTGTGTGTGAAATGTAAGAACATCCATTCAGATCCGCTCTGATGGATAGATCCGTTTAGATTCACTCTGACGGACAACAACAACAACAAAAAACTCCCTAGGACTTCCTAGCTCTTCCATCCAGATAGCAAAATTCTGTTTTTACTGTTATTTCTATTCCTTATGTTCTATTTTTATTATTCTTCTTTATGTAAAGCACTTTGAATTACCATTGTGTATGAAATGTGCTATACAAATAAAATTGCCTTGCCTTGCCTACATGACTCCAACATAAAGTTCCTCCTGTATGCAGATGATCTGGTCCTGCTGTCTCCAACAGAAGAGGGTCTACAGCAGAACCTGGACATCCTGCATCAGTTCTGTCAGACCTGGGCCCTGACTTTTAACCCAACTAAAACAAAAATTCTATCATTTCAGAAAAGACCCAGATGTCAGGGAAAGAGACATAATTTCACCCTTGGTATGACCAAAATTGATCACGCCACAAGCTACACATACCTCAGGCTGAAAATAAGAGCAACTGGAAAACTAAATTTGGCCATGAATGATCTTAAAGAGAAAGCAAGAAGGGTATCCTATGCCATCAAAAAATCGATCCAAATTGAAATACCATTCAGAATCTGGCTCAAAATATTCCAATCAGTCATAGAACCGATTACACTATATGGCAGTGATGTTTGGGGTTCTCTTCTAAACCACGAATTTGACAAATGGGACCAAACCCCAACAGAAGCCCTGCATGCCGAGTTCTGTAAGAGTATCCTGAGAGTACAGAGGAACACACCGAACAACGCATGCAGGGCAGAATTAGGCCAATACCCTCTATTAATCCACACTGAGAAACGAGCCATCAAATTTTGGAAACATCTAAAAACTAGTGACCCCAACTCTTATCATTTTAAAGCCCTTAAAAACCATGAAGTGAACACTGAAAAAAGCCACGATTCAGATGGTCCTGAAGCTGCAAAAACAAACTAACGCGACTAACAACAGCCAGCCTCAGGACACTGACACCCTCAACCACAGAATTAGGCCCGATCAAATTATAAAAGCACGAAAGGAAAATTACCTGACCTATTAGACTGAAACAACAGAAAAACAAAGTAAACTTGAATGATATTTGGCCCTAAATATAGACTACACCACAGCAGAATATCTGTGTACAGTGAAAGACGGGCAGATAAAGACAGAACTGGCTGCCCAGAGAGAGACGCATCTGCCCGTACTGTGACCTGGGAGAAGTGGAGACAGAGCAACACTTCCTCACCAGCTGCCCTAACTATAAGGAAATCAGAAAGACATTTTATCCAAAATTTGAAATACTTTGCCCTAACTTTATTGAATTAAACAATAAAACACAACTTCAACGTTTATTAGGGGAAAAGAGAGATTGTATCCTACTAGCAGCAAGATACATTGATGCCTGTCACAAAAAGAGGGAGGGGTCGACTAATCAGTAATGCGCTCACACGCAGACTCACTCACTCACGCACGCACACACACACACACACAGAATTCTAAATTGTTCATAGAATTCTAAGCGTTGATTGACTGATTGTTCTACTTTTTATGTTTCTATATGTACATGTGATTCACTGTATGTTGAAGATAGAAATGCTTTGGCAATACATTGTAACAATTTTCATGCCAATAAAGCACACTTTGAATTGAATTGAGAGCCTGTTTAATTCCCAGTCAAATGATTATTTCCTCAAAACACTGGGAGCTTAGATTTGAGTGTACCTGCAGAAAAGGGCATGAAAGCATCTCTCTTGACAAACTGGCCCTTCTCATCTAGGAAGTGTTCTGGGTAAAAGCTGTTCGGTTTCTCCCATTCGCTTGGATCCTTCAAAACAGACGTCAGCAGAGGAATGACAGTGGTACCCTAGAAAATGGAGAAAAGATGATGTTCAAGATGCACATGGTATCTTTTCTAGGCCTACATATTTATTCTTCTGACAGACCTTTTTGATGAAGTATCCATTGAAGTGAACGTCACAGCTGGTCTTATGAGGGAGATTCATGGGCACTATGTTGGCCAGTCTCTGAGTTTCATGAATCACAGCATCTGTATACGGTAATTTCTTTCTGTCGTCCACCACTGGCTGACGTCCACCGATCACTCCGTCAATCTCATCCTGAACTCGATCTGCACACAAATGCAACACACATTTGTTCCTTTGGACACTATTGGATTCAGCATTGAGAAAAAAACTCTTGGCATTACTGTGTTTTTACCCTGTATATGAGGGTATTTGGCCATGAGCATCAGACCCCAGCGCAGAGTGGTTCCTGTCGTGTCAGTACCAGCGACAAACAGATTTGTTACAGTCATCATTAGATTCTCATCATGAAAGTATGAGTCCTTCTTGTCAGATTTCTGTCAAATGCAATCCACAAAATGCATATACTATTTATTCATATCACCAACAACATAAACTTAACATAAACATAAAGACCTATTCAGATCTTGTGCAAACTTCTGACTGGCATCTTCCACCTGATTGTCTGATAATTGCAGCAAAGGGCATCACCATTAAAAATGTTGTAATAAAATAATGCAACATAGTGATTTCTGTACCTCTTCACTCTGTTTGCGGATGAGAAAGGAGTCCACAAACCCTCTGCGGTCCTGTGGATTCAGAGTCTCCAGCAGCCCATTGATCAACTTCATAATTTCTGCTCTGTTTTTTAATATATTTCTTACAATAATCCTTTTGCTGTTGAGGAACGGACCCAACCATGGAAATATATTATAAAACTACAAGTACACATAGAGAAAAAAAATGCATGTATTATATATATATATTTTTTTAAATGAAGCTACCAAAAATTTCTCTTTAACATACAGTAAAACATACTTTACCATCATAGTAGCCGATCCACTAACCCGAACATTTTCATTTGCTCTGTCGACCATTTCTGTAAATCGAGGGTCTGTGTATTCAAATCTGCTGCCGTACACAATAGATGAGATGATGTTTGACACAGCGTAGTTCACAGGCTGTGTTGTGTCGAAGGCTTTCCCTGTGAAGAGCAAACAAACGTCTCTCAATGGATCTGTAAGAGCATGATTGCAGATGTCCATAAATGTGTTTCAGCGTGTACCTTCAAACTTATCAAACTCTCCTTTCAGATACTGAATTTCCTCTATGATTTTATCTTCACTTCCTCTCTTGCCCATCCCGAAGTCCCGCAGATTGCTGAGAGCGAAGCGTCGCATCTCTTTCCAGTTCTCTCCATTGGAAAAGATTATTCCTGATCAACACAAAACCACCTTTCTATGAGTCTCAGCAACAACACAAGCAGAAAATTATTACTTACTGAGTTAGACATACATTAACCTTAGACATTTGGGACTTATAGTGTCAGTTTGCTTATAAACATCATCTGTCAGGTTAATAAGCGACTAGTCATTTCACAAATTCATGAATTTATATGTTATTTTAAAAAATAAATGTAAAAACCAATTTTGTCACCAATATTGCTGGTAATCCACATATACTTCTTGATTAAAGACACATTTTCAAGCCAACAGAAAGGCATTTTTAGGTTTTTCGTGGTTAAAGTAAGTGGTTTATCACCAAGTTTTTGTTCACCACCAAATGTTTTATGCATGTACGTATACAATGAGCTCATATTAGTGCCAAATTTATGAGCAACTTAAAGATTATGCAACATGTTTGTTTTGCAACATGTCTAGTATTTACAGTTTGTTCTGTACATAAAGTTTCTGTACATTAATTTGAGTTGGAAAAAAAGACAAAAATCCTACCATGTTCGTCGTTCATTATCCTGAAACCAGGTCCAATATTTCTGTCGCCGAACTCTTCTGCATAGTTCACGAGAGCTTCTTTGACGGTTTTGTACCCAACTAAGACCACAGTTTTTCTGGGACCCAAAAACACTTGGAATATGTTTCCGTAGGTTTTGGACAGCTGGAGGACACAGAGAAAGACATTTACAAGCAAATCTTAAAATGTTAGGCAACTATTCATTTTAACTGTATCAAGTTCTCACCTCACAAAAGGTGTCAAAGGGTCTCTTGAGGTCAAGGGTCAGCAGGTTCCCCAGCAGCGGCAGTGGTTTGGGTCCTGGTGGCTCTTTCCCCTCTTTCTGAGATCTGGATTCAGAGGAAAGCAAATACAAAACCAGAGGCAACAGCAAAGCGCCCAGTAATGTACCTGTGCTGAGAAACTGCAGAAGTGACTCGAATAAAGCCATTTTCTCTCTAAGCTTCTGAACTGATGCACTCCCACATTTATAGCTGCTATCAAGGGAGGGACCTCATGTGATCCTAAACAAACTGTAAAACTCCATAAGAATAGAGGGTTGGTATGATTACATCAGCATATATGTGACACCCTGTGGGGAATCATTAACCTTGTGTGAACGACCATAGACGCAACAGAGGCACGAAAACGGTTCTGGCCAGAGCACAGCAAGAACAAAGAAATGCTCCAAGAGAAAGACAATCTCAATATCTCACTCACTGACACAGAAATTGACATCTGGGTGATACCTCGACCGATTTACATAAAGTTTGGACTCACAAGGGCTTTGAGAAAGGGTTGGAAAAGAAATAAGGCATTTCCAAACTGTGTATTTTGGGACAATGCAACAAGCTCCACAGGATGGAATGGAGGGACGTGATGGGCAGACACTTGGAATGCTAACAATGCGCTGCTCATTTGCATAAAGTTAAACTTTTCTGAACTGGTCGCGTGACTCACGTCGATTGACATGTCAACATTCTATCCCCAATGGTCACTGCCGCTTATGTTGCTGGAAGTTGCCAGCCCTCCACTAAAAATGATTAATTTCAAAGCCACTGGGAGGCAAGCCTGTAACCTTAACCTGCTAACGCTGAGGTACACAGGGAAGGAGACAAGAGGCCATTTTTTTAATGGATGTCAAAGGACGAGAGGCTTCACTATGCTGAATAAACTGCTTTTGTGAGGAAATAGCTTATCATTTAATGAATCAACAGCCCATCGGCTAATCTTCAACATGTTTGCTCTCATGTTCGTTTCAGATTGATCTATTTTTAGAGATTACACTGGAAAAAATGCTGTTTTATAAGAGAAGTCATGGACAATTGCATGACATGTATAATTCAGTATACAGCACTTCTCATTCATTTCTATGGTATCTGCAAACAGTAATTGTCACACATCTCAATGACATCAAAGCTGTAATATAATTGGTTATCAAAGCACACATGATCCAAGTTAACCTTTAAGTTTTTTCCAGTAGTAGAGCCACGAACCCTCTTATCTCCCAATAATAAGACCATCTCTGATGGGATCATGTCACTTTGTTTGTCACAACACTACATTTATACACGTCACTTTAAAATGCAATTCGCTCTATTATTTGTCTTTTATGTATTAAAAGATTATAACACTATAACAAGCTCACTATAATAATTCCATCAGACACACACACAAAGATCACGAGTGCACCTCTCTCCTCTGTCACACTTCAACCTGGAGTGACTTCAGACCTGCTTTTACAGACATGATTAGGCAATACAACGTTTCCTCAGAGAGTTTAGGATGTAAAACCACGTATCACGTACAACTGTCAATCAAATCAGCTCTCAAAGATGGGTCACAGATATATTCTGAGGGTCTCAAATGCAATCAATCACACACTCTTAAAAATAAAGGTTCTTTTTTAATATATGTGTCCCATAGTCTCATATAAACCCCCACCCCCAATTCATCTGTCTCTGGCCGATGTTAACGTCCTGTTTACAGACTTTGTAATATTTTCACACAAATGACATTTAGGGAAATGACTGCAATGCAGTTTTTGTTTAAGTCCAGAGATCGACCAAAATAAAACAAACAAAGAAAAGCTGTTCCGATTTATGGCCGGTCAGCACAAATGCTCCCAAGTCGCATGGATTAAATTTCGGGAGCATATGCAACCAAAATGGCCGCAATTTCGAGCCTTGCATGATCATCATAAATTATACTTATACAGGGCCTTTGCAAGCCATAATCCGTACCCGACTGTGAGTGTGGGTAAGAAATCAGGAATGGTGAGAGAACATTGTGCTTGGTACATTTTTTGTCTTCAAACCAGCCAACATAGTTTAAATCCCATCTGGCTAGTGCGCTTCGTATGTTTATGCATTAGGTCAGTAGGCGGAGAGGGTCTTTTGTGGTTGTTTGAACGCAATCGACCACATGCGTTTTCAACTGTCCTCTGGAAGTGGTCAAAAGTGGACAAGCTCAAAACGTTTTAGACCCTGTTTACACCTGTATTTAGTGTCATCCACTTGTGATCCGATCGACCAAAATGCATCTTAATGCCAGGTGTAAACAGGGCCTAAATTGAATAACGGTTCACTTGCAACAAAAATAAACAATGCTTTTGTATCAACCACAATGTGCAGTGAATTAATATAAACTAATAATTAACAAAGCAAGCTGTAGACAATAGCCATGTTTCCATCCAAAGTTAATTGAATTTAACTTATATGCAAAATTGGAGCATAAAGCAGCGTTTACATTCAATGTTTAACAGAACAAAATCGTCACTTCCTGGGAAATTGGTGCAAAATATCAGTATTAAAAATGGAAGTTGCTGCAATCGAGGAAGCCACTGTGGCTCAGAGTGTGCAGGCGAAACTCAATAAACGCTGTAATGTTGCCTTGCGTTCAGAGGCGGATGCTGGTGTTTGGGAACACAATCATTGTGAGACAGTTCTGGAAGGTCATTATAACAAATCATTTTGATGACAGACTTTAGTTCAGGCATTGTAGAATGACCAAACCAACATTTGAGATGCTGTGCAATGAGATTGGTCCGCTGGTTAGTCCAGTTATCCAATCGCATCCTCTGTTGAGGCAAAGTCACATGAGTTTTTGGTTGCACATCGAGGGATTTAGTCTGTACATGTGTTTCCATTGTAGTTTATGCATATGTCTTCTTATTGGATAAAAAAAATGATCCACCTCATTTGAGCGCATGCATTTTTTAATGCTCATTTTTAGAATTTATGCACATAGGGGTGTTTCCATACAGCATTTTTTTTTAAATGTGATATCCCAAAATGTGAGTAAAAACAGGTGGATGGAAATAGCTATCATAACACTTTTCCTATTCAGCCTGTCATGTTAATCATTTTGCACTGGTCTGATGTTCCGCTATTGCCTTCAATCAAACAGTAACTAACTGCCCTTAGGTACTATATAATTGGCAATAAAAAAGTCAATAAACAAGCTACTATAAATGGTTCATTCACAGCAGGCTGGGCAAAAATGTTTCTCTGTTCAGTTGTTTATTTGGCCGGATATATTGATGGCCAACTGTGTCAAGAGTAAAGCTGGAATATTACACAGCTGGTTTAACACACCTGCAATAGATCAGATTAAACTGAAGATGATTAAACATTTTTCAATACACTTTTATACCTGAGTGACATATCTGTTCTGCAATATATCAAAACAATAGTGGATCATGTTGATAGTTAATGTGATGAACTCTGCAGTGTGAACTTGAGAAGAACTGACTTCATACATCCACAAAAAAATCACCAAAAACACAGCTGATTCAAAAGACTTTGAGCAAAAATGATGACAAAAAGTAAAGCGAAAAGATCCAGAAGCAATTGAGACACACAGACACTTGAACAAATACAATGATGCTCACACATCGACAAGTGACTTGAGAGACTAAATACCTTTTGGTGCCGCAGCACGGAAATACGTTTGACATTCGTCCTCCTTTCCCATGGCTGAACCTTCACCTGTCTAAGGATGATTAGCTTTTATTGCGAACTGTGTCAGGGGTTGACAGGAACACAGAGGGAGTCATATTTTGATTCTTGCGCACTTGTGCTAACAGGTCTGAGAACATAAAAGGCGAATAATGGCATTAATAGTGAAATTTCAGTTCAAGATAATAATAAACATTTGTATAGCACTTTTGATCCATGGAATGCAGCTTCACAAGCATCAAAACAAATATTGGCAATACAATTTCATGCAATATTAATATAAAAAATATTTGAAAGCAACTATAAAAGGATCACAAAGTAAAATAAAAACATAAAACAAACGTTCAATTTCACACAATATTGCTATACTCATAAGCAACTTTAAAAAGATATGTCTTAAAGGGATAGTTCACCCAAAAATGAAAATTTGATGTTTATCTGCTTACCCCCAGGGCATCTTAGATGCAGGTGACTTTGTTTCTTCAGTAGAACACAAATGATGATTTTTAACTCCAACCGTTGCGGTCTGTCAGTCGCATAATGCATGTCAATGGGAATTTTTAATCTATAAGAGTAAAAAAAAACACGACAGACAAATCCAAATTAAACCCTGCGGCTCGTGACGACACATTGATGTCCTAAGACATGAAACGATGGGTTTGTGCGAGAAACCGAACAGTATTTATATCATTTTTTACCTCTAAAACACCACTATGTCCAACTGCGTTCAGACCTCACTAACCGAGTGCTAAACGCAGTTGGACATAGTGGTGTATTAGAGGTAAAAAATGATATAAATACTGTTCGGTTTCTCACACAAACCCATCGTTTCATGTCTTAGTTCATCAATGTGTCATCACGAGCTGCAGGGTTTAATTTGGATTTGTCTGTCGTGTTTTTTTTACTCTTATAGATGGAATTCCCATTGACATGCATTATACGACTGATAGACCGCAACGGTTGGAGTTAAAAATCATCATTTGTGTTCTACTGAAGAAACAAAGTCACCTACATCTTAGATGCCCTGGGGGTAAGCAGATAAACATCAAATTTTCATTTTTGGGTGAACTATCCCTTTAACCCTTTTTAAAAAATATATATATAAAATGCTAGTAGCCTCTTTCATTTCATTTGGTAGACAATTCCAAATTTTTGAAGCACAGTGGCTAAAAGAAGTACCACCGGATCGCTTAAGATTTACTGTATGATGTGGCAAAGGGAACATGTATAATGAAAATAAAAGTGGTCCATTAACTGATCCATGAGGAACACCATATTTTTGAGCCAGTTTAAACAATCCTTTCCAGTCTGTTTAGCACCTGTATTTATCTGCATTTAATCTCAGATCATTTACTACCTCTAATAATGCTGTTTCAGTATTATGACCTTGTCTGAAACCTGACTGATATTTGTCCTAAATATTATATTCATCTAAAAATTTTATGAAGCTGTTGCAATACAACTTTTTTTCTAAAATCTTACTTAAAATGAAATGTTAGAAATTGCTCTGTAATTATTAAAGTGAGAACAATCCAGGTTTCTTTTCTTTAGAAGTGGCTTCACAACAGCACATTTAAAGGCATCAGGAACAATGCCTGTCTCCAGGGAACAATTAAAGGATTAGTTCACTTTCAAATAAAATGTTCCTGATAATTTACTCACCCCCATGTCATCCAAGATGTCCATGTCTTTCTTTCTTCAGTCGAAAAGAAATTAAAGTTTTTGATGAAAACATTCCAGGATTTTTCTCCATATAGTAGACTTGAATGGGCACCAAACAGTTGAAGGTCAAAATTAGTTTCACTGCAGCTTCAAATTGTTCTACACGTCGGATCGAATTCGAATTCCGGCAGTGTAGACATTGCTAAGTGTATTACTGCCCTCCACAGGTCAAAGTTTGAACTAATTGTTATACAATAGCATATTGCATTTATCACTTTGACCTGTGGAGGGCAGTAATACACTTAGCAATGTCTACACTGCTGGAATTCTAATAGAGAAGAAGATGAAGTTTTCATCAAAAACTTTAATTTCTTTTCGACTGAAGAAAGAAAGACATGGACATCTTGGATGACATGGGGGTGAGTAAATTATCAGGAAAAGTTTATTTAAAAGTGAACTAATCCTTTAACTATATCAAACCTCTTTAAAAAGCTGATGGTATAGGGTCAGGAGGAGCTGAAGGAGAAATTTAGCTGAGAGATAACTCTTTATTCACTGTCCTGAACTTTTCCATTTTATTGTATGTGGATAACTTCCCAATTCATCTGGAAAAAATATCAGTATAATCAATTGCAGATCTAATCTGTATTATCCTATTAGTAAAAAAATGTAGCAAAATCTTCACACATAGTTACAGAGGGCTGATGTAGCCAATTATAAGGCTTCTTATTTAAAAGACAATCTATGGTAGTAGAAGTATTCTGGGGTATTTTCATTTTTAATCTTTGAATAATATAGTTGTCTTTAAGTCTTCTGAAATGTTAGTCAGTAGAATCTCATGGTGAATAGTTAATTTTGTTTTCTCCATAGACGCTTTGACTTACAGCATTCCCTCTAAAGACGATACACGTGCTCGCTTTCTCACAGCATATTCTTAGATATCTTTTTTTTCTTCTTTTTTTTCTCTGAAGCCACTATATCTAGAGATGATTTTAAAGAGGCATTAAAACTATCAACCTTATCATGTACAGTAAGCATTTCACACAAAGATAAAGGCGTTTATCTTTAATATAGTCTATATAGTCTGAACTCTAGTCTCCTTTTCTCCAGAACAGTGCTAACACAGGTCTTTCACCTCCTGATATTGTTTATAAAAACACATTAATGCACTCTTAAAAATTAAGGTCCTTTTTTGGCATCAATGGCTCCATGAAGAATCTTTAACATCCATGGAACCTTTCTATTGGAAAAAAAGGTTCTTTAGAATTTTTTAATGTTCAAAATGTGAACATAAAAGAAGACAATTTGAAAAAATTTGGGAACCAAACACTGAGTTTCACTAAATGGACAAAAAAACCCACAGATATTTTCTGTTCTGTTAAGCAGAAGAAAGAAATACAGGAAGGTATTTATACATTTCTAATAACAACATTAATATCGATGAAGTAAAATTATTCAAGTACTTCACAGACTCTTGAACTGAAAGTTAACTATTAACTGGTGACAGCTGGTTTATCCAATAGTTACGTAATTTAACCTTTTCACATTTCCAGGTTTGGAGCGGGAAAGAAAACTATTCTGCAAGATTTAGACGTTAATTATGGCAGAAATGCGTCATCAAACTGTAAAAGAGTCCATAGGATAGCAAACACAATCTATATAAAAAGAAAACAACTTCTGAACACAATTCCTTTGCATAAGGCAAATTTAATAAAAAAGGAAAAAATGGCAATACTAACATTTCTTACAAGGTTAATTTAGTGATACAGTACACAAGATTACAATTATGTAAATTCCCTTTTTGCATTATGGTATATATTTTTTACCATTTTTAATCGACATTGTCATCATTAACATTCTCAAGTTTGCTTTCTCGATTCTCAAAATGCAATATTTCAGTTTCAAACAAGCAGTTCAGACACGACAGCCAGAGCACTGTGCAAAACAGACCAATAAACGACACAAACAAAACAGAGAAAAGAAACCTTTTGTAGTCAGTCACCTTCGAGCCCTGTTTTATCTATAGTATGTCAGTGTGTACGAGGTTAAGGTGACGAATGAGCCCGTGTTTTCTTCATTCGCTATGAAGGTACATTCATTTACCATGAATCTGGACGGAAACGTGGACCGACGCAGGTTAAACTGATGTCAATACAGTTTGCTTTCCTTTGAATGTAGAATCATGTTGAACAAAGATTCGTTGCCGTCCTTCAGGAGCATAACAATGTGGAATGCAATGAAGAAAGTAGATTAGCAGTATGAAATACTAGCAGAACAAATTTCTTGTAGTTAAATAAAAACATTCAATGCAAAAAACGTACGTAAGAATGATTTTACATACAGTTGCACCAATTAATCCCTCTGGCTTTGTGATACTTCGGTGAGCTCTTTTATGGATCTTTCTGACAGCGAATGAATTGGTCCACATCAGTATAGTGCAAAAAAACACAGCAGGATGAATTCAAACCACAGTAACAAACAAAAGTTTCTGTAAATGTTGTGGTTTTTGCTCCTTGACAGACTCTAATCATACAAGCGAACATTTAGTGTATCTAAAGACATTCAGTTTGATTCAGACATAAAAAAGTGCACTGTACGTCCTCTAGTGCTCATCTGCGGAATTACACACAGCCCATGTTGCACTATTCAAAAAAAAAAAAAAATTCTCTATTCATCACAATCTGGTAAAAATCATAACTGGAAATGCGAAGAGAGAAAGCCTTAAAATATTTGTGGTCTCTTTCAAAACACAAACATGTTTTGACTGAAAAATTAAGGAATCAGGAGTTACTTTTAGCAGCGAAAAAAAATAAAAGTGACTTTTATTTTGACATACATAACACAAACTGTCTATTACTCAGAATGATTTCCTTTTTTTTTTGGAAGGTGAATTGATATATCCCAAATAACTGACTATAAATGCCTAGATAAGGGGGATAAAGCTATTGTATAAATTCTATAAATGACCTAAAGCTATTCTATAAAATGTTTAATTTTATATTCACTAACTTTTCCTGTAAATTTAATATTCTATAACATTGCAAACCCAAAGAAGCAGCATTTTTTGTTTAGACTTTCACATTATGCTTTGGACATTGCATTTTTCAATATTTTCGCCCTTTTATTTGCGTAGAAAGGGGGCGAAGTGCATGTACCTTTAGCCTTAAGACCACAATAGAAAACAGGTGAAGAGAAACAAACAAAAAAAAAGTCATTCATAAATAACAGTAATCGTACAAAAGTGACACATCTCGTCTGTCACGCTCACAGATGATGAACAAACACCACTTCCTTTCGGGCGAGCGGTGCGGAGACCCACCGATTAAAATTCAAAGAGTGTTTCAGAGTGTGACGAACTTCCCGCTGAAACTCAAACTGCTCGCAAACGCACAGACAGATGTTAAATAAACACTGTATACGGTTACCCAACTGGCCAAGATCTTGCGTTAGTGGTTCTGCCTCCGTGCGACACAGTGTTTGAGTCCGGAAGTGTGTGTTATGCATGTATGATCATGTCAGAAATGTGTAAGTGAAGAGAAACACCTGAGCAATGTCCATTGTCTGACGGAGAGTCAGTCGGCCCAGGATGTACCTTCTACTCAGCAGGTGAAGATCAACTCAAGGAGCGTCATCCCATCTGTGCTTCAGCGTGTCATTTCCTGCAGGCCTCAGCGCAGTGCTGGAACTGGGCGAAGCCGAGAAACACCTGCTCTAGTGAGATCTGGCTGACGCAGTAGTCCTCGATGCCGTACTTCTCTTTGGCCGTTTCTAGGACTCCGAACACCTGAGACAAAAAGACGTGTTAACAATGTGATATATTAGAGTGTTTACAGTGAAACGCACTTGTAGGCCTACACACTTTCCGATGACAATGAACTTAAAGGATTAGTTCACTTTCAAATAAACTTTTCAAGATAATTTACTCACCCTCATGTCATCCAAGATGTTCATGTCTTTCTTTCTTCAGTCGAAAAGAAATTAAGGTTTTTGATGAAAACATTCCAGGATTATTCTCCTTATAGTGGACTTCAATGGCCTCCAAACGGTTGAAGGTCAAAATTACAGTTTCAGTGCAGCTCCAAAGGGTTTTAAACGATACCAGACGAGGAATAAGAGTCTTATCTAGCGAAATGATACAACTGTATATGATTTATAAACACAAAATATTGCCTTGAACGTACTTCCGCTTTCCGTATTCTTCAAAAAGCTTACGCTGTATGTCCTACGCCTTCCCTATTCTTCTTAAAGAAAAAATGGAACTGGTGCTGCGTTCGTTCCGTAAGTAGAATAGGGAAGACGTAGGACATACAGCGTAAGCGTTTTGAAGAATACAGAAAGCGGAAGCACGTGCAAGGTGATCATTTGTGTTAATAAAACATACACATTTACATTTTTTTCCAAAAATGACCGATCGTTTCGCTAGATAAGACCCTTATTCCTCGTCTGGTATCGTTTAAAGCCCTTTGAAGCTGCACTGAAACTGTAATTTTGACCTTCAACCGTTTGGAGTCCATTGAAGTCCACTATATGGAGAAAAATCCTGGAATGTTTTCCTCAAAAACCTTAATTTCTTTTCGACTGAAGAAAGAAAGACATGAACATCTTGGTTGACGGGGGTGAGTAAATTCTCAGGAAAATTTTATTTGAAAGTGAACTAATCCTTTAATGCAAAGAACTGCTACTTTTATATAGTGTAAATAGAATATATCTCTATTTTCACTTAGTGTAAATAGCAGCTGCCCTAAATATTAGCATAATGCTTACTTATTTGCAGTTTCAAATTTTGCGTTAAAAAAAACGTGTTTTTGTGTAAAAACAAAATATACTTTTGGTCCGACCAAAATAACGAGTCAAGAAAGCGTTTTTTTTGTGTAAATACTGGTTATGTTTGAAAAGGACAACTAGCATACTGCATTCTACACAGTACTATATAGTACTCAGATAGCAAGTAACCATTGAAACAATGTTAAATCAATGTTAACATGTCAACGTTAACCGCATTGAACCAACATCACTTTTGCCCCTGCAATTAATGTTGAAAAAATTTCAACAAAAAAAAATAAGATAAATGTTTTTATCTAACAAAAAAATTTAAAAAATCTATGGTAATAGCATTGAATCAATGTCACAATGTGATGTTGATTCCACATCATGCTTGCGCTCTCAGAAAATGAAACAACAACTGGCTTAAAACCTGAAATCAACTGAAAATAAAAAGACAATAAATCTCTGAAGGTCTCAGCAGAGGAGGATTAAACAACTCCACAAACAGCTTTACCAGCTTCACTTATTACTAACCAGATTGACTTTATTTCTGCCATTCATCTACAGAAGTTCTTTTTGAGAATAGAATTAACAGAGGTTTAGATGTTGATGTTTTATTGAAAAGTGTGGTCACTATTATGGTGATCAGTGTTTCATTTTAATAGAGCAGTTTGAGTCTTGGCTTTTTATGTATTTAGTTTGTGATCTTTGTAACAGTGTTTTCTAAAACACATCGTTTGTTGCGAAGGAAGCCATAAAAAAAACAATTTCTTACTCAGAAACAGTTACTTAAAATGATGTTGCAATCTTTGTTAAATGTAAATTGAATTATTAATTAACTTGATTTTAATTTCATTTGTTACATTTTAATTTTAAATTCAGCTGAAATCAAACTTGAAATGGAAGGTCAAGTACAGAGTGGGAAACTGCACATTTTGGCAAGACTGGATAAGCATTGAGACGTACCTGTGCCCAGGTAAGGGTTTTGTCAGTCAGGTGATAGTGGACCATCCCCTGGTGTTCATCCTTCAATGAACTTCCTATGAAAGCCATCAGGTGAAATGTTACAAACTGTCCAACTGTCCAGCGGAAATACAAAGCGTGTCATTTAAATACCTGGAAAGGTGTTTTCAATGAAGTCTTTGAAGAGCTGAAGGTCCATCTCCGCTAACTCTGTCTCCACGCGGACTTTTGCCAGCAGCGTGTAACCGCTCCCAAACTTGCTCTTCAGATGCTGTGGGCTGCCCAAACATTTGAACTGGCCGTTCACCATGACAGCCAGCCGAGTACACAGCGCCTCGCACTCCTCCATACTGCAGAGAGAAAACGAGACAGGGTTCATTCTGCTGCACCATGCGCTTTTCATTTCCTGTTCATATCTGCGTTAGTCAGGTGAAGTGTGACTTACCTGTGTGAGGTTATAATGATGGCTTTGCCAGACTCTCTGGTTCGTGTAATAGCATCCCAAAGCAGGCGTCTGGCCACAGGGTCCATGCCAGTGGACGGCTCGTCCAGAAAGATCACAGGTGGTCCACCGATCAGAGCCATGCCTGCACTCAACTTCCTCTTATTGCCGCCACTGTGTAGAGAAGCCAATAGACAACTTGGAATACAACATATCGCAAACAAATGATTTTACTTCAGAATATTCCCGTTGCATCCTTTTCTCTACACTTTAATCTCAAATACTCATTCAATTTACACCTTCTATCCATCATCTAACCACCAAACTATTATATTTCAAATCTAACCATTGATCATATCTTAACACCTGTTCATTATATCTAGATCATTTCCATTCATCACAACTAACCATTCATTCATCATATCTAAACACCAAACCTAATCACCCCTCATATCTAACCATGCATCCACCCTTATAACATATCTAACCATCTATCCATCACATCTAATCATTTTTTCATTGCATCTAACTATACATTCATAATATCTAACCAACATCTATCCATCATTTCTAACCATCATCAAACCTAATCATCCATCAAATCTAACCATTCATCCATCATATCTAACATCATTCTTCATATCTAACCACCCATCATACCTAACCATTCATCCATCATATCTAACCACCCAACATATCTAACCATCCATACATCATATCTAACCGTCATTCTTCATATCTAACCATTCATCCATAATATCCATCATATCTCACCATTCATCCATCATATCTAACCGTCATTCTTCATATCTAACCATTCATCCATCATATCCATCATATCTCACCATTCATCCATCATATCTAACCACCATTCTTTATATCTAACCATCCATACATCATATCTAACCATTCATCCATCATATCCATCATATCTAACCATTCATCCATCATATATAACCATTCATCCATCATATCAAACCATTCATCCATCATATCTAACCATCCATGCATTACATCTAACCATCCAACATATCTAACCATTCATCAATCATATCTAACCATCATTCTTCATATCTAACCACCCATCATATCTAATCATTCATCCATCATATCTAACCATCATTCTTCATATCTAACCACCCAACCTATCTAACCATTCATCCATCATATCTAACATTCATCTATCATATATAACCATTCATCCATCATATCTAACCATTCATCCATCATATCTAACTATCCATCCATCATATCTGACCATTCATCCATCATATCATCCATCATATCCAATTGCTTTCCTGTAGCTCAGTGGTTAGAGCATGGCACTAGCAATGCCAAGGTCATGGGTTCGATCCCAGGGATTGCACATACTCCGATACAAATGTATAGTATAATGCAATGTAAGTCGCTTTGGATAAAAGCGTCTGCCAAATGCATAAATGTAAATGTAAATGTAAATATCTAACCATTCATCCATCATATCTAACTATCCATCCATCATATCTGACCATTCATCCATCATATCTAACCATTCATCCATCATATCTAAACATTCATCCATCATATCATCATATATAACCATTCATCATATATAACCATTCATCCATCATATCTAACCATCCACGCATCATATCTAACCATTCATCCATCATATCCATCATATATAACCATTCATCCACCATTTCCATCATATCTAACCATTCATCCATCATATCTAACCATTCATTAATCATATCTAACCATTCATCCACCATATCCATCATATCTAACCATTCATCCACCATATCCATCATATCTAACCATTCATCCATCATATCTAACCATCCATCCATCTATAATATCATATTTAGTCATATATTCATCATCTAACCATGAAACATAATCATACATCAGATCTTATCTTCCATTTATCATATCTAACCACCCATCCATCATATCTATCTACCCATCAATCATATCTAACCATCCATACTCTTTTTCTCAGGTCTCACGTTCATACCTGTAGCTGCGGACGAGTTTGTCAGCGTGAGGTTCGATCAGCAGCGAGCGCAGGACGTTTTCTACACAGGCGGTGATATACTTCTCTGGGATGCCCCTCAGTCTGGCATACATGCTCAGGGTTTCCCGCCCCGTCATGTGATCCAGCACCGCGTCAAACTGGGGACAATAGCCGATTCTCTGTTGTACCTGAAGCAAAATCATATTTAACAATGTGTTAAATCATATACCATTCACTTATGCCAACTATGACCATAATTTTTAAAAATATCAAAAGTAAATCTCCAGTGTTCAGGAACTGAATCTTTTATACGAAGTGTCACATATGTGAGAACAAAATGCTCCACCTTTTTCACATCTCGGAGGATGCTGTAGCCATCAATAAAGGCATCCCCTGAAGTTATGCTTTCATCTCCCGTCAGCATTTTGAAGGTTGTAGTTTTCCCTGCTCCATTAAATCCCAGCAAACCAAAGCACTCTCCCTTCCCAACGGCCAAGGACAAACGGTCCACCGCTAACAGCGACTGACCACCTGAATATATCTAGTGAAACACAACCACAGATCTTAGGCAAAAGGGGAAAAGGGACAAAAACCTTAAACTAAATAATTAGATGATGCTGTGACCAAATTAACATGGTATTTTCAGGGCATTGCGGTAATGATATTTGTTTTGTGAAAATACGCAAACTATACATCACTTGAATTGAGTATTTCTGGAGAATGTTGCTGTACACCAATATCTTATTTAATGGCTTTTTTGAGACTTCCTTTAAATACGACAAAAGCTAATTTTGGAAAAGACTGGACAAATTTGGCAGAAAGCCATAGAAGGGACCTTCTTAATCATGAAACATGACCTTAGGCCAAATTATTCCCAAGCGATTTTGAGATGAATGGATTTTCTGCATGTTTCATACACTTTGGTCAATAGGTGGCGGCAGCACCATTCAACTGGTTTTGTACACTCGGGAATCTGTAGTAGACTTTAAACCATCAACAAATCACAGAAAATATAGACCAGTGGAAATTAAAACCTTGTGGTACATATGTTAAAATACTGTCGTTTGGAGCCAAATAACACAATGAGACCACATACCTTGCTGAGCTCCTGCAGAATGAGCGGGCTGCCCACCATGGACTCAACCACCGGCTGGCACTCCAAAACTCTCTTCCTCTCCTCGGCAACATCTCTGTCCTCAGGTTGAAGAGCTTCTTCTGCCAGCATCAGACCCTGACAAAAACACACACCCGTGATTGTGACTGATAGCATCCAAACCAATAATATGGCAGCAAATGTCCTATCTTTCCCTCCTCTCTCACCTTCTTGCGTCTCCTGCAGAGGTTGAGTAGCACACGGATGCACCGGAGCTCGATGAGGAACAGCAGGGCGATGAAGACGACGCCCTGCAAGGACATGGCCACCAGGAAGCGGCCCACTCCAGGCTCGTCAATGGAAAAGTAGTTCACTTGATACGTGATGTCTGCGGACAACCAGCAAAAATGAGAATGACAACACAGTCCCCAATTAAGTGTGCCAGATGATGCTAATCACTCATGCTAGCACTGCTTCTCAATGACATGATAACACTGGTGGTGCATATAATAGAAAATAGGCAGAAAACTGAAAATTCAGTATCCACAGCTTCACATTTACACTAGCCAAGTGAATGCACATTTCTAATTCCTAAAATGAGTCCACATCAAATCCAATGCAACTAAATGACAGGGAAATATTAAATATTTACAAGTTTTCATATATAACCAGCCATCATATACAACCATCCATGTATCATATAAAACCATCATCCATCATATCTAATCATTCATACATTCCTCCATCCATCATATCTAATCATCCATCCATTCATCATATCTAACATCATCCATCATATCTAACCATTCATACATTCCTCCATCCATCATATCCAACCATCCATCCATTCATCATATCTAACATCATCCATCATATCTAACCATTCATACATTCCTCCATCCATCATATCTAACCATCCATCCATTCATCATATCTAACATCATCCATCATATCTAACCATTCATACAGTCCTCCATCCATCATATCTAACCATCCATCCATTCATCATATCTAACATCCTCCATCATATCTAACCATCCATCCATTCATCATATCTAACATCCTCCATCATATCTAACCATCCATCCGTTCATCATATCTAACCATTCATACATTCCTCCATCCATCATATCCAACATCATCCATCATAACTAACCATCCATCCATCCATCCATCATCTAACCATCAATCCGTTCATCATATCTAACATCATCCATCATATTTAACCATTCATCCATCCATTTATCCATCCATCATATCTAACATCAATCCATCCATCATATCTAACATCATCCATTACATCTAACCATCCATTCATTCATCCATCATATCTATCATCCATCACATCTAACCATCCATCCATCATATCTAACATCATCCATCATAACTAACCATTCATCCATTCATCCTATCTAACATCATCCATCAGATCTAACATCATCCATCAGATCTAACCATCTTCATTCATCCATTCATCATATCTAACCATCCATTCATCCATCCATCCCTTATATCTAACTATCATCCATCACATCTAACATCATCCATCATATCTAACCATCCATCCATCATATCAAACATCATCCATCATATCTAACCATCCATCCATCCATCCTTTATATCTAACTATCATCCATCATATCTAACCATCCATCCCATTTATCCATCCATCATATCTAACCATCCATCCATCATATCTAACATCATCTATCATATTTAACCATCCATCCATCATATCTAACCATACATTCACCATATATAACCATACATCCATCACTTCTAACCATATATCCATTCTTTATATCTAGCTATCCATGTATCATATCTAATCATCCATCCATTTATACATCCATCATCCATCAGATCTAACCAGTAACCATCCATCCATTCGTTCATTCATCCATCATATCTAACATATCTAACCATCCATCCATCCATCCATTATATCTAACATCATCCATCATATCTAACCATCTATCAATTCATCCATCCATCATATCTAATCACCTATCAATTCATCCATCCATCCATCCATCATATCTAACCATCCATTCATCCATCCATCCCTTATATCTAACTATCATCCATCATATCTAACATCAATCCATTCATCATATCTAACCATCCATCCATTCATTCATCCATCATATCTATCATCCATCACATCTAACCATCCATCCATCATATCTAACATCATCTAACATAACTAACCATTCATCCTATCTAACATCATCCATCAGATCTAACCATCCACCCACCCATCATATCTAACCATCTTCATTCATCCATTCATCATATCTAACCATCCATTCATCCATCCATCCCTTATATCTAACTATCATCCATCACATCTAACATCATCCATCATATCTAACCATCCATCCATCATATCAAACATCATCCATCATATCTAACCATTTATCCATCCATCCTTTATATCTAACTATCATCCATCATATCTAATCATCCATCCCATTTATCCATCCATCATATCTAACCATCCATCCATCCATCATATCTAACATCATCTATCATATTTAACCATCCATCCATCATATCTAACATCATCTATCATATTTAACCATCCATCCATCATATCTAACCATCCATTCATCATATATAACCATACATCCATCACTTCTAACCATATATCCATTCTTTATATCTAGCTATCCATGTATCATATCTAATCATCCATCCATTTATACATCCATCATCCATCAGATCTAACCAGTAACCATCCATCCATTCGTTCATTCATCCATCATATCTAACATAATATCTAACCATCCATCAATTATATCTAACATCATCCATCATATCTAACATAATATCTAACCATCCATCCATCCATCCATTATATCTAACATCATCCATCATATCTAGCCATCTATCAATTCATCCATCCATCATATCTAATCATCTATCAATTCATCCATCCATCCATCCATCCATCCATCATATCTAACCATCCATTCATCCATCCATCCATCCCTTAAATCTAACTATCATCCATCATATCTAACATCATCAATCATATCTAACCATCCATCCATCATATCAAACATCATCCATCATATCTAACCATCCATTCATCCATTCATCCATCCATCCATCCATCCATCCTTTATATCTAACTATCATCCATCATATCTAACCATCCATCAAATTTATCCATCCATCATATCTAACCATCCATCCATCCATCAAATCTAACATCATCTATCATATTTAACCATCCATCCATCATATCTAACCATCCATTCATCATATATAACCATACATCAATCATTTCTAACCATATATCCATTCGTTCATTCTTCCTTCATATCTAACATAATATCTAACCATCCATCAATTATATCTAACATCATCCATCATATCTAACCATCTATCAATTCATACATCCATCATATCTAACCATCTATCAATTCATACATCCATCATATCTAATCATCTATCAATTCATACATCCATCATATCTAACCATCCATTAATTCATCCATCCATCATATCTAACAACATCCATCCTATTCATCCATCCACCATATCTAACCATCTATTCATCCATCCCTTATATCTAACTATCATCCATCATATCTAACCATCCATCCAATTCATCCATCCATCATATCTAACCATCCATCCATATCTAACATCATCTATCATATTTAACCACCCATCCATCATATCTAACCATCCATTCATCATATATAACCATACATCCATCATTTCTAACCATATATCCATTCTTTATATCTAGCCATCCATGTATCATATCTAATCATCTATCCATCATATACATCAAATTTTTTTTCACAAGAAATTTCAGCATGATACAGCACAATCAAAGCTAATCAAAACATATTAGATGTTCAATCTGCAGCTTCTTGAAGTGGGACAATTCACTGTGGGCGGGGCTACACAGTGCAACAGAAACAGAATCGATCACTCACTGTAGTACTTGCAGATGTACTCTGCAAAAAAGCTGGAGGTGCAGAAGGTGATGATCTCGTAGTTCTGGTAGAACTCACTGAAGGACATGCCCAGGCAGTAATTCGGGAAGATCAGGAATACTTTATCCAGGATATAGGAGAGGTCTTGCAGATTCAGCTCTGGAACACAAGAACACGAGATGTGTGAATACAAGTTTTCGCAAGAAATGAAAAGCATTCTGAGCGTACGAGTGTGGACAGGCGTTTCTCACCAGGTATGGTCATGATGGTGACCGTGAGGAAGGTTGCGGTGCCGCTGATGATGTTAAAGATGGTGAGGCGTGTGTAGGCTGTGGCTGCCATGGAGAACAGGAAGCTGAGCAGGTACATAAGGGGAATCACCGCCCAGCCATACAGAAGCAGCAACAGCAGAACATCCACCAGGTGGTTATCGGCCACGAACGCTTTTACTGAAAACACTCGGAAGACCACCTGAGAAAGAAAAAAAAACAAAAACATGTCAAGCATGTTGAGCTTAGTTGAACTCAGACATTCAGTCAGAGCAGATGGCATAATTGACAACCTGTTCCAGTTCAATCCCAGAAAAGAATGATGTTCAGTTCCGTTAACGGTTCTAGAACATTCTCCCACAGACTATACTTTTGTCCCTCACAGGCTCGATTTCAATGCCGTCTTCTGGGACTAAGTTCTTAAAATTACGTAAGTTGTTCTTCAGGGTTTACACTTTTACTATAAATGAATGCACAGCTTTCTAGTCATTTGTAATTATAGGGTTTTATTATATTTCTTTGAATTTATTGTATATTTTTAAAGG